>VZTR01029167.1:399401-446404 GCA_013400775.1 Chaetops frenatus | reverse complement strand
TTTTTTTTTTTTTTTTTTTTTTTTTTTTTTTTTTTTTTTTTTTTTTTGTGTAGGGCTATGCAGGGAGCTGCTTGCTGAGCCACAGCTCGGAGCTTGGGCTTCCTGGCTTTCAGAAAATTCTGAGCAGGATCACAGTACCCCAGGGGACCTGGCCAAGCAGTGCAGGCTCAGCACTGTGTGAGCTGTGTGCATTGTGGTGCTGAGTGTCTGTCCAGGCTGCTCAGCTGGAAGGGCTCTGGTAGTGTTGGCAGCCTGAAGCATATTTAGAATATAAATGTTTGTGAGGATGTTTGATGCAGGGAGAGAAGTGGCCATTATCTGCTTGATCTTCATGCTCCTCCAAGATTTCCTGTTCTTGAGTGAATGACCAGACAGTTTGTGGATCTTGACCCTGAATATTCACCTGAGTTTCTGGCTAGGAAGGGATTTAGTGACCGTGGTTCCTTGGCTGCTGCTGCTTTGCCTGGTGCTGGTTCCCTCACCCAGGTGTTACCTGCCTGCAGTGGAGCATCTCTTGAAGGGCAGGAAGGAAGAGGACACTTTCTCCAAGTCTGGAGTGAGCCTGTGACTCGCACCTAAGGAAAATCCCTGGCTGAGCTTTTCCCTTTGCAGCACCTGCAGGGTCAGACCCAACCCAAAGGCTGCCCTGTCTCTCCTGCAGCTCTGATGGGGAGGTGCTCACTGGGGCTGCGTGTTCCAAAGTGTCCAGCTCTGCTCTGGGTGTCCTGTTTGCTCTCCTCTGACAAGGACCCTGCTGGGTCATCCTGCTGGGTCACCCCGTGGGTCAGCCAGGCTCAGGGGAGCCCTTAACCCCTGCCCTTTGTGCCTGCTGCCCTTTGGCTGCTGCCTCTTTGTTCTGGGCTTTTCCCCTTTGTCCACCCCCCCACCCCTCTCTGGGAAAAATCAACATTTGCCTTGCAGAGCCTGGCAAACAGAGGGGGTCTGTGTTCCATCCCGATGGCAGCCCCAGGCTTGCAGGGCTCCCATGATAAATCCAGTGGAGTTTGTTGCCAGGGGGGACTCTGAAACACAAGTTTGGGATTTCTGGGTGTGTGTGTGTGTGAAACGAGCAGGGAAGCTGTGAGCAGTCACTCAGCAAATGCTGGGGCTGAGGAAAAAAACGTGGATTGCATTGAGGCTATAAGAAGATGGCAAGAAATTGATTTAAAAAATCTAAGTAAGGATGAATTTTTAATTTTATTTTGGTTTTAATCTGAATTACTTCGTTGCTGCTTCATGTGCCAGAGCTGCACATGGTGCTGGAGCACAGCAGAGAGGCAGATGCTGGGCTGGGAAGTTTGCACCAGGATTTCTCCTGTGTGGTCACAGCCAGAGCATTGCAGGCCTGTGGGAGTGGGGAGCAGAGCTGCAGGGTGGCTCGGGAGTATTTGATCCATATGGAAATACCACACTGGAGTTTTAAAATTCCTTTCCCCTCCTTCAAATGTGCCCGTGGTTTTCTCCAGCTAATCCATGGCCACTGCCAGATGAACCTGAGAAAGTGAGGTGCACTCACGAGGCTGGAAGATGTAAATGTTGGGGGGGTTTTGGATGGCAAAGGATGAGCAGTGATTATTTGTTTTTTCCCTGTTTCCATAGTGCTCTGAGTGCTGAGCCTTATCCCTTGTCCACTCAGGAATCCTGGGGACTCTTGTGTTATTAATGTTAATTAACAGGTTTCTAGCTTGCAGGAGCTCTTGTGGCAGCTGGTTAATGTAAGGGTTTGATTATTCCCTTCTTTGAGCAAGGCTGCAGCTTGGATGGCTTCAGATGCCTTCCCTCCTTCCCACCTCTGCAGGAGCAAATGGGACCAGATCCAGGCTGCTCTTGCCATGGCTTTACAAGCCCCAAACCCCCTCGTTTAGTGCCAGTGCCACGAGGCACCTGTTCACTGAATTCCCATTCTCGGGTCCTGCTTCTCCCTTTTGGATTTTGGCAGGTAAGGTCTGTGAGCAAGTGAGGAGCCTGGTGAAGACAGGGTCAGTTTAGAGGGACAAGCCCTCTCTGGAGATCTGAGTAGCATCAGCAGTGAACTGGGAGGGATTTTAGTCTTGACACTGGTTACCAGGTCCATCCCCAACCAGCAGGGCTTCACGAGAGCAGTTTTTTTATTATTCCTACATAAACCCCTTTCCCTCACTTCCTGCTGCTAAGTAAAAGAATTCCCGAAGCCAGCGGGGCTGACAGCACTTACAAAAGGCCTGTTTTTGCAGTGCCTTCCAATTTGTGAGGGCACTGAGGTTGTGAAGATGCATCTGCAGAGCTCATCTGCTGTGGTGACGTGGCACCTCCGCCGCTGCCCGGCCGGATGACTGCAGCACACTGGGACCAGAAGGATCACAGATGATGACTAACACACTTTTATTTTTATTTTTTTTTCACATGAAGAAACTGCTTGTGCTAATTTTTTTTTTTTGTTTTAGAGCTTTCATGATTGTCCAGCATATCTCTGGATGAGTATCAGCTGTGAGGAATTTGTGGTCAGTGAAGAACAGATGATCGCGAGGGGTGGTGAAATGATCTCGTTATTTCTGTGAAGTGAATATCTGAGGACTGAGCTTACTCACCTCAGAATAAGCTCGTGGGGAAAAGGGAGAGTCTCTGCACTGTTGGAAAGCCATTTTAGCTCTTGAACAGCTTGCCAAAGCACTTGAGATCACTCCAACGTTTTAGTCTTGACGCTGAGATTGAAAGTCACCAAAAAGCCAAGACTTGGTTCAAGCACGAGCTTGAATCCGTGTTGACCAGATAAAAGTGTGTGCTGTGGGTTTTGTGGGTCAGCCAAGGCAATTTTCTGGCCTTAAGCTTTATGGATGCAGCAGCTGGTTTCCTGAGAATTACTGCAGTTTAATTTGAGTTAACAATTTGAATCAAGGCCTAAATTTGAGCCAAGGTTAAAGTGCTGTGTCCCCTGTCACCCTCTACCACCACGTGCAGGACTGGTCCTGCTACCTAACAGAATCCTTTGCTTTTGCAGACCACTGCTGGCCCTGGGGAAGCCTTTCAGACATTGCAAAAACTGAGTCTTGCTGCCTCTTATCATTAGCACAAGCTTTTGGAACATTTTTTTACTGTTAGAATGCTTTTGGCACATGCTAAAGTAGAGTGTTGTGGTAGGAATAGATGCATCTTGCTAATGCCAATTTTCCTGTGGTTTCCTTGAGGGTGATTTGACCTCCAGCCTTGGGCTGAGTTCTGAGTGTGAACTCATGGCTCCATGTGCTGGTAAGCAGGGTTGGGTGGCTCCAGCTCTCATGTGAGAGAAATTGGGGCTGTTTTAGGCTATCTGTGCTCAGCCTTTGACCTGGACACAGCTTGGTGCATCTGGGCTGTGGTGGAGAAGGTTGTGGAGCTCTCCTGAATCTCCAGCTGGTGCCTCTTTGCCACAGCATCCCTCCTCCATCCCAGCAGCATCCCTCCATCCTGGTGAAAGCTCAATTTGCTGCCAGAGATATTTGATCCAGAATGAAACCATGCACTAGGGTTGAAGTTTTTTGTTTTGTTTTGTTTTTTTCCCTAGCTGTGCTCAGCTTCTTTGTAAAGAGTTTCTGTTTCACAGAATCTGGAAAAGTGTCTTTTATTCTTCAGAGCGTGTTTCTGATTAGTACTGGAAATGAACATGAATTTTTTTCCCTTTTTTTTTTTTTTTTTTTAACTGTATTCCTTTTGAGGTTAATGTTGCAAGTGGATTTCAAGCCAGTGGAAGAGAAGCTGTAGTTGTGTGGTTCACTGGGCTCGGAGCAATAGAGATTCTTCTTCCTTTGCTCAGCAGATGTCCCTCCCTTGCAGTGCCTGGCTCCCCTGAACCCCTGTGTCCCCAGCTGTCTCCAGTGACAGCTCCATGTGCAGGCTGTACCTCCAGAGGTGATGTCCTGTGGCAGCAGGAAAGCTCTGCAGCTCAGCCTCCAGCAGCTGGAGCACTGGGGAAGCCACAGAGGCAGTGAGTGTGCAGTGTGCATCCACCCACGGCTGGGTTTTCCTCCTGTTAACAGCTCCAGGCCCTGCTACTGCTGAGGTCCTCTGCAGCCACTTTATCCCTGGAGCTTTTGGGTGAAGCAGGGTGAAATTCAGCTGTCAGTGAAGGCAAGTCTCCTGCCACTCTCTGGGTGGTACCTGTGGCAAGAGTACAGCAAGAGAGATTTCACACCCTGAGCAGTCCTAAGAGTGTTGGGATGGACTTGCACAATGCACAAAGAGTGGAAAACCCCGTCCCAGCAGTCAGCACTGGCACCTAAGCAGGGCAGTGACATCCTTGCTGTCCCTTAGACCCTCCCCAGGTGACAGCAGGAGGGCCTGAGGGGATGGCAGAGGGCAGGATGGGCTGGGTGTGTGGTGTGTGCAGTGCACAGGGGCTGCAGGTCCTGCCCTGGGGGGACTCAACCCTGCCAGCCTTTGCTTTAAGAGCTGCTGGTGGTGTGTGGGTGCTGTGACCCCTCTGAAGGGTTGTTCTGCTGAGGAATCCTCACCACCCCAGGGCTGGAAGCATCCAGAGCTGGCTCAGTGATTTATCCTGGAGCTGTACACCCCAGGAAACCAGAAGTGTGGGTATGTCCAGAGCAGGAAACTCTTACTGGATGGAGGCATCTCCAGGGCTGTCTGCACACCCTGCTGTGCCGTGCTGGGTGAAGAAGGAAGCTGCTCTCAGACCCTGCAGTAAATAGATGTACCAGCAGCAGGGGTCACGCTGGCTGCTCAGATGGGCTTTGCTGACTCCAGCACAGTGTGGGATGGCTCCTGCTGGGTTTGGCCCATCCCTTCCCATCACCACCTTTGTTTGGCTTGGGTTCTTCTGTTTGGTTGGTTTTTTGCTTTTCCTGGACTGCGTGGAGGGAGCGAGTTCCTGAGCTGTACCCTCCCCTGCTGGTCCTCATGGCGTGGTTTCTGTTGATAATGGGAATTGCTCGCTTGTCCTTTTGGATTTTACACCATGTCAGTGTAGCAGCGTGGATGCCTTACTATGAGGAGAAAATCAATCCCACGTGGGCTCTCTCTTCATGGTTATATCCATCCAGAAGGTTTGGGATCAAAAACTCTGGTGTGTTTGGATCATCCAAAAACTCTGGTGCGTTTTGGAGAATGTGTGTGTTGACTTCATTGGAGGTGAACATCTCTGGCCATTCCCTGGTTAGCTCTAGGCTCAGATTCAGCCAACGCAGCTAGAAGAGTCACACTGGGCGTTTCTCCAGACAAGCTGAATTCCAGCCCCCTCTGCCCTGCCTTGTCTGCATCCCCTGCAGCAGGGTGAGCACCCAGGAAATGCTCCCGTTCCAATATTGGGGTGCTTTACATCCATTGTGTTCCATCAGCAGCTGCAGGAAGCACAAAACAGTAGAAAACTTGGTCCAGTATTGTCTGGAGGGAGTGATTTAAATGTGAGCCTGGCACTGACGTGGCTGTAGGAGCAATTCTGGGCTTTGTCAGTTGTGAAGGAGGCCCCAGAGAAGTCCAGAGGTTTTGGGTGCTGCTGCCTTTCTGCTGGGCCACATGGGCCCAGCCTGTGGGTCTGGAGGGAATTAGTCATTGATTATAAAACATGAAAAAATCCTGCTCAGTGAGCGAGCCAAGGTGAGGCTGAGCTGGGCTTTGTCCTGCTGAGGCACATCCGCCACGCTGAGCGAGCTGCTCTTGGACTGACTGACTTTTAATTTTGGACTCTTCCGCTCTGAATTCGTTCTGCTGGGAACAAGGGGGGAGAATTCCCAATTTCAGCTAAATAAAGCACATTGCACCATGGTTCTTAGTTCGGTGCGTTTCCAGCGTGGCTCGAGGGCGTTGAGGGGGAAGGCTCACAGACGCTGTGTCTGCGGTGGAAATGTTTGATTTTCATTTCACAGCTCAAACGTGGGGCTCAAGCTGCTGCTCCCAGGCTATAAATAGAGGTAACCCCAGAACACACTCAGCAGCTGATGCTCTCTGGTCCTGCCCCCTCCGCTGGCTTCCTGGCAGTGTGTTCACAGCAGCATATTTTTAGCTGTTGCTTTCTCATTATTTACTTTGGTTTTTTTTGCCAGATCTTCTCCCCTTGCCTTGCCAGGCTGCCAGCTTTCCCTGCTGTTTATCTGCTTTCCAGGACTGTGTCTGGATCCTCCCTCGGTTGGAGGGGAGCAGTGTGGGGCATCACAGGTAGCAGACTTGGCTTAGACTCCGCAGCTCTCCCCTCCTCTTTCGAGATTCTCTGTTAAAAGTATTGGGCCGCCTGGCTGAATTTTGTGTTTGCTCCTCATTTTCCCTTTGTCTGAGAGGGGATTAGCAGCATCATTATGTGTTATTAATGTTGTTAACAGGCAGTGAAGCAACAGCTGTCAGGAAAAAACCTCCTCCTAATGCTGCCTCCAGCACGGAGCAGATCAACTCAGCTTGTCCACCCCTCTGAGAAAAGGGCGTGAATGGTAATTCCAGCTCCCCAGAGAAAACCTGGGAGACATCAACAAATCCTCAGAGAGGTTTGCATAAAAGCCAGGGGCTGAGCCAGGGCATGGATGCTGTGCTGCATGCTCCAAGTCCTGCGTGTGTTTTTCCAGTGCAGTGGTTGCTGAAGGGAATAAAGCTGATTTCCTCGATGTGATCCTGCCCAAGCTTGTGAGCTCCTGGTTCAGCTTCCGTCCTGCCTCGCCGCAGCCTGAGCGAAGGCTTTGAACATGAAAGGCTGCTTTAACCAGCTCAGCATGGTTGCAGATCTGCATTCCTCAGCCTGCCACCCATCAGGGATGGTTTTCTCCGGTTTTTGAGCAATTCTGGAAGCTGGGTTTCAGCACTGCACCTTGCCTGCACACAGGGAGCACAGAGGTGTTGTCTCTGCACGGAGCAGAGCTGGGGTGTGTGGCTGCTCTTGCAGCCTGGCTCAAGAAGAGCTGTTTAAAAATCTGTTCAGCAGAGGAAATAGGGCTTTTCCTTCTTGCTAGCATCCAAAGAAACAGTAGACATTTAGAGAGGGGAAAAGAATTAAGAAAAATATTCAGGGACTGGGTTTAATAGCAAAAATATGTTTAAAATTTAAAATGCTGGTTACAATGCACAAGTTCCCAGAAGTTTCTGCCCTTGTCCTGCTGTCAGTGATGGAAAGTGAGGCTGGGTGATGGGTGTAGCACCAATCTGCCCTGTTGCAGTGCAGGTGAAGCTCTCAGAGCAGACAGGCTGGGTGTTCATGTGCGTGGCTGGACGGTCCTGGCTCTATTTTTGGCTCTTTGGGGGCAGAGCTGATGGGGGGGATGGCTCTGGGTGGTGCTGCCCATGGGCTCTCCCTGTGTTGCCCTTTCCCAGCACCAGCCCTGTGGTTCAACCACATCACGTTGTAAGCACAGAGGCTTTTTATGTTAGGAAAGGAAAGGCAGAGAGCAAACACACACATGCATATATATATAAAAAAAATATATAAATATATATACACAAGCACAGGGTTCTGAGCATGAAATGCTTTTTCCATGTCCAGCTGCCAGGCAGCTCTTTTTCCTTCCCTCCCTCTATCCCAGGCCTTACTGCTATGAAGGTCTTCCTGCCTTTTCTTTTTAAAGATATTTTTTCCCCTTGTATGATGCACTCTTCTAGCTGACAAGGTTTGTAAGGTTGTGACTCCATTACAAATCACAATTTAGGGCTGTTCTGCACCTTAAATCGGTGCTGTCTTAATCCCTTTGCTTCTTGCCCAGCAGGTCTGGTAGATGGTGAGAAGAAAGTTTAAATAATAGACCTGAACAACACCACCACCACCCCCAAATCCTGGGGCTTTCTTACCTGTTTGCAGGTAGAAACCCTGACCCAAGGTTTTTGTGTGCTGAGGCAGGGTTTGGAATGAGCTGAGGAGCTTCTGTGGCTTGGCAGCTCCAGTTTCTGGTGCCTGAGGTGATGGACACTGTCCTGGAGCTGGTGTCCATCCTGGACACCATCCTGCTCCTCCAGCAGGACCCTCCAGAGACTGGGGAGCCCCCAGACCTCCTGGGAATGTCCATACCAGGACATCAGAACATCTGGGGGGATTCCAGGACACAGCATCCCACCTGAGGTGGTCCACTGCATTTATTGTGGCCACTTTTATTGAGGTGAAAAACCAGAAAGTGAGGCACTAATCCACGTACAGTTTCATAGGGCTGTGTTTTAGCTAAATGGGGATTCTGGGGAATTGAAGGAGAATTCAGGTTCTTGCTGAGTGGGAAGCGAGTGCTGTGGCAATCGTCATTTTTACAAACAGGCAGCTGGGATGGCAGAGAAATTAAGCAGATTGGTGATGGATTAGAAATGTTGTTGTAGTCAGCAGGTGCCACTGGCTTGCCTGGAGTCTGGGAGGCACCTGGGAATTCCTGAGGGCTCTCTGAAATGGCTGTGGGAGGGGAGGTGCATCCCCTGTTCCACTGCTCTGACCTCATAGCAGGGTTCCCACACACGACGTGTCCCTGGGATGTGGGTGAAATCCATCCAGAGAGGAGTCTCTGCAAGTGCAGGACTCGTGCAAGTCCTTAAATTCCTGTGCTTTCCTCTCCCAGCAAGGAAATCTGTCTGGGGAAGTGCTGCACCACTTCTCTCTAGGATAAAATATCCTGGAGCAAGAGGTGAACGTGAGTGTCCCACATGATGATTCCTAAAGTTCCCTCTGGTGTTTCTGGAAACCCCAAATACCTTTGTGGGTTTGGAGTGTTTGAATAATCATGTTTCACATCTTCAGGGGAAAGGTGGAGGTCTCTCCTCAGGTGTTCTTTGGTTAAAATAACACATAACTCTCCTTGGATGCCAGAGTCGATTGTACAAAGCAGATTCCAGAGAGAATTGTGCCTTGCCAGATGGGGAGTGACAGCAGGGAGGTCACTCCACACACAATATTCACATGGGCTCCTTAATTCCAACCTTATTCTTGCTTTAGGAATCGCCCGGACCTCCAGCGGGAGACTTCGGAGGCTCAGCGACCAGACCAGCCCCAGTAAGTGGGAATTTCTCTCTTTGAAACCTCCTCATCCAATAAAAAAAAAAAAAAAAAAAAAAAAAAAAAAAAAAAAAAAAAAAGGAAAACCAGAGGGAATGCAGGAGGTGACACTCAGAAATCACATCTCTTGCCATGGTTTGAAAGGCAAAGCTTGCTGCTGGTGAATGCAGTGTTCTCTATGCTGAGGAGGGAGAGCAGTATATGTAAAAAACACAGCAAGCTATATATATTTTTTTAAAAGCCCCAACAACCTATGGAAAGAGAGAGAATATAAAATATTCCTTACTGCATAATGGCTCCAGAGACAATAATTAGCAAGCCCCAACCCAATTGAAGGGGTCTAACACAGGGCAGCAGGAAAGCAGGAGTGGCCTGTGGTTGAAATCCACTTTAGTCATTAGCAGCTCTTTCGGGCTCCCCTTAGCTATTATTTTTTATTGGATGTGCAGATTTATGGATTATAAGTGCTGGTGGCTATATTTACAGCCCTAATTGCAGCTTAATGTTTTGGGAGCTGCCAGTGATTCAGAAGGAAGCAGGTGGGAGGGTTTGTTTTTCTTGCAGAAGGTGTTTCCCAGCCTCAGGAAAGCAGTAGCAGAATTCCCAGTGCTTGTGAGTACCTGAGGCTGTGTGCTCTGCTTGTTTGTGTGTGTGTCCCTGGGGCTGGCCCAGGGACTGTCCCTGCAAGTGAAAAATGTCACTGTTCTCATCCAAAATACCCCAGGGGGAGCTGAGGCAGCCCAAATCTGGGCTTCTCCTTCTGGCAGCCCCTTCTGCTGGCTGTCTTGGCTCCTTTGATGAGCCTGTGCTTCAGACCCCTGTGGGAAGCACCGTGTCTCCATATCGAGGTGCCTTGTGCATCCCAGACTTTGTCCTTCATTAGGAGGTGCTTTGGTGCCTCTGAAATCTTCCTTTGTGTTTCCTTCTCTGAGGTCACAGAATTCTAGAATGCTTTGGGTTGGAAGGGACCTTAAAGATCACCTGGTTCCCACCTGGGTGACCTCCCCTCAGCACTGCTGCCTCATTTTCTCCTGCCTATCCCCCCCCCAAACCCCACTCCCCTCCTCAGCCACCCTGCTCTGGCCACACTTGGTTCAGGTTTTATCCTCTGCAGTCCCCTTGGTCCCTGTGTCACTCAGCTGCTCCCTCCGGGCTGGATTTGCTGTTTCAATTCATCTTCTCAGCCCTCATATCCTGCCTCAGCTCCCAGATGGACTTATCAAAACAGTGGTTTCCAGCTTTTCCCTCGGCGTGGGTGGCAGCAGAAAGCCACCCTGGGGATGCCTTTCCTGGAGCAGTGGCTTCAGTGCTTTGCTGGAAGCAGCCAGCAGCACGTGTGGGATGGGGATGGGTCACAGATGTCTGGGGGGAAGGTGCTCTTGAACCCCCTGGGAGCTGGACCCTGCCTGCCTGGGCCTCCTTAGCACAGGGACAGGGATTTATGGCACAGGTGAGGGTGACAGGGGCTGGCACCTGGAACTCCACAGCCGTGCACCATCACCAGCACCAGTGGGAGGATGGAACTGTGGTCAGAGCAGGCCACTGCACCCCAAACTGGTGTTGAGTGGCAGCAGAAAATGCATTGAGTGATAATTACTGGGGAGTCTGGGTGTCCTGTGAGTGTTAAAGCTTCAGGACAGCAAGGGGCCAGAAGGGCTGAGCTGCAGTTTAGAGCTGATGCTTCAAAACTCGGCCACCAGAGCAGAGCTGGCAGTTTTGGACTGAAGTGTGTGTTTATCTTGTGCATTTACACAAACAAAGCTGCTGCCTCAGCCCTGGCACTGCCTGTTCTCATGCACAGACATCCAAGGGCAGGAGGGGGAATTGGGGCAGCTCCAAAGGGAACTGGGGTGTAGGGAATCCACACTGACAGACACAGCACATTTGTTCAAGCTTGTTTTCCTTAGACTCTAATTATATACTTTTCCACTTTTCTGGTGAGAGACCTTGTAAATTTTAATTTTTTTTTTTTTCAAGTTAAAAAATCAAATGAGCAGTTCAGTCCTTCAGTTTACATTGCAGTAAATATTTATGACTCCATATAACTGCAGCTCAATTTCCCCTTGTTTTGGGTCCAAATTTTCCCCTCTGCACATCTGGCCTTGCACCCAGAAGCTTTTATTCCTGTAAAAGATAAATTTGGGTTGGGATGACTGAGCAGCGGTTGCAAGTGAAGCATTGCAGAAGGGACTCAGTTGCTTTGGGCTCTTTGCCACCCTAAACAAAGAAAGGGGTGACGTGCATTTCCACAGCCACCAGCTCCTGGGATCCAGAGAGCTCCACAGGCAGGCTCCACGTGTTGCCTTTGGGGTGTGCAGTGAGGCCAGGAAGCTGCAGAACTGATGGTGACCTCTTTGGGAAGCTTTGTTCAGTGACTCAAATTTTCTTGTCCCTCTGGGAGTGGTTTTGTGGCACCTGGCATCCAACAGTGCTCAGTGAGCAGCAGTTCCAGGGCTCTGGGGTTGGTTTTGGACAAACCTGCTGGGTAGTCCCAGGTAAGCCCCTCGGGAGGGATTCAGAAGTCCCTGTCCAGCTCTCCTGGAGCCCTTTCAGGCCCTGGAAGGGGCTCTGAGCTCTCCCTGGAGTCTTCTCTTCCCCAGCTCTCTCAGCCTGGCTCCAGAGCAGAGGGGCTCCAGCCCTTGGAGCATCTCCACGGCTCCTCTGGACTGGCTCCAGCAGCTCCACATCCTTCTTGTGTTGATGGCCCCAGAGCTGGGGGCAGCTCTGCAGGAAGGGGTCTCAGGAGAGTGGAATAGAGGAGCAGAATCCCCTCCCTCCACCTGCTGCTCACAATTCTTGCCCTGCAGCCCAGGACGCGTTTGGCTTTCTGGGCCAGCAGTGCACAGTACTGGGTTTTATGGAGCTTTGCATCAACCAACACCCCCAAGGAATGGTCTTGATCCCTTCTCTGCCCATCCTGTGCTTGGGATTGCACTGAGCCAGGTGCAGGACGCTGCCCTTGGCCCTGCTGAAGTTCCTGAGGGTCACATGGGCCCATCTCCCCAGCCTGTGCAGGTCCCTCTGGATGGTGTCCCGTCCCCCCAGGTGTTGACTGCACGAGTTAGGAATGGCGTGTCAGGGAAGTTACTCCCACTTCATTTTCCTACAACTGTACCTGATGAATTTGAAGGAGAGAAATATTTGCTGACATTTGCCATGTGGAGCAGTGGTGTGTTCACAGCTCAGCCAGAAAACACCCCAGAGCAGTTGGAGTGGAAGGAATGGGGATCGTGTTCCTCTCGGGCAGCCAGCTGTGCTCTGTGCTTTGATTTCTTTCCAGCCTACAACTCAGTTTTTGCTAAAGAGGAAAGAACTTCCCTGGCAAGGGTAACACAAGGAGAAGGGTCCATGAAAAGGTAGAGTTTACAGATTTAGCTAAAGCAGCCTGTTTTTGTCTGTGGTCTCCTCTGGACTGTGTAGGTGAACGCAGGGAGGACGATGCCTTCCAGCTCTGCTCTGGCCCAGTGCTATTTGTGGCTCAGGTGCTTTGTTCATGAGAGGTCCCAAAGGGATGGGAGGGGGGGAGCAGGTGCCTCAGCTTTCCTGTTTCAGCCTTTGTGTGGCTGTGAGGCTGCCTGGAGCAGGGGCAGCCTGCCAGGGCCAGGGCAGGCAGGGCTTTTCCATCCAAAAAGGGAGAGCAGAGCAGCCCCGCTCCTGCCTCGTCAGCAGCTGGCTGAGGATCAGCCACAACTTGTCTCGGTGCTTTTTGGAAGCACAGGGCATAATTTGGAGAGGCAGGAAGTCAAGGCCAGCTCTCTGGGTTGTGTTAGAAAGGGGCACTCTCTGGGACCTTTGCTGGGACAGCTCTCATACTCTCTCAATGCTTCTCTTGGGTAGAAAGAGGGGGAATTCCCATCCAGATGTTGTTTGCACCAGCTCAAACCCCTTGTTGACCCATAATGGTGGTGGTGGCAGATGGGCCAGAAGCCCCAGTGGGAGGACCCAGTGTGGGCTGGAGATGCAGGAGGAGGGAGATGGTTCAAATGTGCAGATTGGGGTTTGAGCCTGTGAGCTTCTGCTCAGGGCACGAGCTCTAGGACCCCACTGAGCCCACTGTCACTGCACTGCCACACTGCCCAGAGCACCCAGGAGGTCTCTGATAGCTGGGATTAATAAAAATAAAATTATTATAGTCTTATGTGAAAATTTCAACAATTTCTTGTCTTGTTTGGTTTTTCCCTTTAAAAGTTATTGATGTTCCTATTTCATAGGAGGGGAAAATAGAGCAGCAGAGAAGCTGAAAGCTGTGCCTGGGGCACTGCCTGTGAGTCTGGGGATCCTTCCCCATGGGCACCGAAATGGAAAGATGTGAGGCCAGGTGGGTGGAAGAGCTGAACACACATAGCTGTGGGCATAGTTTTAATTGGCATCATCACTTTTACAGGGGCAGCAGGATTTCAGCAGGGTCCACTAATTTGGATTGCTCCAAATTCACGGTAGATGTGACAACTTTGCTGTTTCCATCTCCTGACTTAGCACCTTGCCCTGATGACCATCTCCTCTCTGTGCCTGGAGCCTGTGAGAGGACAAGTCTAGGAACTGGTTTCTGTGAGGCTCTGGCTTAACCAGAAGAGTGGAGATAAACAACAGGAATGTCAGGAGCCAGGGGCTCCCCGCTGGAGCGTGCATGATGCCTGTTACATAAGCAGATTCCCAGTGCTATAAAAACCATTAGGTGTGCGAGGGGATTTTCCTCAGGGCAGTGCTGTCAGAACTGGCACACATCTGCAGCTCAGACGTGGGCACTGCCACTCACAGCACAGCCCCCTCCACGTGGCAGCGTGGCATCTGAGCAAACCGAGGTGGGGAACCTCCTGTAAACCTTGGTCCAGCCCTCCAGCTTGTCCTGCCTCTGTCTGTGGCTTCCTGCTGGCATCCTGGGATGCAGGCGGGGAGTGCAGAGCTCCAGGTCCATGCTGGAAGCTGTGGGGGGATGCACAGCGTGCACTGTGATCTCAGCATCTCTCTGCTCTGTGGTGAAATGTCCTCACGTTGCACCAGGGCTGGTTTAGATCAGGTATTAGGAAAAATTTGTTCACTGGAAGGGTGGGCAGGCATTGGAACAGGCTGCCCAAGGAAGTGTGGAATTACCACCCTTGGAAGTGCTCAGAAGTCGTGTGGGTGTGGCACTCAAGGACTTGGTTTGGTGGTGAACTCGGCGGTGCTGAGCTAATGGTTGGACTCAAAGAACCCTTGGAGCTCTTTCCCAACCCCAGTTGAGCTGTGATTCTGTGTTTGTAGCACAGAGGTGCCTTTCACTGCACTGGAGCAGCTCAGGGGTTAAGTGGAGCCTGTGGTTGCAGCCTCATGGCTCTGGATGTGTCCTTAGATGAGGTCATACAAATTTCTTCAGGCAGCCTCTATTCCCCTTTGTCTGAGGCACCAAACGGGTCACCCCAGCTGTGCAGCCCTCCTGCCAAAGTGTCCCCGTGGCCCTCGGGCTCCCTGGTGACAATCCCACCCTGGACACGTGTCCCCTGATCCCACATGGCCTTTCTCCTCAGGAGGGCACAGCAGCCTGGAGAGTCCCAGGTGCAGCCCAGCTCTGCAGGTGGTGCCAGCTCCGGGCTGCTCCCAGCTCCTGGCTCCTGCAGGGCACGCACAGGGCACCTGTGTAAAGGCTGGCACGGGGGCTCTGAGCTGCCTGGCACAGCTGTGGGGCTCCCAGCAGAGCTCTGTGTTTCTCACAGGGAGCCTGAGTGCACAGCTGAGAAATCCTGGGATTGTGCTGGCTGCCCTGGGCTGAGTGCTGGGGAGGGGATGATGTGCTGAGCACTGGCTGCTTGTCCTGTTCCCTACACCAGCTCTGGCCCATCTCCAGTCTCAGTATAACCTCACTGAGCCCCCAAAGGCTGCTGGACACTGGAGGTGAGGAGCTAAATCTTGGTGCCTTTTCCCACGGCACCTTGGCTCTGTGTGCTCTGCTGTGAGGAAGGCAGAAACAGTAAAATATAAATCAGTGGCTCAGGAATGACCAGGGCTTTAATGCTCTGTAATGTTTGGGGGCTTGACTGTGTTTTAAGGTAACAATTTTCCCTGCTGGAGTGCGATGCAGATTTATTGATGAGTGCTGACAAAGTCCACAGGGTTCCCCTGAGGAAAGGAAATGTAGAAGTGCAGTGTGGCTCCTCCAGGACAGCAGCAGCAGTCATTGAGCAAGGTTATTTCTCACCTCAGCACCAGACACCTCTGGAGGAAGCCCTTTCAATAGAGCCTGACACCAGGTGCAGCCGAGAGAGGGGAGAGGAATGGCAGTGGAGAGTGGGTTTATCTCATTTATTTATCTTCTCCCCTTTTGAAGGATGGGGGGAAATATCCTGGCACCTCCAGAGTAAAAGAGTGCTGAGAGAGAGATGTGTTCATTGCCACCTCTGCCAGCCCCAGCCCTGTCCTGTGAGGGCACAGCTGTCCTGGCACGTGGCTGGCTCCAGGTGCCTGTGCTGGGGCAGTGGAGGGGACCCTCCTGGGGCTGCTGGCACTGACAGGACACGCTCCCAGCTGCTGTCAGTGGGCACTGGAGGAGTGGGGCAGCTGTGGAGGTGTCTGAGTGCAGCACCTGGCAAGGGGGGACTCCCTGTTTGCTGAGGGACAGGAGGAGAATGGGTGGAAGGAGAGGGGCGGGCTGGTGTGTCCTGCCCTGCTCTGTGTGAGCCAGCTCCCGAGTGCTGGTCACCTCAGCAGCTCTGGGTGGCCACATTTCTCTCAGCTGACCACACGGGCCTCTGCCTGGGGTTTATTTTCTTCATCTTTTTCCTGCTGAAACGCCAGTTTACAAATTGCTCCTGGGCGTGTTGGCAGGGCCAGCTCGTGGCTGCTCAGCTTTCCCTCTTGCCCTCAAAGCCTGGTGTCCCTCTTGCCGAGGGGCAGAGGCCAATTCCTGAGCCCTGGCTGCCCACCACAGCCTCCTCTGGGCCTCCAGGGTGTGCACCCAGTGCTGGCTGCTGCTCAGCAAGCCCCAGATTGTGCCTTAGGCAGAGAGCAAGGATTTGCTCCTGGCTGTATTTATCTGGAGAATGGGGCTGCAGGAGACACTGCAGGGATGGCTTGCTTGGAAGGCAGATCTGCAGTGAGATTTGGGGATGAAGCACTGTAGATGTTCTGGGATGACCTGCAGACTGTGAAGTGTCTCTGCCAAAATTTTGGTAGCCATGAAAGCAGTGAATGAGCTCTTAGAAAAGCACCAGGAGCAAGAGACGTTCCTGATGGAACAACTCAGTGAAGCAGTCCTTCTTGGTTTAAATTTTTTGTACATTGATTTCTGGTCAGAAGTGTTTTATGATGCTCAGAGGAGTCCAGGCCTGGATGATTCTGCTGCTAAATGAAAACAGGATCTGCTGCCCAGGTTTGGGGTGTTTTCTTCCCTTCAGTGGATTGTCCCTTTTTCAGGCAAGGGAAGATGATGGTTGTGTGCTTGCTGTATCCCCCCAAAGCAGCATCTCTGTGCTGCAGTGCAGTAACACAGTGAAATCCATGTGAAAGAGGAGGAGGATCTCCTTGGTTTGGTTTTTAATTTTGTTTCTAAATGAAAAGGACAGTTTTAGCCAAGGTTTTCTTTCTTCCCCATCATCAAGGCTCATATAAATTTGGTTTTTGGAGCAAACAGTCCATGGAGGCTCAGATATTCCCACTGCTGGCTGGGCCCAGCCTGGGGGTAAAAGGCATAGAGGGAATATAATGGAGTAACACTTGATTGAGTTTGGATCTGTATTTCCTCATGTGAAAATGCTTCACTAAACATAATTTGATTTGGGAATGTTCTGCTCTGCCACACTGTCCCCGCTCTGTGCTCTCCTCCCAGATATCCAGTGCTGCAAATAGCTGAGATAGATTGTGAAAGAACCAGCTGGATCCCCATTTTTTTCCTGCCTCTCCAGGTCCTGGAGGCCTTGGGCTGCTTCCTGCACCTTTGCCAGTGCAGCCTGAGCCTCTGATCCCTGGCTGGACTTGCAGCATTCATCCTCTCCAGCTCAGGGCTGGGGTTATGTGGTGATACCTGGCTGATGTCCTAAAACCCTGGTGGGAGTGGTCAGCTGTGACTGTGGGACTGCACTGAACTAGGCAGGAAAGAAAACAACTCTTCTGTCAGATGAAATACCCCAGGAACATAATCCCAGCAGAAAACTGGAGAGGCAGGCAAGGAATGGCAAATAAGATCCAGCTGAACACCTGCAGGTGTGTGTTCCACTGCTGTGGCTGCTGACAATTTGAATAGTCCTGAGCCCCCTCCTGGCTGCCCACGGCTGCCCTGGGCTCTGTGCCATGGCCACAGTGCCTCCCTGTCTCTGTTCATGCACAAAGAGCAGCTTCAGCCTTGCCAGAGGGCTGAGGCACTGCTGGCTGAGCCCCACTCAGGTGTGTGACACAGCAGGCTCCAGCTGAGCCTGGCACAGGGCTTNTTTTTTTTTTTTTTTTGTGATTTCCTTCCTTGCTTTCCCTGCACCTGGCAGAGAAATGCCCCAAACATGTGAGGGAAGGTGTGTGCACCCTGTGCCAGCCCTGTGAGCACGGGGTGCAGCAGAGCAGGGCTCCTGCTTTGTCAGATCACTCTCTGCAAATGGGAGTTGGGGTTGTTTTAACAGCAGATCAGTGGTGGTTTCCTTCAAGTTGTTCCTACTTCTTCCCTCTCCTTGTGGCTTTCCTAAAAGTCAGCCCTGGGGGGTTTAAACCCCAAGAAGGCAGCCCTGGCCAGGGGAGAGAGTTCTCTGTCCTCTTCCTAAAATCTGGGTGTGCTTGACTTCTCCCCACCCTTTAGCAGTACTGCTAGAAAATGGAATATATATTGTCTTTATAATAGACTTGTGCAGTGCACAGACCACTGGGCACCCATTTGAAAAGGCATGTGAGGAGCTTCTCAAAAACTAAGAAAAATGAGGAATCCCCAACTCTGGAACATGAGGGTCACTGGGACCACACCTGTGAAAGGAGCAAACCCCAATGTTGATATCACCAGCACGGGGTACCCCTCTCTCAGTCACAGGCACCCCATTATTTGCCTGTTAGTGCTTTTGTGAGCACTGCTCCAGAGACACACAGCTGCACCTTTTAAAGTGAATCCAATAAAATTTGCATGACTGCTTCAGCTCTGAATAAGAGCAGCTACCTGGAGGCTTTGTGCACTTCAAGTTCAATTGCATTACCCACAGTTTGGGTTCACTTCCCTGGGTGCCTCCTGGTGATCTGCCCTGCAAGGAGCAGTGCCTTTATCCTTCCCAACCACCTGGGTCTTGATGGCTTAAAATCTGGAGGCTAAAAAGCGTCCTGCCCCCATCCCTTCTTCCTTTCCATTCACCTTCTTCCTTTCTCCATACTTCCCTGGGGTTTTTCCCTTCCTCAGGGGCCTGGCACTGAGGCTGCTTGGTGGAGGCAGCACGGTGGGGTTTGTGCTGCCAAGGGGGGCTGTGCAGCTCCCCCCCGTGTCCTTGCTTTGTGTTCAGCACCTCCGAGGTCTCGGGCAGGAAAGGTGGTTTGAGCCTGTCGGTGGCAGAACATGGCTCATTGTCCCCTCCAGTGCCGTGGGGCTCTGGCAGCAGGAACGTGCAGAGCTCTGCTGGCAAACAGTGAACCAGCAGGAATTTGGGAAGGAATCTAAGCTCCTCTGCCCAGGGAATAGCATGCTGGGGGAGAGAGAGAAACTTCCCAAAGGACTGGGCTGTGTTGGGGCTGCCTCCCACCAGCTCCCTGCTCCCTGCAGGGATGGGCAGGGGTTGCTGCTGGCTGGGGGGCTGGGCTGACCCCACAGCTGGGTGCTGGCTCTGTTCCTCCCTCTGATTTGGGGATGTTAATCCTGCATCTGCTCCAGAACTGGACAAACCCTCAGTGTTGAAAAGGGATATACTGTAGGCACAGACTGTCCAAAGGTTTCAGCAGCCTCAATATTGAAAAGGGATATAATGTAGGCACAGACTGTCCAAAGGTTTCAGCAGGGCCTGGAGTCTTTCCTTGGAGGTTTATTCATCCAGCTGGGCAATAAGCTGTCCTCCTGCCCATGGCACGGGAGCAGTGCCAGGCTGTGTCACAGCCTGAACACTTGGGTTTTTCCATGTGAACCTGTGAGCTTGCTGGGGCCAAACCTGTCCCCTGGACCATGCTGATCACACGAGGGTCCTGCCAGCACACCTGGCCTGTGGAACAGCTCTGCCTTCCCTCCCAGCATTGCCTTGGCGTGGGGCTTGAACGGTTTCTTCGCCAGCTCTGGGGATGAAGGCTGTGCCCTTGCATCTGGCTGGGTGATTATCCCCAGGAATCGGCGTGGGATGGCTCGGGAGGGGTCGTGCAGGGTTTTTGGGCAGTGGGCAGCCCCCAGTGGAGGTGCTAAGGCAGTGTCCCCGCTGCCTGCCCGGGCCGGCGGCCAAGTGGAAGTTTCCGTGAGGGCCAGCCCAGCTCTGCAGCCTCACATCCCTCCATCCCTCCGGGCAGAGGAGCGCCGGGCACCCGGCTCTGCGGGGCTGCTCCGCTCCCTCTGCTCCCCCGTGCCCTGCCCGGCCACCACAGGGAGGGAAATCTGCTCTCAAATCCCACCTCAACCCCGCCACGGCACCGAGGAGAACACCCAGAGCTCCTGCCCGGGGCTGAGAAGTTTCACTATCGCTTCTGGCAGGCTCGGAAATCCTGCAGCTCGCTGCCTGGCCGTGGGGAGGAGGGAAAAGCCGTGCCAGGGCCGACGGGGAAGCCCCCGAGGGGCTGCACAGGACCAGGGACCCGCCTGGTAGCGGCGGCAGCAGCAGCAGCAGCCCGTGATGCTGGGCTTGGAATGAAGTCACAGCCTTCATCAGCCGAATAGTTTATGCATGAATCGAAACTTCAGACCTGGCAGAAAAGGGGGGGGAGCGTGCAGGATCTGCGCCCTTTTAAAATGCTGGAGCCAAGGAAGGAGGAGGGGATAGAGGAAATAGCAGGAAAATAAGAGCCGGGAAGTGGGGAGAGATTTGAGAAGCTGGATGAGTTGTTCGCTCTGTTGTGAGGAGCCAAGTTCCCTAAGCATCTCCTGGTGGATATTAAGAGGGAGCTGTGGAGGCTGGAGCGTTCCCCTGGACACTCGCATGCTGTAGCTTTAAGACTGTTTTACAGAGGACTCGGGATTTCCAGTTTTCCTGCGCCTGGTGGAGTATTTCAGGGAGTTACAGGATTTTTCGGGTCATGTACCCCCTTTTCCTTTCTTCTTCCTCCTTTCTCTTTCTCTCTTCCTCTTCTTTTTCATTTCAAAGAGACAAAGCTACTTCAGTTTGGAGCACAAACATATGATCAGCACATGGAAATGTGGTAATTTGGATGCATTCATGATTGCAACAGATTGAAGAAATTAGACCAGACAAAGAGCTTTTTTTGGAAGAGGAGGAGGAGGAGGCAAGGCAAGGAGGGAGGGAGAGTGGGGGAAAGAAGGGGACGCCACCGAAAAAAGGGACGGCCGTGACACGCGGATGCTAAATATATCCTGTAGTAATGGAGAGGGACCGGATTTCAGGTAGGCTATTGATCTGTTAATATGTTATATTCTGCCCCTGCCCTCCTACCTTTCCAGCAGCTTCTGTACTTTGAGAAGAGGAACAGCCCCGCTCCGGGTGGATTTCAGCCGATTCCTTTATTTATTTCTTTTTTTTTTTTTTTCCTTCCTGCAATGCTTCCCTTCTACATTTTTTTTCTTCCCTTTTTTTTTTTCCCCCCATCCTCCTGAGCCCTGCAGACAGACGGTGATTCCAGCAGAAGCCGGGAGGGGGGAGAAAGGGGGGAGAAGGAGGGGTGGTGGTGGTGGGGAGGGGGGAAAGAAACTGCTTTCTAGGTCTGGATTTCATTTGAGTGCCTCTCTCCCACCCCCCCTGGGCTCCCATGTGCAGCACGGCGCGGGGGGATGAATGCTGAGCCTGTTAGCTCAGAGCTGCGAGCCGGGGAGAGGGAGGAAAATCACCGAGCTCTTGGCATGGAGACGCGGTGCAGCGCTGAAGGTTGGCTCCTGGCTGTGCCTCTCTCTCTCTGTGTTTGTGTGTGTCTGTTGTGTGCTGTGCGTTGTGGCGGAGCTTTTCCTGCTTGCCAAAGTCTCCTCGCTGGGTTTTTTTGCCCTCCCACCCCGCCGGGCTGGGCAGGAGCTGCCGGCGCGTTCCGTGGCTGGGCCCGGCTCTGTGCTGGAGCGCTGCCCGTGGGCTTCACCCGTGGGCCCGTGCCTGGGGGAGAGCCTGGAGGGGGGCAGCCAGAGCAGTGAATAACTCCATTTAATTCCCCCGGTTTCCCCGCAATTCCCGCCCAGTTGTGCGTGTCTGAGAGGTTCCCAGAAGTGCTCCCAGGTGCTGGCAGTGCTCGGGGAATGGCTGTGCCTGTTCGCTGCCGGCAGCAGGGACAGGGGACCCGCTGTGCTGCACGGGCAGGGGGACCAGGGTAGGAGAGGGAAACTGAGGGAGGGGGTGTCTGTGCCCAAACTGGCCCATCCAGAGGGTCTCCCTGCTCCCAGGCAGCCCATGCACAGCTCAGCCTCCTGCAGCACCAGGCCTCCTGTGCTGGGCGTTCCCAGCCGGCTGCTGGGCATCGGCGCTGGGAGGGAAACCACAGCGACCAGAGGAAGCACTCAAGCCAGGGTGGGGCAAAGCTGTGGCCGGGGAGGGCTGTGCTCCCACCGCTGGCCTGTTGCAGACCCAGCGTGCCCCATGCAGGGCACCCGGTGCCCCTGGATAAGCATTTACTGCAGGAGCACCCTGCACTCCCCGCCGCCTCTTCAGGGTGAGGGTGGCACCTTCTCATCCCTGTCCATCTCTCTGGCTTGTGCTTTCTCCTCGGGTCTGAGCCACTTCAGAGCATTCCTGAGAGCTGCTGGTAGCTCAGAGCCTGGTGGGTGTTTCAGCAGCCCTGTGCCACTGGGCAGGGACGTGTGGGAGAGAAGGAGGTGACAGTGGGGGTTTGATGCCATCCTCGGTGCACTGCTGGGTCCCCTTCCTCCTCACAGAGGTGCTGGGCAGAAAGGGGACTCCCTAGTGATGTGATCCAGGGCTTTTTGTTCTGAAGGAGCACCAGAGGTGGGGCTCTGTCAGCCCTCGGGCTGCACATCGCGTGAGGAGCACAGAGCCCTGGGCTGGCTGTCACCTCTCCCAGGGCGTGCAGCACCCAGGGACCCCGCGGGCAGGAAGAGCCCAGAGCACCTTTGTGCAGACCTGCAGGAGCTCTTGCTAATGCCCTGGAGCCCATGTCCAAGTGCATCTGTGTTTCACTGACCTGGAAGTGGCTTTTCCACGGGGCTGAGCCGTGGGCAGGGATGCAGGGAGGGCACGTGGCTGTGCCTGCTGACCTGGGCCAGGTGTGCAAACTGTGGTGTGTGTGCCTTCACCTGAGGAGGTTGCCAAGGTGATGAACACGGCTTCTCTGCCCTCACTGAGACGCTCTGTGGGACCTTGGGAAGGTGCAGACCATCTCAGTGGTGTTTATGATACATGAGTCTGGCATGAGATACAGGATGGGGAAATAGATGGTCTGAAAGTCTGGTCTCTGATCTGCTCCACAAGTCCTTGCTTGAAAGGGTCAGCACAGGCAGGGAAAGCTGCTCAGCTGAGGCAGTGGAGGGACTGATAACCCATGTGTGGGAAAACTGTTTTTGAAGAGATTCTAGGCACAGAAGTGACAATTAATGTCTGGAATGGATGATTTTAGGTGTCTTTGCCAACCTGAGTGGTTCTGTGATTGTGATATCAGCAGGCTGTGCCGTTGGCTCCCAGATGCATGGCCCAGCAAGGATGCACAGGGAGAGCTGCTCGGCTCAGCCTGGTCCTGCTGCTGTGCCCTGAGGGTCCCCCAGGACCCTGGGCTCTGCCACTGCTGCCCTGGTGGAGGAGAGAAGCAGGGAGCAGAGCTCAGTCACAGCCAGCAGGACAGCTGGGCCCTGGCTTTGGTGACTAACTGAGAGATGGTTTGGATGAGAGCAGATCCGTGCCACGCTGGGGGCCGTGTCCCAGTCACTGCTCTGGCCCTGAACATGCTTTTAATTAGTCCCGGGCTGTGGGTGGGAAGAGCTGACTCCTCAGCTGAGTGTGGGGCTGCTGGATGGGACAAGGGCACTCCAGGCCGGGTGGGAACTGGGCCTGGCCTCTTCTTTGAGGTCTGTTTTCCCACAGCTGCTGGGCTGGGAATGTCCCCTGGGGTGTCCTCTGCCCAGGGAAAGCTCAGCTTCCCTCCCAGAGCCCTGGCCCTGACCCAGGGTCCCATCCAGGGGATGACAAAACACCTTGTGCTTCAGGGGAAGGCGTGGAAGGGGTGAGGAGAGGCTGAGGGTCTGTGCCTGGTTCACTGCCAGCCGTGGACAGTGAGGGGCTGCCTGCTCTGTGACAAGGTGCCAGCCTCAGGTGGTGCCAGCAGGAGAAACACAATCTCACTGAACCTGTTTGTCTCTTCTAATCCAGTTAACTCATTTCCCACACATTTCTGAAGGCTGTGAGAGCATGAGGAGCATTAGCTCTAAATGGATTTGTTTCCAGGCATGCCTTTGCTCTGGTTTTGGGGCTGGGAGCTGTGCCCTGGGCTGTGTCCCTCTCGTCTGCCCCTTTCCCTCAGTGCCAGGTTGTGATGGTGGCAGTGGCCTGGAGATGGCTCTCCTGCCTTTCCCTAGTGGCTGCTCCCTCTGACTAGCTCTACAAAGCCTTAATTGTTAATGCCACGGGGCCTCTTGCCTCTTCTTAAAAGAAAAGGAAGGGTCTGGAAGGGTCTGCATCTCCCTGAGCAGAGAGGATTTGGTTACTGCCGTGGTGGGAAAGGATGTCTGCTCTCCCACTGAAATTATTTCGAATTGCACGGGGAAAACTCATTTTAAGAGTTAACAGATGATGGTGAATATGTGATCATAACACCTGACTGCAGTGAGTGCTTGTGTGTTAGGCAGAGCCGGGCATGGGGATTGTAGGTGCATAGAAAGAAAATAAATGGTTCATTAACCCATTGGTGATCACTCTTCATCTTTCAGTTACATCCACTACGGGTATGTTCATGTGTAATATTCTTAGTTTGACATGGTTTTATCCATCAGCCTGAGCAGCAGGGACACAGCCCCTGTTTGCAGTGTGTTGTTTGCAGAGGCTGGATAGTCACAGCAAAACATCCTCACTGTTCTCAGAGCTGCCTGGGAAGCACCACAAGTCTGGACTGAGAAAGAGAGGAAGGGAAAGCAGGGATGCTGTTTGTGATTGCTGCAGGTGTGAGGGGATGTACTTGTTTCTTCATTTTTTTTTTTTTAAAGAAAGTTAATCTCCTGAAGGTGTATGTCAGGGCAGAGGGGTTGAGGTTGCTTCTGATGACTTCAGCTGTCTTTCCCATCTCAAGGTTTCTTGGTGTCCCTGTTATTCCTAGGAAATGGCAGATACAAGCCTGTCTCTTTTTAGTGCTTTCTCACAGCCACACACCTTATTTTGCCAGACATTTTCCTTTTTCCTCTGGCTCGCAGCACGCCACAGGTGGGCACCACACCAAGCTGTGCATTTACAGCCTGCACAGTTCCACCTCCTGTCAGATCACACTGTGTCCACCCAGCCCTGGCACCCGGGGACCCTTTTCCCACTGTCCTTAACCCTCTGTGTGCTGTCACTGTCCCACTGCTCGTGTTTCCTGCCCGCTGCTGGCCCCGACTCTTGCTGCAGCGTGTGATGCCCTGTAAAAACCACCTGCAGCTTCACCCTGCGCGTGCTGCAGCCACGTGTCCTGTAGCAACCTGTGGCTGCAGGTTCTGGCTCAGAGAACAGAAGGCCTCTCGGGGAAGGGTCTGGGGTTTCTGGGGCTCTGGAGCTGCCTCTGCAGGAGCTGTGTCTGCAGAGAGCCCCGTGCTGCTCCCAGCCCCTCTGGCTGCCACTCCTGCCTGGCCAGCGCTCGCGTTCCCGCAGCCGTCTGAGGCACGTCAAGGTATGAAGCATTATCCATTTCCTGATGTCTGCTCTTAAATCTGCTGGAAATTCTGTTCATCTCCATTAAATATGGCCCCGCTGTGGGGCACAACTCATCCCTGGCCTGACAGCCCAGGTATAACGCTCCTCGACACCGCTCTGCTGAACTTGGCCAGCCCCGGGGCTGGAGCTCCTTTGTGGGTTTTTGCTTTGCTGGATGACTTGGAGCCTCCCAGCAAAGCCATTCCCAGGCTGCTGGGGTGAGGGAGGACATTTCTCATGCGAGTCAGGGCTCTTCCAAGGTCCAGCATACCATAATGCTGAGTAGAAGCAAGTACGTAGTTAGGGAAGTATGTCTGGGTCAACACATGTCTTGTGTTGCCTTAATGATCTCAGAAGCACAATATCTGTGTCCTGTTGGCTTTTCCATGCAGGACTTGCAGCTGTAACTCGTGGACAGAGGGATTTGCTAGAGAGCAGTGGATTCCTTGTGCTGTGAGGGCTGTGTTGGGCTCAGGGCTCCGTGGCACCACGTGGACAGCAAGCCCCGTGGTAGGAGCAGTTTTGTACCTGAGAAAATGTAGGGGAAATTCCTTGCTCTGCCTCTGATGTTCTGTAAGTCCTCAGGAAAAGGTGTTTGTGCTGCCATTCCCCTTTGATTTTGGGTGAAGGTCTGGTGTTTGGGTCTCTGTGCTGAAGCTCCCTGTCAGGTTGCAGAATTGCAGCTGGGAACTCGGAGCTGTTCTGACACTGCAGTGAGGGGAGTCCCTAAAAACAGGGTTGTGAGTGGGATCTGGAGCTGTTCCACATGGGCTGCGAGTGCTTGGTGGCCACTCTGGACAGCTGGTGAAGACAGCATCCTTTCTGTGTGTGCTTAACCAATATCCAGGGATCCTGACCCCTTTAAAAGAAGTTTCCTGGGCTGCATCCATTGCTTCTTCCCAGCAGTGTCTGTTTGCAAGGGCAGCTTCTCCCTGCCTGAGCACCAACACTGAAAACTGGATTTCCCCATGGCTGAGCAGGACATGGCCCCCCCTCTCCTCCAGCACCTCAGGCTGCTGTGGTTAAATTGATTTCTCCTGTACCCAGGTGCTGCTTCCCTGTCACAGGACAACTGTGAGCCCTGTGCTGCAGGATGGAGCTGCTGTTGGAGTGCAGGTGAAGTGAAATAGCCCTGCAGTGTGAGGTTTAACAGAGTTTTGGGTTGCTGATGCCAAGAGTGTTGTTAGAGACTTATAAACAGCTCTGGATTGTGGCTTGTGGGGGAGAATGGGCAGGGGTTTACAGGTGAATAAAATGCATTAGTTTTACAAGCAAATAATCACACAATAAATCTGAGAGCGTATTTTTTTCATGGAATGACAGCCCAGGTTGGAAAGGGTGCCAGAAGATCACCTGGCTCAGCCTTTCGTGGGAAAGGGAGCCTGAATGAGATTATCTAGCACAGTGCTCAATTACATCCTGAAAACCTCTGGCAGTGGGGACTCTGCCTAATGTCCCTGGAGAGCTTGTTCCAGGGATTGATTGTTCTCCCTGTAAAAAATGTCTTTCTTGTATCAAAAGGAAGCTTCCCCCCCCACACCCCGTGTGAAGTCAATGCTGCATAAACAGATCTGCAATAATTTTGTGATTACATCATTACCAGGTACCTTATAAACTCAAGTAGTTGTTCTTGAAGCAAATTCTGGTTTCCAGTGAAGCCAGTTTGGCAGGGGATCAGTGGGATTGCTTGGATGCAGGGTTTGAGGGGGAGCTGCCATTAGTTCAGCAGCATCTCCAGGTTGCAGCTTTAAATCTGATGTAACTCAGGGCTGTGGAAATAATGGTGGGTTTGCATTTTCCTGCTGCCTGCTTGGTCTGGAAAATTAAACCATATTATCAAGACAACCCAAGTTTGGTCTCTGGCACATTGGAGCAGACAAATCCTCATAATTTGGTCCTTTTGTTGTCTGATTCTTTTCAGAATCCTGTTGGGTCAAGGCACACATGTGTGACACCCTCTGGTGTGGCTGATAATGGAGGAATTGGTCCATATATTCTGAAATTACTCTCTTTGACTCCCCCAAAGCTGGGTTCTCTCTCCAGAGCTTCCCAAGCTGGGCCAGCATCTGTCGATGCCAGCAGCCCACCCCCTGCCAGCTGGCACTGCCTGCCTGCATGGAGCACTTTCTCCTCTCCTCCCCAAGGCTGCAGGATGTGGGTTCTTTATTAGTTTCAGATGCTTTTTTCTTTCCAGGGTTTTGTGCTTCCATGCCTTGGTCGTGGTGATGGAGGGGCCTTGGTGTCACAGGCCTTGCTGATGAGGAGAGAGGCTGACATGGGGGTTTTGGGGGGCAGGGGTGTGTGCTGGGTGTTTTCTGGGTGCCTGATCCCTGGCAGTGCCAGGGAGCACCAAACCTACCCAGCACACCCAGGCTGGAGTGACCCATGTTGGCAGAGTAGTTTACATTAAGCCAGAGCCTCTCTCAGGGGCAATAGTGGGTTTGAATCCATCTGGGTGGTGTGGTGGGACAGATGGAGAGTTAAAACCCTGAGCTGGCAGGAATGTTTGTTTTGAAGGGCATCCATGAAGCTGAAAAGCAGCTCCTGGGGAGCTGGGTGCTGTGAAGCTGCAGGCTGGGGAGCTTGGATCAGGACTCAAACCCAGGGTTTGAGTCCAGGGACAGTTTTCTGCTTTACCTGGGAGGAAAAGAAGGAAGGAAGAAACACTGCAGGGAGCAGCTGTGTTGGGCAGACACATCTTGGTGTGGGTAAGGCTGGTTTTGGTGCCTGGGTCTGGGATTTTGTCCCTGTGCTGCTGACTTTGGGTGAGCTAGAGCAAGTCATGGACTCCCTGTGTGTTGGTGCCTCTGAGGTTCTGGCTTGGGCTTTGGGTTTGAGCAGGCTCCTGTTTGAGGCTGGGGAGCAGCAGGGTCCTGGGTGAGGGTCTGGATCTCTGCACCTTCCTCAGGAGCTGCTGGTGCTGCCTGGTCCCTGAGCTGCTGGTCCCTGGCTCTCCCCAGGCTGTGTAAGCAAAGAACTTTCCAGATCTTCTCGTTGGAGTGGGTGCTGGAGATGCAGAGCATTGCACTGCCCTGACCTGGAGGGGATCAGGGCTTGGGAGGCTCATCCCAGCCCACGGCAGTGTTTGTGTGGATCTGTGCCACTGCTGCTGCTGTGGCAGTGCTGCAGGGACCCCAGCTCTGGTCACAGGGTTTGGGTGATGATTGCTGTGAGTGTGGCTGGGGGCAAGGTCCTGACGACTTTTACAGAAACCTTGTGATGTCTCTTTACAAGGTGACTTGTAAAAGAGTCGATTGCCTGGGGCTGCACAGGACATCAACCTCAAATCTCCCGTTTTCCACTCCACAGACCTGTGTCCTTGACTACACCATGTGTAAAGGAGTGCAAGGAGGCTTTTTCCCTGCTTCAGCTGACCTTTGCAAATCGCTACCCTGTACAGAACACCCAGAAACTCCCTACTGTGTTCTCAGCACACACATGGGGGGGAAGGATCCCTGCGTGAGAAACACCTTGGCTGGCTTCCCTACCCCGCTGGGTGCCTGTAGGAAACCTGTCCCGTCTCAGGTGACTGAGATGGCAGCGCTGACCCTCGGGGGTCACCGTGCCCTTCCAGCAGCTGGATCCCACAGTGCCGGCGCTGCTTTCCAGCGGGGGCCCGAGGGTGGATGTGTCAGCATCCCCCGGCTCCTCTCTGGTGACTCACGAGTCCGTCACTGCCGCTGACTCAGCCCCGTCCCCAGGGATGTGCCGGGGCTGGGGCAGAGTGCCGGGGGCCGTGCGGGGGTGACAGCCCGTGGGACACACTGCACTCCGGGGCTGTGGGTGCCCCCGGCTCACCCCGGGGCCGGCAGGATGAGGTGGGCACTGCCACGTTCCCTGCCCAGCCCCCCGGGAGCTGCGAGGGTCACCCGCAATCCCTGCTCCAGCCTCCTCCTGCCCACACCTGCGTCCCGCTCCTCACCTGTCCCAGGGGTGTCCCTCCACCCTCCAGGTGTCCACTTGAGTTTCACCTCTGAAAGGTGGTGTGTCTGTAAAAAGCAAATAACTGCTGAGGTTTAGAGCCGAGGGCAGTAAAATCTGATTTATGTGCTTATAGGGAGGCGTTTCATTCAGTAAAATGGGCAGTGTTTAGCACTATGTTGCTAAAAGCACGGGAGTGCCCCTCTCCTAAAAGCATCAGGGTTCCCCTCTCCTGAACAGATTTGCTTTTTGGCACAGCTTTTATTTACTAGTGAGTCAGGATTCAAGCAGCAGCAGGAGGGGATGATCTCGTGGCACTTTAACGCAGGGCTGTTGGAGTCCTTTTCCTGCTCTTCCCCTGAATCGCCCTGTGCCTTTGCATAAATCATTTAACACGTGTGCTCTCACTTCCTGGATGGAAAATGAGGTGGATACTTCCCGCTTTCCCTTGGCACTTCAGGATGCACTGCTAGGCAGCTGCGAGGGATTTGTGGTGACAAAGGTGGGAATTTGACCCTGGGATGTGTCAGCAGCCCCGGGCAGGGCTGCGATGAGGCTCCCTCCGGGCCCTGGGCAGTGGTGGTGCTGATCGGAGCTGTGGGGCTGGGGTGTAGGTGGGCATCAGGCTGCAGACACGAGTTGTTCCCGCTGGATCTGTCCCTGCTGGGGGCTGTGGGCCGAAGAGCAAGGCCATGGGATTTACTGTGTGCTGGCAATGTCCATTCCTCAGGCACTGAAGGCGAGGCTGGCACAGGCAGAGCTTCCTCTGGAGGGATGCTGGTGCTGCCAGGGCCGTGTTCACAGCTCCAGCTCCACTCAACAACAGCTGATGGGGCTCCTTCTCTGCCCCTCTCAGCTGCAAGAGCCATCCCATCTCCTCTGCTCCCTGGGGAGCATAAACCTGGCCATCCCTTCCCTGCTGCTTTCTGCTGAAGCCTTTAAACTTTGAATACTTTAAGCTTTGCCCTCTATCCCCCTGGAAATGAGGATAATCCTGTGTGGGCCCACCATTTCTCCCAGCTCTCCCTCCCCAGCCCTGAAATATTTAGTTTTTCTTAATTGTTGTCCTTCTCCCTGTGGCTTTTCTTGGCTCTGTAGAGTGACAAGGCTGGAGCTGCCACTCCAGGAACGCTCTCCAAGAGGGTTCATGTTTAATTGGTCACAGATTTATCAAGATAGAGGCAAAGCAGGCAACCTTGAGAGCAGATAAGCTGTTGGGCCGTGGAGTGGGCTTGAGTACCTCAAATATTTCCCAGTTCTCCCCTTTCTTGCATTCTTTGATCCATGCAAGTGGAGAACTGGTCAAACCTGACTTTAGCTGCCTAAGAAGCCCTGGCTGATCTCTGTATTGACAGCTGCTCCTCAGGGAAGGGAGCCTGGCTGGAAACCACCGAGGTTGGTGAGCTCTTGGTTGTTTTGGGGTGGGTTATTTTTTTTTTTTTCCTGAAAATATGAGAAGTTCCCAGTGGGTGGAGAGGGAAAGTGAACTATGGAATTGTGAGTCTCGTGCTCTCTGTTCAAACACACCCTGGGGAAGGCATATCCTCCATAAACAGCAGTGTTGGCCACGGACCAGGAAACCCTTCCCTCCCCACTCCCCTCTGCAGCAGAGCCCTGTGCTGTAGGCAGTGTTTCCATCCAGAAGGGCTGGTCCTGGATGCTGTTCTTGGATCTTTCTGGCTCTTCCTGGATCTCTGCAGCCCTTGAGACACCCCTGGAGTGCCCTGTTGAAGTGCAGCTTGCCCTCCAGGGCTCTCTCCCCTTTGCTCATCAGTTTGTTGCAGTAACTGGTGTTACTGGTGGCACTGGGCTCTGTGCTCAGGCGTTGTGCTGGCTGTGCTGGGAGCCCATGGGGGATGTTGCCAAGTCTAACGTGGTGCCCTGAGCACTGCTGGAGCTGTGTGGTTTGGATCCTGCTCCTGGCCTTGTTCCAAAATGATACAGCAGAGGTTGTGTCATGGCCTTGTCTTGCTGTGGGTACACCTGTGCACCTGGTGCTCAAACTGCTCTTCATCTCGGGGTTGATCCCCAGATTGGGTGAGAACCACCTCTGGTGTCCTTTAGTCATGTCTGTCACAGCTCCACAGCTCCCTCTGCATCTCAAGACTGCTCAGAGAGTGGCCCTTTGTGGCTGGAGAGGAATCTTTATCTTGCTTTGATAAGGGCAGAAGGTGAAGGCAGTGGCACAAGGGGTGGAGGAAGGGGATGTTTGACAGAGAGTGATGCAGAGCTGGTTTGGTCATGGGGGCTGAAGGGCTGCCAGGGAGCTGTGGGAGTCACACAAGCACTGAAGGCCTGCAGGAAGCGAAGGTATTTTGGAGAAAAGGGCCTCAGAGGCAGCATGAGAGGTACCAGGAGGCTTTGAGCAGCAAGGCTGGGGACTCAGCCTGGGCTCTCCCTCTCTTGGCTCCTTGCCTTCCTCTCCCTCCTCTGTGTGTGTGCAGTTCCCCAGTGCAGTTCAGCAGAGACCCGAGCCCTGCTCTGTCTCTGGGAAAGCTCAGCTTTGCCTGCTCACCCCAGATTTACTCCTCTGCCAGACCCTCTGTGTGCCCCATCCCTGGAAATGTCCAAGGCCAGGTTGGATGGGGCTTGGAGCAACCTGGGACAGTGGAAGGTGTCCCTGCCCATGGCAGAGGAGCTGAAACAAAATGAGGTGTAAGGTCCCTTCAATCCAAACCAATCTGTGATTCTTTGATAACAAGAAAATGTTTATTTTGCTGCTTGTTATTCACAGAGGGATGTGAATCCAAACAAGGGGCTGACAGCACACCCCCATTTTTCTGCACTGAAGGATTCACCCTACAGGACTAATTATCCATCAAACCTGAGCATCTTCTCCTTTTCTTTGCCAGCTCCCTCTCATACAGGGCTGCAGGTTGTTTTGGGGGCTGTCAGTCCCCTCTTTCTGCTGGGAGCCCCTCTGTGCCCCAGCAGCAGCAAACATTGCCTGACACAAATCATGGGAAATCCTGTTCTGTGATGGACACGCTGCTCAAAGGCACCTCAGCTGTGCTCAGGACGTTCTGCTGACAGATTTTCCCATGAAGTACAAATTTGTAGCTGTTGACAAATGGGGGCATCCAAAGTGAAAGCTTTTCCTGTCAAACTCCACTGCTGCTGGCTTCGAATCTGCTGTGAACCCAAGGATAGCTGCAGGGGGCAGAGGTTGCCTGAACTTTAGCAGGAGTTCATGTTGTGATTTGAGTTGAAATTCAGGTTTGCTGCTTTTCCCTGCACCCCTTCAGGTGGTGATGCACAATCTTCGTGCAGCTGGGAAGGACCAGCAGGAGCAGAACTGTTCCCTAATTGCTTTTGGCCTTCTGGGAGAAGCTGTTTGAGTTAATTGAACTGTCTCTCGTGCTTCCTTCTCTGCTTAAATATTAAATAGGAATTGCATTGAACTGTGGAGGTCAGCAGTGTCTGGGGACGTGTGGAGTGTGGTAGTCTGTGTGAGGATGGTGAAGATGAGGCATGGAGGCATCACTTCATCCAAAACCCAGGTACCTCTGCTGTTCCCACCTCTGCCTGTCCGAGGTCCTCAGCTCCCAGTGACTCTCACGTTTCCCTCCAGTTCCTTTAGATGTTGACTCCCCCAGGTCCCTGACTTGCTCTTCGTTGCGTTTTGGATGCTTTTAGTACTTTTCTCATTGTTAGGAAAGTTCATTAACATCAGGAGCTGCCAGTATTTGTAAAGCTACTTTCCAAGGCAGACTACTGCTCACGAATGAGATTTTCTTTTTTTTTTGTTTTAAAAGCAGATGTGTCAGATCCATCATCAAAACAACCCATCAGAAACATTCCCTTCATAGCCCTCTCACTGGTATTGCATGGACTTGAGCAATAAACCCAGGCTGGTTTTCAGTCCTGTTACTGGCTTGGGAAAGAAAGTGGCTTTAAAAAAAATAAAAGGAAACCAAGAACAACGAACAAACCTGGTGCTTTCCAGCAGAGATGCAGAATTGGCTCTGTGGGGAGCTGGTCTCTCTCAGGAAGCCCTGGAAGTGGCCACTTGGATTTAATTCTGTGCTCATCAGCTGTGAACAAGAACATCTTGCATTGCAAGGACGCTGCTTTTTTTCCACGAAATAGGAAGCTGCCCTTTTATTACGATGCGTTAAGGGCAGAGATTCTGGGCTGACGTGGCTGTCAGGGCTCCAGCAGCTCCCGCGGCTGAGCGCGTATCCCCGGGCAGTCAATCCCGCAGCGCTCGGCGTGTTCCGAGGGTTACATAAACATCCTTCTCCCATGCGGGGCTGGGATCTGCCGTCTGCGAACTGCCGACACTCCCCTGCAAGAGGCAGAGCTGCCCCAGGAGCTTCGGCTGCTCTTGCGGGGTCGGGGAGGGATGGGAGCCGCGTCGGGAAGGGGTTGGAGCCTTTGGGGTCTCGCTGTGGGGTGTGTGAGGTGGCTTCGGGCCTTCGCAGTGCCCGCTGCTGCTGGAGGTGTTGGGAGCTGACCCACACACGCCCAGCGAGAGGCCAGCAGGGTCATCCTCGGGAGTTTGGGTTTGCTCCAGCTGAGCCTCTCAGCTCCCTGTGCCTTCCCAGTGCCCTCCTGCCGGTGGGGCTTCCCAGCAGCTCGGGATGCTGCGCTCCCGCTCCGCCACCACAAGCGGGTTTTTCTCCCGAGGGAGGCGTAGGAGGGGAGGTTATCTCCGAACTGGCAGGCAAAGGAGGATGCCACACCTCTGGGAGCTGCTGGGGCTGGGTGGAGTGGGAAAGTGGAGCAGCAGGACGTGGCCTTTGAGGAGCTGCAGTTCCCGGCCTGGCCCTGGAGCCAGGGCACTCTGAGATTTCCAGGTCCCTTGGGGAAGGAGAGTAGCAATAAATCTGGATCATTTGTGGCCCTTTGGGTGATTTCTGACACTCTGTGCTCTTCTGACGGCACATGAAGCAGCGGGCTGTAATCCAGAGGGGCTTCCTTGGCTCTGGAGCTGAGGCAGCACTTGCTGAGAGTGGGCTTGGCTGTGAGGAACCCCCAGCTCTGGGTGTGAGGGTCAGAGCAAAGCAAGCAAAGGCACAGCCAGCACACAGTGGGGCCCTTTCAGTGCCAGGCTGGGGGATTTTGTTGTCCTCAAAACTGAATTCTGGGTGGCTTGATGGCTGTCCCTGTGGGATCTTACCCGTGCTGCTCCAGGAGAGCTGCACAGCTCCCTCAGGAGAAGCACCGTGGGGAAATGCAGGCCAAGCACATCCTGTAAATGCTGCAAATCTGCTGGGGTTGGAAGTTCATCCTTGTGTGACTGGTTTGGGCTGGGGGAGCCCTTGTGGTAGAGGAAAGATACAGACATCCAGTCTGTCTTTGGATGTGGTTGAAAAGCAGAATTATTGTCATGTAGAAGATCAGGAGTGGTGATAAGACAAAGAGGTCCTTGTTTTTGGAGTGGGAAGCTTTTCTGGAAGCTCCAGACGGTGTGGAATACCTAGAACTGTGTCTGGCTTGGGATGTTTCTCCCTGGGAGATGCCCAGTTCATCCCCACAGACCATCCCTCTGTTGTCTCAGCTCTTCCCAGGCAAAGCCCTGGCTGTGCCACAGTGTGGAGAGGCTGTGGCTGATTCCTTATAAGATGAGGGGTTTATTTTACTTTTATTTCTTTGTCAGAGTCTGTGCCTGTTTCCTTGTAAGGTGAGGGGTTTATTCTGCTTTATTCCTTTGACAGCTTTCCTTGAGTCTTGCCAGCTCTTCTATCAGCCTGCAAGACCTAGAAGGAAACAAATGTCTTCAAAATGCTTTTTTAATGCCTAATTCAGGAAAATAAAGAAAATTGTTTGAGAGTGCCACTCTGTCTCTGAGTAACAGGCATTGCTGGGGGTGTGTGAGGGACACTGCCTGCACTTCAGGATGGGGATGGGGTGTCTTCACATTCCCAAGTCTGCAAATGCTCCACACATCTGGCACAAGAGAACTGGCCTGGACTATTTGCCTTCTTTAGCAACTGGAAACAATCCAGCCTGCCAGTTCCTGCAAAGCTCATCCTGTGGTTTAGTGGATAATACTGATCCTTGTTCAACTCCCACGCTTTAGTGCCTTGTGAGAGGGCAGGGAAGGCTTTGCAGAGCTTGTGCTGTGCTGGGACCCCAGCTCAACGCTGTGGAAGGCAGCATGAATATTCATTATGCCTGCAGTGCTTGCTCCATGGGTTTAGTAAAATGTTTATGGTGACACCGGGATGACTGTGGGGTGGTGGCAGGTGGTCAGCAGGTGTGAGGGATGTGGGCTGGCAGCAGGAGCTGGGGGGAAAGGCTGTTTCTTTGAGCTCAAAGTGTCCTGATGAGTGCATTTCCAGGAGTTTGACTTGTGCTGCCGTTGTCTCCCCAGTGCCAGGGCAGGAGGTTTGTGTCCCTGCAGCTGGGAGATGGCTGCAGGCAGTGCAGGCTGGCTGAGCCCAGGGACCAGGAGCTGCACAAACCCGAGTTTTCTCAAGCAATCAGCAAAGCTGCTGAGCGACACAAATCAGAGTGACAGGCACATCAAGGCAAATCAGCACGCAGGCTTTATCCTGGGACTGCACCAACCTGACCAAAAGTGAATCCAAGTGTCCCAAATCCTCAGCAGACCACGGATGCTCTGACCCTGTTGCTGGTGAGGCTGTTTCCTGCCCACAGAGCTGGGACAGCCCCTCTCTGAGAGGGGCAGGGGGGCAGGAGGGTCTCTGTGAGCAAGAGGTGACGTTGAGTTTTGGTGCTGGGTTGCCCCCAGCCTCTCTGCCTGTGAGGCAGCAGGACACAGAGGTGTCCCCTGGGTGGGCAGTGCAGGTCTCTGAGCAGTAATATCTAGTTGAAGCCCAGCCTGTTTGCTGCAGAGAGCTGGACTAGGTGGTTCAAAGGTCCCTTCCAACCCCACCATTCCATGAGTCCATGATAGAGCACAGGAATAGCTCTGCTTGTCTGAGAGTTTGAGATGAGCCCCATCAGAGCTGCTCACACAGGAGCTTTTCCCCACCTTGGACGTGAGGGTGCTGAGGCTGCTGCACACCACTGGCCTCCACCTGTGTGCTAAACTCTGAGGAAGGTGTTTGATGAGGATGGGGTGGAGGTTTCCCCACAGAGCAGGACAGCACAGACCAGAGAGGGGTTTATGAGCGAGCCCTGCAGTTCTGCCTGCGCTGCTGCCTCGCTCAGATCCATGGATGTATAGAAGGCAGATGAAGTGAGCAGGTTTTGGTATGGCTGTGGCTGGCAGCAGACACAGGTCATGGATTAAACATGTGCATGGCAAGAAAGGGGCAGACAGAGGGGCCTGGTGTGGCTGTGCAGCCCTGCTCCTCCCAGCCCCATGCTAACTGCATTATCAATGTGTTTATACGAAACTTGGCTGCAAAATCCCTCATTGGCCTCAAGTTTTTTCAGAGGAGTCTGTAGCTTGGCTAAATACTCCTTTTATTGTGCTGCCAGAGGCTCTCCCAGAGGCCAGTGAAGGAGGTGGCCTGTTTGGCCACAGTGATATCTGGACCGGAGATTGAATTCCCGCATGTTTTAAATCTGTCTCCAGACTGGCAAGCGACCAAGTGGGCATCTCTTTCTCCAAATAATTGGCTGTTTATGTGCAAATTGGCCTCTGGCTGCTTCCACGAGGCCTGGCTCAGCAGAGCTGCACGAGAGCATCCTGTCCCTGAGCTCTCTGGGTGCCTGGGCTGTGCAGGGGATGGTGACAACAGGGACATCCCAGCCCTGCTCCTGCCTCGGGTCACCATGGCTGGCTCTGAGCGAGCTCCCAGAGCTGCTCTGGGCTGTTAGCACTTCTCTGCAGTGCTGGGATTGCTGTCTGGCCTCCAGCTGGCAGGAGAAGCTTTCCCAAGCTACAGGCAGGCGCTGTGGAGAGGGTTCGTTTGGAAAGCACCCCCCAAAGCAGAGCAGAGCAGAGGAGATGCCCCTGGTTGGGATGTGCTCACCTGTGGCTGGAGCACACCCGGTGTCCCTGCAGTGACTCAGGGCTTTCTTGCAGGAGGGGGTTGCTGATAGGCCAAGGCACATCTTTCTGCAGGAGAGTGCTCCCCAGCACTGGAAGGAGGCAGCAGGGCAGTTTTGTTTGACTCTCAGCAATGTTGTCTGGTTGTTGAACCAACTAAACTGGGGGGTTCTGTGGTGCAGGTTTGTTTGGTTTTTTTTCCTGGAGGTGTGGGGAGAAGGAAGGTATTCAAGGACAGAACCCAGGTCTGGCAGTTCATGCCTTTGTGTCAAGGTAAACCTGGCTGTGTTGGTCTATCTGTGATTACTTGTCTGGGAGTAACAACATCCCCTGAGTTTACAGACACTGCCAGTCCCTGCTGAATGGGAAAGGCTGATGCTTAATGCATCCAGTGCTTTCCTCCTGTCTTTCCTTTATAAGGAAAAACATTTCAGATTTAGTTTCTACCTTATTTTAACTTCTCATAAAAGAGGGCAGTTTAATTCTTTTGGTGGAACATCAAGTCCAGCATTCCCTGACCTGGTGTGGTTATTATGGGCACTTGGTAAGATGAAGCAATAAAAAAAGTCAGCACAGTAATGCTGAACTCATCAGAGGGGGAGTGGGTGATGGGGTGGCAAGTGGTGCCTGCAGTCCAGAGGTGGCAGAAGAGGTAACTCATGACCTCCCTGTGGTGTGGTTTGGTGTGGTGGCACTGACCACATCTCCTTGGAAAGGGCAATTTGCCCTGTTCCCCTTCCCTGCTAGGTTTGGCCACGGGGTTTTATGGGCACAAAAAAGATGGGCAGCAAAGGGGATGAGAGAGAACCCAGCCCTGGCTGTCACTGCAAAGGAGCAGGGCCAGCTCTGCTCCTTCAGGACATTTGCACTCTGCTGTGCTGGTGTAGAAACACTCATTTAGTGTCAGAGCTGATGGCCCAGCAGCCTGCAGTGAGATGCTCTGGGCACTGCCCCAGGGAGGGCTGTCCCCCGTGGCTGGGGGCAGCTCAGGTGCTGAGTTTTGTCCTCTTCCAGACCCCCAAACTCAGCCCATCCCCAGGGTTTTACTGCTTGCTGGGGGATTGCCAGTGGGGAGTTTCCCTCCCCTTGCACTGCTTGCTGGAAATCTCCCCCTCTCCCTCCTGGCTTGGTGCCTTCTCTCCGTGCCTGGTGCTCTGCCCCCAATGTGCTCACGGGCCTCTTTCCCATTTAGGGAAAAGCTGGATGGCCCCTGCTTTTGGCCTGCTTGCAGAACATCTCCCAGTTGATTTTTTTTCCTATTTTTTTCAATTCCCTTTTGTCTCTGGAGGCTGAAATCCCCAGCGTCCAGCCGTGTGTGCCAGCTGTGCCTCTTGGCAAGCTGCACTGGGGCAGCTTGGAGGGGGAAGCCCAGGTGTTGTCCTGCTCAGGGTGAGGCTGGGTGTTTGATAATCTGTTCAGCAGCCAGGGTGAGCCTGAGAGGGTGGTGACAGCATCAGTTGTCTCCTGCAGCAATGATTTAATCTCAGCAGGAACAAGTGCCCTGCAGCAGGGAACCCTCAGGCACAGCCAGGGGCTGGGGCAGGCAGCAGGGCTGAGCAGGGGAACGGGAGAGGAAGCTGAAGGAAATTCCCCTAAAAATGTTGACTCATTACTTTTTTTTTTTTTCCTACTCCACATTTTTAAATCAGCTGTGAAGCTTCTGCATCTGTAGGAGATGCTGAGTTGGCAGTGCTGGCTATCTGCAGGATGGACTGGGGAACAAAAGCTGGTGTGCAGTGGTCAGAGGGGGCTCTGCCTTCCCCCTTGCCATGCTTTTCCAGCAGGAGACAGAGACCACAGCTCCCAGGCTGCCTCCTGTACTTGGGGTGCATCCCTTGAACCCACAGCTGGGGGTTGTTGCTTTAGTGGTGCCCAGCACATCTTGGCTCTGTTGGTCACTGTAACCTGCTGGGATTATCCTGGGATCTGGTCAGTGGGAGTTACCTTGGATGTGTCTGGGATTATCCTGGGATCTGGTCAGTGGGAGTTACCTTGGATGTGTTTTGTGTGTGTCTGACAGGGCTGGCATAGAATTTTTGAGAGGATGGTTTAATGAGATGTAACAGCCAAGGCAGACCCTGCCTGTGCTGAGGGCAGCTGGTCCCCAGGGTGCTTCATCTCTTTCCCATTTGACTCCTCAAACCCAGCAGTTTAACAGCCCCAATCCTGCCTAATTTCATGTTAAAACTGCCAAGCTCTCCCAAGGAGCAGCGGCGGAGCTGGGGAAGTTTCCCCTGGCCGGACCATTGCAGGGCATCCACATTCCCATCTGCAGGGAGACACCCCACGGACCCTGGCAGCAATTCCTGTCCTCTTGTGCACCTTTCCCATCCCTGTGTGGAGGAGCTGGAGCCAAGGGAAGCTGCCAGTGGTGCTCGGTGCTGTGTGGATGCTGGTGATCACACCTCAGCATCCCCACTGGTGCTTTCGCTGCCATCTGCCAAAACCTTTCAAAGGAAAGGAAAATTGTGTTCATTCTTCCTCTCCTTCCTCTCCCCCTGCCCTTGTGTCCTCCTCCTGCTGTGCAGTGAGCTCCCACGCTGTGTCCATGCTGCCCAGAGGAAGCTGAGTGGGTGTGGGGCTGTGGCTCCATCTGGGAGTTGTTCTTATCAAACTGCTTCATGTCAAAAAGGAATAATAATAATAATAATTTAAAAAAAAAAACAAAAAACAAAAACCTTTGATGGTAAGCAGGGAGATCAGGAGGTACAGCTGTTCCTGAGGCCTGACCTGCAGCTCGTGGTGCTTCCTGAGCCTTTACAGGGGGCTTTAGGGTCTTTGTGCTGCAGCAGATTTTGCTGCGTGCCTGGAATATCTCGGAGGAGAGGGGAGAAACAACCGGGGGCTGGCACAGGGAGCACGGGCTGCTGGAAATGGCTCTCTGAGAAGCAGGGCAGAAGCATAAGAAAAGCAAGTTTCTCCTGCCACGAGGCTGGTATATTTATGAGTGGAAAGTTTTGGGTTGAAAAGGTCGGGAGGAGGAGGCTGGGGGAGCAGCAGGGGCTGCAAGAGGCGATTTCCCAGCTCACTCCCTGCCCTGCAGCGGGGCTGGGGGGGTCCCATGGGGGTCTGGTGGCCACGTGTGATGGGAGAGAGATGGGGGGCCCTGGAGGGGTGCAGGACAGTGTGGGGGAGGCAGGATGGGGTGGGATTTGTACCCCTGGGGCTGCAGAGGGGCCGGGCTGTGGCAGCCTCCTCCCCTTGCTGTGCAGGGATGGAGTTTCCAGCCCTGCCTCGGACACCACGTGGAAATGAGACCTGCACATCTGGAAGTGGAGTGCACGCAGCACTGCCAGTTTATTTATCCCTGCAAATTCTCCCTAATTAGGGGCTGCTGGGAAGTTGACAGTGCTGGGAATGGCCCCTTTCCAAGGGGTTCAGTGTTCTGACTGACCCTCGCCTTCTCTTCCTCCCCCTGCAATTTCCATAGGGGTGTAAGCAGTGAAAAGGTGTTCCCTACCTGGAGGCCCAGGCACTGCAATTCCTTCTGGAGTCAACCACGCAGGAAGGTTTTCCAAAGGAAACGTGCTGAGCCCTGTGTGTGTTAAACTCATTAAGGATGAGCAAGGTTTCTGAAGCCTCTTGTTTCTATTAAAACATCTGTGCTGTCACGAGACACCGAGTTCTGTGCCTCTCTGGCCTTAATGTTAAAAACCAGTAATTAATAATTAATTTAAAAAAAAAATAATTAAAGTAATCAAGTCACTTTTCTGCTTGGATCCTCAACTGCACCTCCCAGGCTCTTAGAAAAGTCTGACCTGAAACTGAGAAGAGCTTGAGAGACTGAGTTTGTTTTAACTGCCTAAGGTCCAGGCAGATGCAGTTCCTGATCCTCTTTCCATTTCCTTCCTCTGCAAGTGTCCCCTGCTGTTTAATCAACACCAGGGAGCTGTGCTCCCCTTCCCTGCCCTTTTCCCTCCCCAGGCACACGTGGGCTGCCAGCCAGCAGTGGCTCGGGGGCACCAGGCCCTCCCAGGAGCCCAGGGTGGCTGGGATGATGTGCCTGGCCCAGGCTTGGGGCAGCATTTCCCTCTCTGGGCTCCCAGCAGGCTCAATAACTGGAATCTCCGTGTTTTGGTGTGAAATGCTTCGAGCTGGGCCGTGGCACTGCAGTGAGCTCAGCCTGTGCAGGCAGCTCTCCAGGTCAGTGGGCTGGCTGCTCCTTGGAGTGGCTGGGGCTCAGAGGCCATGGGAGGGTGTTGGAGGGGGCAGAGCTGTGCCCCCCGCTCCCCAGCCCAGCACAGAGGGTGCTGACCCACAGCATCCTTCCTGCACGCCAGCAGTGGGATCAGATCCCCTGGCTTGAACCCCATCTTAGCACTGGGGTAGCTCTGGGTGACCCCATCAATCCCCAGGGAGGTGTTGGGGGTCAAGGATGGGCACAGTGGGACCAGGACAGAGCCAGCTCTGTTTGCAGGTTAGCAGGGTGAGGGGAGGGATGCTGGTGCTCCCCTTGCCCTGCTCTGTGTAAGCACAGGTGAGGCATCCCTTGTTTTGTGCAGGAGCAGGCTGGTACCTCCTCCGTGTGCTCATTTAATGGGGTTAAACCATTTCCAGCATACTGGGTCCTGCTGGGGCAGTGAGGTCCTGTGTGCTGAGGCTCTTTTCATGAGCAAAGACTTCATTAAAAGCCCTTTAAGTGCTGCCCCATTTCCACTGACAGGAGGGCAAGCCTTGGTCTTCATAGCTGCTGGGATGGGGAGAAGGGACTGTGGTTGTCTGTGCTTGTTCCTCCACCTACCCAGCTCCCATGGGGCATCTCAGCTCCAGGCTCTCCCAGAACACCAAATTTGCTGCGTGCCCTGTTTGTGCAGTGAATATCTGAGAAGCTGTAGGTTCAGGGACCTTCTCCTTCCTCGTGTCATATTTAATTTCCTATGAGCAGAAACCTCTTTGGCCTTTTGATCCCTTGATTTCACATCAGTCCCTTTATACCTCATCCCTTTAAAATCTTCTCAGTTCTGCTCTTATTGATCCATTCATACCATAACCATATTTGGGGTTGGATTGGGGTTTTTTTTTGTTCCCTTGGCAACGGTGATCTTTGCCCACAGCAGCTCTTCCCTGTGGTGCATCTGTGGGTGATGCTTCCCCTCTCCACCTTCCTGTGGGGTGTGAGTGGTGCTGGGTAGCCAGTTCATCTCACAATAGAGCACTGCTGATTTCTGCTTTGCTGCTTTGCTGCTAAAAGTCTCTCATTTCGTACCATTTAGGAGTTACTCGTTTTAATTGTGTGTTATTGGTGGCTTGTGGTCGTGCTGGGACCTACTGGGGCAGTGAAGTCCTGTGTGCTGAGGCTCTTTTCAGGAGCACAGATTTTATTAAAAGCCCTTTAAGTGCTGCCCTTCTGTCATTCTTCCAGATTTTGTCCTTTTTCTGTTATCCAGTCTGCCCTTTCTGTGCAGATCCCTGGCTCTGTGGCACTGAGGGATGAGGTCTGGCAGCATTTTCCTAAAAAAAAAAAAAAAATCAGTTCATTATGCAGAAATCTCAAATTAGCAAACCTATTTTGAATTATTATTGTAGCTTTTCCCATGCTCTTGGTTTCCTTGTGGAGGAAGGGAAGTGTGACGAGCACTGAAGTGCGTCCGTGCTCCCTGTGTTTCCTATCCTTGGGAAGCAGGAAGATCCTGGAGTCTTGGGAAGGAGGCTCCTTCCGTGACAATTCCTGCGCAATCAGGGCTGGATTCCCGCCCTCCTCGACACCAAACCACGGGTGGGAACCGTGTCTGATTTTCCTTCCGCAGTCCCCTGGTCCCCAGGCAGTGACAGCAGCGCTTCCCCGGGAGCTGGGGGCTCCCAGCACTGCTCCTGCCACAGCCAGCTCTGCTCTCATGGCTTGCCAGAGCCCTGAGTCTGAGTGACATCCGTTCTGTGCCTCAGTTTCCCCACCCATCTTACGGAGATGACTGCAGCTCTTCCAGGGAGGGGGTTTTGGAGCGGAGATGGTTCTGGGGCAGAGGCAGTGCAGGAACTCAGCAGTTGCAGGGAGCAGAGGAGTGGAGGGGAAGGTAATGGCAACAACCTTTGTTTTTTTGGCTTGGAGAGAAGAGCTGTGACTCACCATTCCTTCACCTTTAAAATCTGCCTTAGCTGGGGTGATTATAAATCTGGCTGTCCCTGTGACCCTGCGTTGCTGCAGCCAGAGCTGCCCAGCGCTGAGGTGGAAGTGATGCCCTGAGCAGCTGGGGTTGGTGTCTCACCAAGCAAATGCCTCCACCCATCCCCTGCACCTTCCTGTAAAGGCTGGGAGGGTTTCACCTGTGATCAGCAGCATGAGAAGGCATTTGGGCTCTCAAAGAAACATTAAGTGGTTAATAATAATGATATTTAGCTCCTACACAGTAATTTTGGTCTGTAAGCCTCAAAGAGTTTGATGGAAGAGGCCATAATCAATAAAGAGTTTTGTTTTCTAATTAAAATACGAGAGGAAGGGGAAGATCCTGTGGATGAATTAGCCACTTTTGTGCAGGAGATAATTGAAGGCCCAGGTAGCCACAATGACTCGTGGCCCTGTCTAATCCAGCCTGATGCTCATGACTGCAGCAGATTGTGAGATTGATAAGAGCTGCCAGCTTCGTGAAAACCTTGACTTGTGGGAGGAAGAAAATCTGCCTGAAAGACTGCATTCTTAGCAGCCTGCAAGGCAGCTGCACAGGGCTGTTTGAAATGGCTTTGGACAGGAAAGTCTCTTTTCTGCCTTAGCCTGTTAAGGGATGTTCTGAAGCTGATACCTGCCATCACCTTGTTTGGTTGGGGATTTTTTTTCTCTTATGATGTTTTTTTTTCTCCTTGAAGTGACTTTCTAAGTCTGGTTGCTTCGTGGTCCCCCGTGCCCTTGCCAGGGCAGAGGCTGTGACCAGCACTGGCTGCTTCTGGAGGAGTTTGAGCTGAGATCAGGAGAAGCCCTCGAGGCACTTCCCTGCTGCAGGGCAGGAGAGCCCGGGGGTGAAGCACCCAGAGAAAAAGGGTTAAAATTTCTTGCATCTTCCAGCTCTCGTGGCACCAATCCAATTTTAGCTTGGTACCTGTAACTGAGTGATCAGCAGATTTTACAGACTGCCTTTCTGGGGGCAGGAAATCACTTCTAGGCCAACAGAACAACTTTGCAGGAAGTTTCTTGCTCATCTGAAGAGCGGAGTGATGGTGAAAGAGAAAGGGCTGGGCAGTCAGTGGTGGCCTGGTGTGGTAAGGAAACAAGAAATATTTCTGCTGTAATGTAACACAGCAAGGAAAATATTTACCTAAATTTGTCCTGCAGCCAATGCTTTGGAGAACAGGGATTTTATAGTGGGCAGCAGTTGCTGTGTAGAGTATCCCAAAGGTCTTACCAAACCAGGAGCTTGAGGTGAGCCTTCTGGTGGGGTAAAAACAGAGTGAGACCCTTGGTTGTGTGAGCAAGGGCAGCAGCAGGTGACAGAAGAGATGTGATCTGCTCTCTTTCTTTTGAAAAGGGAGTTCTAGCTCCTTAAAGATAAAAATTAAAATGTAATTACAAACACCTGTGATCTGCTGGGAGAAAGGAGCAGGAAAGCCAGGGAAGTGACTGAAGAAAATCCCTGCCATGAGGACAGAAGGAGCAGAACCTGATTGCTTTATCAAAGGGAGTGTAGGTGATGTGATCAGTGTGGGAGATCTATCAGGAGAAGTCTCAGGGTCCTCCATCTCCTCGATCTACCTGGAAAGGGCAAAGCAGGGGCTGTGCTGAAACTGCACTTGGCTGAGCAGTACAACTCACACTGCTGCTATGCTGAGGGGGAACCCCAAAAACCAATTCCAGGGAGGAGGCAGGTTCTCCATCCCACTGGGATGGGGGCTCAGCTTCCCAGGGTTGCCTGCCTTTCTAGAGGAGGGATTTAGCTAAACCTGAGCTTTTGGGATCAGAGGATGTAGGTAGAAAACCAGATGAGGTGGAGTTTGGTTATGTGCACCTTGGACAAGGGGATGATTTTTCTGGTCTGATGCTCTTGTAAAGCTGTGGCTCTGATGTGGCTCAATGAGATAAAAGGGCAAGAAAGTCTCCAGGAGAGAGAAGGATGGGCTTATCTCCCTGGACTAAGCTTGCTCCTCTTCTACCAGCAGGAACTTGGGGTATGTGCTGTGGGGTGAGCTGTTTACATACCTTGCTGCTTTAAATATTTACTGTTAGAGCTCTGGATATTCTTGTCATTCTTTAGTTGCTGTAGTTCTCCATCTTTCTCTCCCCCTCTCAGTGCCTTAGGTGCACATGGGTGCAATATGACCCAGCTGGATTTAATGAAAAGGAACTCCTGCTTCTAGCCCGGATATTTTATTTCACACTTCCCAGAGCTCTCCTCTCGGCTGCTTGATTTGCTGAACTTTTATTAGATCCAGGATGTTAACATTGCCTTTGCTTGGGAAATGCAGAGTGACCCAGGGAGCTGGGACCGACCCAAACTGCCCCAACCTCTTCTGCTGAAGTGCTTTGAGCTTCTTCACCAGCTCCATGAGACCAGCAGACGTCATTGTGACGTTCCCCACACAGTCCATCAAGCAATGTTTTGTGGTTTTTTCTAGTGGTTTACTTCTTCTTGCCTCCTGGTGACCCCAAAAACAGCGTTCCCATCACAGCATCTCAGCAGTCCCTGTGTGACCTGGTTCAGAGAGTGCCACCAAATTCCAAGCAGGGAGTCTCACATTTAATCTTTTGGGATTTGCAAGAAGGGAGACTGTGAATGTTAAAAAACACACTTGGTCCTTCCTCAGATTGCCTGTATTGCTGTTCTAAAATCTTCTTTGCAATAATGGTTTTTAGTTTGTCTGGCTTAGTTCATTTTTCACCTGCTTTAAACCCATTCTACAGCTTTGTGATGAAGATGCAGTTAGGATGTTTAACAGATTCTGTTAAAGGCTAATCCAGGTTCTGTTCTTCCAGTGAGCGAGTCTTCCATATTTTTTAACAAAGTGGGGTTTTTTCTCGCTCAGTAACAAAAGTTAATTATTGACAGCTACATTTTTACCTGCTGGAAAGGGATTGCGGTGTGACCTGCACAAGAGAGCCTGGGAGGAGAAAAATAAAGACATTTTCTTTCAAAAATCCGTGCCAGGGATGCGGGTCAGCCCTCTATGGTGCTGTGCAACGTGGCAGCTGTCACCACTCCCCGTGCTGGGGACAGCAGGGACCTGGCACCCAGGTGCTGAGCTCAGTGTCACAGGAGCCACAGGTCCCTCCTGTTCTCCTCCAGGCCATCAGGAGCAGCTGGTGCTGCTCAGACAGGGTGACACCAAGGAGCTCTACAGGCAGTGTTTGACAGGGTGAGGAATTTCTGTTTCTATATTGTGATGCAGAGAGATGCAGAGCTGTTCCTCCCTGCACTGCTCTGCTCTGGTGGTTTCTGACACCACGAGGAGAGCCAGAAATGAAAGAGCTGAGCATTGCTGCCTGCCAGAGGAGAGGGAACCCACTGTACCTGCCTTAAAATACCACACTTCTGCTGTAAAGGTGTGTTCTCAAGATTATTTAAAGAGTTCTCACGTTTTCAAGTAATGCCTTTTCTTGGGCAGTACAGAAAACCTAGAGCTTGTTGAGTCTGGGAAATTGGTACTGTTAGTTTTGTTTTCTGGGGGAGTCTGTGGTGTTTGCAGGCTTTGAACGTGTGAAATTAGAAGGGTGACATCAGTGGTGAAGCTCGTACTTTCTGCAGTAACAGACAATAGCTGTACTACTGTTTTGCATAATTTTCCTTTATGGTTCACCCAGAGTGGACTAAAAGCCCAACCCACTCATTTTTCCTTTCCTGTTGATGTGCCTGGACACATTTCAGTGGGTATCATCACTTTAAAATGATGCTATTAAAACACAAGGCAGGGAGGATAAAAAGAGGGTCAAGAGGGCAGGATCTGAATCAACACCGGAAGGGAGAAGCATCAGATAGCGAGATGCTCAACCTGAGAGTGTGTGAGAGGTGGGGAAGGGGCAGCAGTGACACGGAAGGGGCTGGTGACGATGCCCAGAGCTGGCGTTTTGCCTCGCCGGCCCGGGCTGGAGTGGAGGGAGCTGTGGCAGCACTGAGGGCTCAGCGCTGGGCTCAGCATCAGGGCAAGTTTTGCAGCCCCTTCTGCTGCTGCAGTGATGCTTTCCCAGAGCAGGCTGCTTGGATTTGGCAGGGATGGCTCAGCGCAGTGCTGGTTTGATTTTGAGGAATTACAAAACGGAGCGTGGCCGAGTTGTCCCTTTCCAAACAAGGGTAAACCGAGAAATGCAAGGCTCATCAGCGCCGGAGAACATCGTGGGTGTGACCCACCCGTGTGGGGCTGGTTCCACCCTCGGTGGGGCAGCGCTGCGTCGCTCCCGCAGGCTGTTACCCCTCCCGGGGGGCTCCGTGCCGAGGGGCACAGCGGGGCCGGGCGGTGCGGGCCG
>VZTR01029167.1:293575-399375 GCA_013400775.1 Chaetops frenatus | reverse complement strand
GGCCGCAGCCGCTCGCCCTCCGCCATTCGCGCGGCCGCAGCGCGCACCGCGGAGCCGGGGGGCAGCGCCCCGCGCCCCGCCATGGCCGACCCGGCCGTCAGTGCCCACCTGGAGGGCATCATCTCCGACTTCGAAGGTGGGTGGCCCCGCGGGTGGAGCGCGCTGGGGAGCGCGGGGCTTTGGAAGGGGCACCCACGGAGGGAGCGGCCGCTTTTGGGGCTCGGCCGGGAGGAGCTGCAGCCGTGGGGGAGCGGGGTGAGCTCGGCTCGGCTTCTCCCGGGCTCGGCTGCCGCAGTGTCCCCGGCGCCGCTGGAGCCCCGGTGGTACCCGGGGAGGGGTCCTGGCCGAGGCTGGGGGTGGCACCCCGCGGGTGGGGAGGGCTGGAAGGAGCGGGATGCCCCAGGATGGCATCCCCAGGCCTGGCGGTGCCTTTTGTCCGGAGCGGCTGCGCCCGGTGGTATCTGCCAAAGCAAGGACTTAACGGGACGTTTCTCCTTTCCTGCCCTTCCCGAGTTGATTTATGTAATTTTTTCAGCTGAAAACACCCGCCCGACCAGACCGAAAGTCTGGGGGGAAAAAAAAAAAAAGCCAGGCAGAGGCTCTTCGGTTGATCCCCAGCTTTGGGATACAAACAAAGCTCTGGAGTAGCTGGGATGTGGATAACTATCCCAAGTTTACCGTGTCCTCGTAGCGGGAGCTGGCTGCCCTGGAGAGCTCTGCAGTTGCCCCGTGGCAGAGCTCCAGCAGCCCGCAGCGCTACTCTGCTCGCTGGTGGAGGATCTCCACGCACCCGCCTTGGAGTGCGGACCGCGATGGCTTCTCCCGCGTCCCTGCCTCTTCTTGCCTTCAATTCTGGTTTTTCCAGGCGAGAAAATAAAGCCAGCGGGGAGCGTGCTGCTGCCAGATGGGTCTGGGAGTCAGGGACAGGCAGAAGGGGGGGTTGTGCCTGAAGCAGGCGTTGAGAGATCGGCTCGAGGGAGCTCATCTTCCCGAGCAGAGTTTTGGAAGAGCAGCTCCATCCCTGCGCACTCGCGCGTCCTGGCAGCGACCCAAGCGGAGCTTTTTGCAGCGGTTTCTAGAAAAGAAAAGGGAAAAAAAAAAAAAGACCAACAAAAAACCACAAGAAGTAGCGGAGCTGTGGGGGCCGCGATGAAAGCCTATCCAGGGGCTGCCTGTGCACCGCTATAGGCTGAGCCTCCACCGCCTCCTGGAGAAGCCAGCCTGGCCTTCGGGAAGCAGAGCTCTGCTGTTTTTCCTGCTGGGGAGCTGAGGAAGCTCAGAGCACAAGGGTTCCTCTTCCAGGTCAGGCAGGAAACGGGTGGCAAAGCTGGGGTCTCTGCAGCCCTTGCCGTAGGGGTTTAGACACGGTCACCTCCCCTGTTTCCAGCCCGTGGGCTTGCTCCAGCTGCGGTTGGCAGTGGAGGGCAGAGCAGGAGGCTGGGGGAAGGCACGGCCCTCAGGAAGATGGGAGCTAACAAGTGTTGGGACACGGAGAGTGACCGGAATCCACCACCCCTGTGGTGCTCGGGGTTCAAGGGCGCCTTTGTGACCGTCCTTGAGGGACGCGTGAGCTTCCCCACCGCAGGGCTGCGAGCGCTGATGTAATTACAGCTTCCCTCTCGCTGCCCCAATTGCATTTAAATCTCTGAAGAATGAGTAATTCCCTCACTCGGATACGATAAAGGCTCTGCTGTGGGCCCCGGGGCTGCCTGTTTGGGCTGTATGTGTTCCTCGGTGGCACCGAGCAGCTCTGCAGTGCCTTTATTCTCAGTCTATGGAGCACTTCACAGTTCCTGCCTGTGCAGAGGGAGAGGCTGGGGAAAGCTTCGTGCATCTGAAGCCAAAAGGTCTGGCCTTGCCCTTGAGCAGGGATCTGGACTACTGTTTCACAATTTAATTAGCTCTCAGGGTTGCACAGCAGCTTCCCAAAAAGCAGGCAATTAATCTCCAGCCTGCAGGGCAGGAGATGGATGCAGTGTTCCTGTCTTGCTGGGTGGGTACCTCAACCCCACGCAGCCCCTGGCCAAGCAGGAAAGATCTGCCAAAAATACCACGGGGAGCAGAAACACCAGCTCATCCAGAGCTCTCTTTGTTCCCACCAGCCACACGCTGCCTGCCCTCCCCAGTCACCCTGGCTGTTCCTGCCTGTTTTCCTGGCAGCATCCGTGCCAGTTTCCCTGCCAGCACCCCCTGCCTGCTTTCTTGTCCCTGCTGTGGTGCAGCAGGCAGGGAGCGCAGCCTGGGCTGTGGAGCTGCCAGCCTCGGTGAGCCTGAGGACGACGTCAGGGCCCTTGGGCAGAGGGAAGCAGCACCAGGTACCTGATTCCAGTTTCGTTTCCAAACCAAAGCAGCGTGTGAGGAGGAAGCAGAGCACAGCAGAGCGTGTTCTTCCCTGTGCCCGATGCTGTGATGGGGATGCTCACAGTGCCCACCTTGCACTGACCAGCAGCTCCTGCAGGAGGGCACTAGAAAAGCCCAGGGACTTCTGCCCCGGAGAAACTGTGGATGTCCCATCCCTGGAAGTGTTCAAGGTCAGGTTGGATGGGACTATTAGCAGCCTTTTTAGTGGGAGGTGTCCCTGCCCATGGCAGGGGGTTTGTAAATAGGTGATTTCCAAGTTCTCTTCCAACCAAACCTATTCTATAATTCTAATCCCCCTTATTTGACTGACAAAAGCTTCCTGTCTCTAATGGGGCAGAGCATCATTAGGTCTGTGGTTTGCCAGGATTTATAGAGGATAATAGCTCTGCCCCTGGGTTTATAGATTCTGGCAGGTTTTCAGGAGCGTGGCTGGTTCAGCCGTGGTTGCAGCAGCACTTCCCAAGCTCACCTCTGCCCCGGAGGGGGCTGTGGCTCCCACAGCTCTCAGGCACAGACCCTGAGCTGCAGGGAAGGGAAGCTGCAGTGCTGAATCAAGCTGGTGAGACGCCTGTGCAGTGTGTAAACAATCCGTGCACCCCACACCCCCCTGTCCCAGCCCAGGCTGGGTGGGGTGGGAGTGTTGGTGTCCACGGTGCTCCACTGCAGACGGGCTGGATGTTCTTGCTCACAGCTTTGGTTGGTTGTGATGCTGCACAAAGATAATTCCACAGCGTGGTGCTGCCAGAGGTGTAAAGCAGTGTGCACTCAGGATCTGCTGCCTGGTAGTGGGGCAGGAGAGTCCAGTCCCTCATCCTGGTGGGCTGTGGCTGCTGCCAGGCAGAGTCCCAGGGTAACTGAGGCACGTTTTTGCTGGCAATTGCTGGTGGTGAGTTGGCAGCAGGGATGCCAAGCACTCCTTGCCTTTGCCAGTGCTGTCAGTCAGCACCAGATTCGTTTCCCTGTAATGTTGAAACACAGATCGTCACAGTGGGTGCAAACTGTGCCTGGTGGAAATGCTGAGCAGGGCTGTACGTGTGTGGAGAGGCTGGAGGGTGCCCAGGGGTTCTGTGTGGTGTCTGAGGGTACAGCCTGGTGGGGACACGGCCTGGCAGCTTTGCTCTGGCAGAAACCATGAGACAGCATTTGTTGATGGCTCTTAATCCCCGATTTTCCCCTTGCTCAGAGCCCAGCTCCCTTGGGGGAGTGTGTGAGGTGAGCCTTGGCAGCGCTGTGGAGTTGGGTGGGGGACCCTGCACCCCTGCCAGGACATGACACTGCTGATCAGAAGGTTTCTCTGGTTGTTCTATTAATTTACTCTTCCTTACTATTGCATACTCCCCAGACACTTCTCTCACCAGCCAGTGCAGGGTGTTTTTAATATTTCACCAGCAGGCTTTGTCTCAATGGGGCACAAACCCATGCTAAGTTATGCCCCGATTTTAAGTGCCACCAAAAAGCCATCACCCAGCTCATTTTCCGGGGGGCGCTGCATTATAAATAGCCTTTTCTACGTGCACAAAACCCGTGGACTGGCCCTTAAAATTTCCTGGAGCAAATGGCCGGGATGTCTGAGGGACACGTGGCCCTGGTGCCTCCCCAGGGCTGTGCAGGGCCAGCGTTCCTGCTGCCCTGGGGAGCAGCTGCAGCCGCCTGCTGCGGATGCTGGGACTCAGCCCCGGGCTAATATTAGCAGGAACGTGCCAGCCCGGGTGATGTGCCTTGAATTCAGCAGAGTGGGAAGCCCTGGGGATGGGATGTGCCTGGTGTTGGTGTGTCTCACTCAGGGTGCAAGGTGTGTCCCCTGAGCCCGGCCCAAGGGTTTTGCAGGCTGAGCTGGCCTGGCTCAGACACGCAGAGGGCTGGGAGCTGAGCTGGGAGCTGAGCGTGTGACTTAAGGGTCCCTCGTGTGCCAGGGCTCAATGCCTGGAAAAGGAAACGCAAAAAGATCTTTCCGATTCACGTCTCGGATCATCCCAGCCCTGGGAGTGAGGCAAAGCTCCTCAATTGTTGGATTTCCTGGGCTGTCCCCAAAAAGTTGCATTGAGACTGGTTTCTGCTGGAGCTCTTCATCACCAGCTCAGTGTGGGCAGAGCCAGAGCTGCAAACTGATGTAGCTGGTGCTCCAAGACAGCAAAGGCACCTCTGATACCCTCAAAGCTGGGCTTTGCAGCCACTTTCAGAGAGTTTTCTCTCTTATTCCACATCTATGTTTCTCAGTCTGGGATGGGATGGGCTGGATGAGGGTTTTCTGCCAAATCCTCATGTGGTGGGGAGAGGAAGGAGCCAGAGGAAGGTGCCTGTGGGAAGAGAAGTTTTGTGTCTTCCCCCACAGAACTTCAAGCCACAGTGTCAAAAACTGCTCCTGCCTGGTCACAGCAATGGGTACCTGCTGTTGTGGGTTGGGTTTTTCCCTGTGTGAGTCTAATTCTTTGGGAATAAAAAGGTTGTGAGGAAGTGGGAAGGGGGAGAACAGGACGTTGATCTCTCTGTCCATGTGAACTGGGCTCTGGGGATTGCCTCTGGCCCTGGTTGGGATGCAGGATCATCCAGAGGTTGTTGTTTACAGTCACGTTGTGCAGGGCAGGCTGGGCTGTGTCCCTGTGTGTCCCTGGGGCTGGGCACCCCCTGTGGCACCGAGCAGTGTCCCTGGCTCTGTGACAGCAGGGAGGGCTCCCAGAGCTGGCATAGGTGAGCTCCTGTGGGACCAGCCCCGGGCACAGCGAGCCCAGCACTGTGCTCATCATAAAGAGACCTTTCAGAGGAGCCTGGGTGGGAAGGGACAGGGAGGGGCTGAGTCTTTGCACCGGAGCCAGGGCAGCTGCTGGGGGTTTGCTGGTGCCTGGGGGTGAGGCAGGGGCTGGAGCACATACACACCGTGCTGGCTCTTCCTGGTCTCTGGGATCTTGGCAGCACCTTTACCTCAGTAAGGGACTCCCCTAAAATGCTGCACTCCTTGCTCAATGCCTCTTGGTGGATTAGGGCAGTGGAGTGAGGAGCAAGCACCTCTGGAACATGTCAGGTCAGGTCTGAGAGCTGGGAGTGACCATGGCTCTGGCTCTTGGCCAGTGCATGCCAGCAAACCTGGGCTAAATCACTGCCAGGAATTAACCTGGCACCTCTGGGTGCCCCATGGCCTTGCTGGGTGCTGGTTTAATTTCTGCTTTGCTGCCCTTCCTTGCAGGGAGCTACTCAGCCCTTTTTTCCCAGGAGCCAGGACTGGGACATGTCATAAATCCAAAGACAATAATGGAAAATTCAGAGCCCGTAATCACTCCAGATATTCACATTTCTGACTTTGATATTTAAGGCAGCATCTTTCTGCAGGAATATCATGCAGGCTCTTTCTCTCTCCCAGCCTCCCTGTCCCCTCCTGCTGCAGTGAGCTCTGGCACCTCTTTGGTCTTTAGAGATGGGATGTGGAGGCAACAAGCCAAGTGACCCTAAATCCTGGTTAAGCTTGTTTGAAGCCTGTAAATTGAGTCAGTGGGTCTGAATTCAGTTCCTGGTGGGGCTGTGCCTGGTTGGTGGGGTCAGGGCCTGGCAGGGGACCTCTCTGTGGGCTGTCATGCCCTCCAGCACGGGGTTGGGGTTGTGTCCTGGCCACCTCTCCTTTCACACCTGCAGGGTATTGTTTGGTCCTGGCACCCCTCTGGTGGCACCAGCAGTTTGTACCCAGCTGCTGTGCTGGTCCAGTGCAGGAGAGCCCTCCTCACTTCCTTCCCTGCCACAAACAGTGCAGGTGAGGACTAGCCCTTGGGCAGGAAGGGGTTTGTGCTGGCTCCAGCTCATTCTGAACAGCTCTCATCTCCTGATGGCTGTGACTCAGGCTTTTACCCTGATTGCTTTTGTGAGGCTGCTGGATGGAGCTCAGCCCTTGGGCCTCCTGGGGACACCTCCAGAGCAGTGGCCCATGGGCAGTGTCCATCCAAGCTGGCTCTTGGCTGGTTTGTGTGCCAGAAAGGCAGATGCAATGGGTGCTGTGTGACCCTGCTTCCTCCCAGGAGCTGCTGGCACCCAGGCCAGGGCAGTTTGGGGTGGGGTGCCAGCCTGTTGCCCAGGTGTGGGCACAGTCAGGGTCAGCCTGCTGTGGATTGCAGGGCAGGGGACACTGTGACATCAGTCTGTGCCACCATCCTCCTGGCAGTAGAGGTGACAGTTTGGGACCCAAGCATCACAAAACTGTGCAGCCCCTTGCAAGGGTGAGGTGGGTGCTCTGCAGCCTCTGCCAGCCCTGGGGGTCGTGGCAGGGGTTAGTGGTGAGGGCACTGGCACTGGGCAGCTGCACTGGTTTGGGAGACGAGGAGCATGGTGAGGACTGGGGTTGGGACTCAGTCTTTCTTTTGTCTTGACCACTGGAAGTAAAAATACAGGGAAATGTGCAAGGGATGGATTATATTTTATGTTTCAAAGCAGGTTTAGTTTGCCAGGGAGGAGGAAGGAGGAGGGCTCTGCTCCCTGCCAGCCCTCAGGACGTTTGGACAGCAGCTCACACTGCGTTGCTGGGTGTCCCCTCCAAGAGAGTCATCAGAGCTGGCTGCAGGGACAGCAGCAATCAGCAGGCAGGGCAGGCAGGAGGAGTGGGCAGCACTGTGGGGGTGAATGGCTCCTGGGCCCCTCCTTTAGCCCCTTTTACCAATTTACTCCTTTTTCTGTAGCTTTTTAACCAGCATGTTGCAACACCGCCCATCAAAGCATCTTCTCCAAATGGAGACTTCACTGATTTAATCACCCAGTCTCTGCCACCCAGGCTGGTCACCCACCTGAGTCACACTCTCCACGAGGCTGGTCACCCACCTGAGCCCCTCTCCATGTCCCCTGTGTGGGTGTTGGGAGTTGAGACTGCTGGGGATGGCATCTGTGGCACCAGCACAGGGCAGGCTGGGCTCTGCAGGACCATCTGCATCATACTTTTGTCTCTGGGTAATCGTTTCAAGGCATTTGAGAAATATTAGTGAACCAAACCAAATCTACAGCCCCATGGGAGGCACAGAAAAGATTTATTTCTCTCCTTCCTCCTCCCCTTATGGAAGGAAACTGGAGCACAGACCGGAGACAGGAGCTGGAGTGAGCCTGTGGCAGAGCCAGTAATGCAATCTGCTGGGCTGGATACCCTGTGTTTTATGTAATTTTCTGTACAAGTATGAAATGAATATAAGGGATGTAAAATACACTGGTCTGATCTGGAAGCATTTTTGCTGTGAGTTAATGGTTATATAAACCCAAGTGTAATACAGAATCAAACTAAAATCTTTTGAGAACTGCATTATAGGGACTGGAAAGCTGGGATTTTGTATTAATCTGAGTGTGGATTTTATTTTTTGTATTCTTAGTCCTGACTTTGCTTTTGCATGTTCATTTCTGGCAAAGGAGCAGTTTGCTGCATCAGCCTCAGGCTGATTTGTATCTTGGTGTGAGTGAGAGAAACGCTGCATGAAAAGCTTTGATTGATGTCAGAGCCCTGAACTTGCATTTATCCCCAAATTTCCACCAGAATTCACCTCTTGGTACGGTTTACCACTCAGGAAGGCCCTGCATAGTGACAGCACGTTGCCAGCCCTGTCTTCTGCACGTGATTCATGTCAGACCATGCAATCTACTGCCACTTCTTTGGAAGGCTGTCTGTGAAGTCAGAGAAAGGATTTATTTGTGCATGAACTGTGCATAACTTAATCAGGATAGCGTGAGAGTCAGGCTACAACAGCAGAGTGTCACTACATATAGATATATATATTATGTAAGTAGTGCAGCAAGGTTGGTTTGTTGCTAAAGGAAAGGTGTGAAGCCTCCTGGCACAAGCACAGAGAGGGCACCCGGCAACTCTTATTTCTCTTCTTTCTTATGTTAGATCACCAGAAGCTTTGGGAAATGTGCTTTTAAAGTTTCCTGCCTTGGTTTCTGTGGATGTAAGGGGGATCTGAGTTTCTCAGGCTGTTTTGAAGCTGTGTGTGCTCACAAAATCCTGCTGCCAGCTTGTGCAGCTTGGCTTGCTGCCTGCACTGCCAGGGATTTCCCATCTCAGACCCATGATTTTGACCCCACTGAGGGGCTCAGGGGAGTTGGGAGCACCTTACTGTTGAGGATGGCGTAGAGACACCCTGCTCTGGCCGTGCAGCAGGGGTGCAGCTCCCTGCCCTTTCTGCTGTGGGACCTTTAGGTGTGACACACAGCGAATATACCTTACAGGTATGTGCAGAATGCCCTGCTCACCCCCACAACCGAGCCTTTCCTTCACTCCAGTGCACCCACCTCTGGCAGGGGTGGTGGGGCAGCTCTTCAGTGGCATCACTCAGGGTAGGTTTGGGTCAGCCAGACCCAGCTGGCCCCGTGGTAAGGTGGGCAAACCCTATTTGCTCCCAGCCTGGGCCACAGAAGCGCTGCGAGCACCCTGCTGCCCGTGCCAGGGCTCTGGGAAGCTTCAGGGGCCGTGAGCACTGAGTGCTGTGTTGGGTTTCCGAGGGTTCCTTGAAAGATGAGAGCTGCAGCCTCCCCCCTTTCCTGCCCAGGAACAGGAGGTGACCATCTGGTAGCAGTTTAGAGCGAGCCCTGGCTCTCAAACGGTGCCATTGTGTGGTGGGAAATAACGGGGCGCCGCCTGCCCCGGCCCCATCGGGCTCTTACGTGTCCAAAAAGGCCAGGAAAGCTCTCTGGTGCTTAAGCAAGCAAGCAAATGTAACCCCTGGGTTACAGAGACCACGCGAGGGGCACGGGATGTTTAATGGGAAGCAGTTGGGCGCTGTGGCTGCCACAGAGCTGGAGGCTCTGGCTGGGAGGCAGCTCCCAGAGGAGTCAGCGTCTCTCGCTGTTTATTTTGGTCTCCTCCAGAGCTCTGTGCATAGATGTTTCCTTGTATAAAGCCTCCCCTGGCCTGTTGGTGGGATATTCTGTTTGGAGAGGGAGGAGAGGAGGAGCAGATGTTGCAGATGTTCCCTGGCTGACCCCCCCTGGGCCAGGGGCTGCAGAGCCGTGGTGGCAGCGTGCTGTGTGCTCCAGTGCTTCCAGCTGGGAGGTGTGGAGTCCTTGTGCAGGAACCAGATCCTTCCTGGCCACCTGGGCACCCTTGGCAGGCCTGGGACTCCTGAGGATGGACTGTGCTTCTGTGAGAGCCGGTGCCTGTGGGAGTCCCCAGTGCCACTCGCTTGTGACATCTCTGGAAGACTTCTGGCTGTTGGAGGAGCTGCTGGGGTTTGAACCAGACCAGACCTCTGCCCTCCCTTCCCAGTTTGCAGGTTCCCCAAAGAGCAGCTTTGACTGATGGTGTGTGGGTCACACACTGGTAGTGTGCTGGTGCCTGGCTGGGGGCCTGGGGGGTGGCCAGGAGGGCACAGTGGCCTCACTCTGCAGCCATGCCCAGCACTGCTGCATAAAATAGAAAGAGGAATCAATGTTTTCTCCTTTCCTTCCCCTGTGCCTGCTCGGGGAGCGTTTGAGCAGGATGAAGGCATGCATTTTCTGCCCCCAAGTAAGTGTCTGTCTGGCATGGGGCACATTGGGGTTTTCAGGAGTGCATGTCCTTGTGCACAGCCAGCAGAGCGACCTCGGACAGCCCGTGCCTCCCTCATCCAACAGGAGGATTAGCAGTGGTATTTTTGAATCCAGCTCTGCAGAGCTGGGTGGTGCTGAGCAGAACTCTGTGACCTTGAGAGGTTTGCAAAGGTCTGGTCCCCAAAGGGACATAGCACTGAGTGGTTCCTGACCCAGACATGATGGTGGTGGGCTGTTGCAGAGGTTGCATCAGGTAGGAAGCACTTAGAAATCGCATTTTAGGGGGATTTTGGGCTTTCTCTGCCCAAAGGCGCTGTGTTCAGCGGTGTTGGATTGATCCAGAGATGTGTGAATGGGTCTGGAAGTGGCTGAAAGGAAGCACAAGCCAAAGGCAGTGCAGGCTGTGCTCAGCCCCAGCTGCGCCTGCAGAGGAGGAGAAGGAAGGATGGTGCCCAACACCTCTGCTCCTTTCCCTGCCAGCTGCCTCCAGCACCAGCCAGTCAGTGGGATGCTGCTGGTGGGGCTGGGGAAGCCCTGCTTGTGCCCAAAACCTGCTGGAAAACACGACAGTGGGGACAGTCCTGCAGCATGGCCAGCCCAGGCCCTGCTCAGGGCAGGGTCCCCTTGTTTGGGGCTGCCAGGGATGTGGCAGGGACCTGGAGCCCCTGGGGACACAAGAATTAGCCATGACTGCCCATGTGGGACCCTGGCACGGTGGGTGGGAGTGGGGTGTGGGGCCCTACAGGCCTGCCTTGCCTTCAGCTCCTGTTTTTGTGAGGAATATGGACACTTCCCTGCAGGAAGCCAGGAGGAGGGTCATCTGGAGCACAGGCTGTTTACTTTCCTTTCCTGGCTCTGGGCAGGACACACTATTTATAAGTTTTTTCTCAGTTTTTTTTGAGAGCTGCTGTGCTTCCTGAGGTCCTTCTCTCTTCTCATGCAAGGAAGAGAGAGGCAGTGCTGAGCAGGGAGCTCCAGCCATGCTCAGTCCCTCCAAGGGCCACCACTGCTGAAGGTGACATTCCTGAGGATCGTGTTCATGGCAGTGGGGCTCTGTCTCTGTGGTCACAGCCCTTCTCCTTCCTTGTGCCTGGGATGTCTGACCTTCTCCAGACCACGCTGAATTCAGGGCAGTGGCCAAATGTGCCAGCAGGGCAAGCTGGGTACTGAAATCCCTGTGAAACCATGAGATGGACAGCCCATCCTGCAGAGCCATGGGTGAGGAGGCTCCTGGGTTGTCCCCAGGCAAGTCCGTGACCCTGCTGGGGAGGGAATGGCACTGGGACCTGGGACCCCTCATGATTTTGCTGTTAGAATCCGTGCTGAGCCATTTCTGCCCCTCCTTTGGGGTGAAGGTTCCTTGCCCAGCCCCTCAGTACCCCCTTCCTGCCTGTTGGCACCACAGCACAGGGGAGGAGTTATCTGGAGGGCTTGGTTGTCCTGAGGCTGTAATCGAGGTTCTGCAGCTCTGCCTTAGGCCTTCTGAACCCCTTTGTGTCTGGGCTTTGACCTTTTTCTCTTTTCTGCCACGAGGCCCAGAAGGACCTGGAAAAAAGCCATTTTTGGGTGTTGTAATTCAGTCCAGCCCTTTGATAAGGACAGGGGCTGGCTGTGCTCCAGCAAGACCACATGGGTGGCCTTGGGAGGTTTACCCTGGGCTTGGGGCACTTTGCGGGGTTTAAAGTCAAAAGAAAGGGCCATGTGGGTCAGCACTGCCATTGGGTTACCCACCATTTCTTTAGGAAGGGGCAGCAGGGCTCAGAGGAGTGGAGGTGATGGATGTGGCTCATGTGAGGAGCCCTGAGAGGTCAGTGGGGCTGTTTGGATCTAGAGCTCATTAGCAGGTCAGAAAGAAATCCCCAAACCACTTGGTACTGAGGGATCTCCAGGGCAGTGTTCATTAAGGAAAGATACTCATCAGCATTTCCTTTGCTGCCAGGTTCCTTGACAGCATCTACCCTGTTCCTCAAGACACATCTCTCATGAGGTTCTAGGGCTGCTTGTTGAGGGGAAGAGGTGGAGGCTGAGCTGGCTGGAGGAGTGACAGGCAGGTTTGAAGAGCCTGGGGTGGACAGGGCTGTGATTCCATCCCCCAGGGAGCTGCCAGTGCCGTGTCCTGTGCTGCTCTTGCCCACCGAGCTCTGCTCAAGGCCAGGCAAGGGCTCCCTGTCGGGTCGTCTCTTCCGCTCTCTTTGTTTCCAGCAGAATGCAAACTGGCCTTGGCTGGTGCATTGTTTCAAATGTGGGATTTCTGGGGGGAAAAAAATAGCTAAAACGTTAGCTTCTGGATCAAGTGTGTGATGGAGAATCTTGTGCAGTGTCTGTAAAACTTTCTGGAGACACTCAGGTGGACGGTAACTAAATCCTGAACTACTTTTCATGTTTTTCAGCTCTGAAAAGATCCTTTGAGGTGGAGGAGGTAGATCAGTCATCAAATTCCTCCACCCCACAAAGACGAGCCCCGAACACCCTCCTCAGGTCCACAGTGTCCAGCTCCACGCAGAAGTTCCAGGAACTCGGCGCCAGGAGTTCGGAGCCATCCACCCGACATGCAGAACCCACAGTCCAAAGATCCCCCAAGCCCCCTCTGAGGAGAGTGGAGCTCTCTGGACCCAAACTGCCCGAGCCGGTGTCCAGAAGAACAGAAATCTCCATTGACATCTCATCCAAGCAGGTGGAGAACTCCACCCCGGGCTTGTCGCGGTTCGGCCTCAAACGAGCGGATGTGGGGCACAAACCCCCCGAGGCCACGGCCAGGAGGACTGAGATCACCCTGGGCAAGCCCCAGGAGCCGGGGCTGCGGAGGGCGGAGCCGTCCAAGATCCCGGAGCCGCCGCAGCGCAGGGCCGAGGCCTCCAACGCCGAGGCGGGCCCCAGGCGCCTGGACATCCAGGTGACCAGGGCTGCCGAGGGCCCGGGCCCGGCCCCACGGCCCCCAGAGAGCTCAGAGCCCGCCCTGCCCGCCCAGCCCCACCTGGCAGAGCCAAAGCCGCAGCCCGTGCCCGCCGAGAGCCCGCCCAAGAGAGAAGAAGGTGAGTGCAAGGGAGAGGCTGGGGCTGGTCCCTGCCTCGGGTGTCACACGGGAGGTGCCAGGTGCTGCTCCTTTGGCTGCCGTGGTGACGCCTCTGGAGGCTGCTCTGGGATCTGTGCTCAGATGTGTCCACACGCAGAGCTGTTACCCTTGGGTTCATCCTGCCTGAAGGAGCTGTCGGGTTCAATAAGAAACGCTGTCGAGCCCGGAAGGAAAGAAAAAAGAAAATGCCAAAAGGTTGGGTGCTTGCAGGAAGTGACAGCTCTGCCAGCTCAGGCCCTGCGTGTGCAGACCCACAGGAGCCTGGGAAGGCTGAGAGGTGCTGGCTGTGGAAGGGCTGTTGGGATGGATCATTGTTTGGTGGTGTTGTTTATGGCTGTGGGGCAGGAACCGCCTCTTCATTAGCAGAAGTCAGGGGTTTTTGACCTTGGAGCCAAATTCTAATAACATCATGGACCAGAGCCACTATTAAAGTGGAGACCTGGCTTATATTAGCTCTATCTTGTTTTCAATTAATCCCATATTGAAGCCAGCTTCCCTCCCTTGCCAGCTGTTGTTTATTCTCCATAATGTTTTGGAGATTTTCCTTTCAGACCTGTTAATTACTTTTCCGTTCTCCATCGCCCACGAGCTCTCTCCTGTGAGGGGGTGCAGGGGCACCCCCTCCCTTCCCACCCTGTGCCCCTCCCTGGGGGCTGTGGGATGGGGTGGGGTGCCTGACCCAGGACCTGGGAGGTCCATGCCTGGCCCTGGAGCTGGAGCAGGGGTTCCATCCCCTCTCCTGGGTCCCACAGACCTGCAGAGAGGCCAGGCTGCAGTGTGTGGTCAGGAGTCAGCAGGGGAGCTGATATCAAACCTGCAGGACACTGTGGGGTTTTTCTTTCTGTGCATGGTGTAGGCATGGCTGTTCTGAGCTGGGATTTTTTACAGGTTGGGCCATCTCCAGCTGGGCACAGCTGAGCTCTGAGCCCAGCCCAAGGATGGGGTTTGTGTGACCCCTCCTCTGTCCCCAGCTGCCATTTGGGGTGCCCAGGAGGCCAATCCTGCCCTGTGTGTGGGTGCTCAGCCTCATCCTGCTGGGTCTGGGCTGCTCTGGTTGTCCCAAGCTCTGGATCCCACGGATGGTTGGGCACTTTAAGAGCAGAAGGCTGGCTGAGCTGCTGAATCCTCCAGCTGCCCAGGGTGGGGACAGAGGGAGGACAGCTGCTGGGACTGTGTTAGCCCTGAGCCCGGCTGTCTGGAGTCTGCCTGGCAGCCTGAGCCAGCCTGGGTCTGCTACAAAAGGGGCTTTCAGTCCAAATGTCTCCAAGAATCATCACAGAATGGTTTGGCGTGGAAGGGACCCTAAAGATCATCAAGGTCCAACTCCTGTGCCACAAAGAGCCAGGAGACAAAGTTATAAGGGGTTGTGAGAGCTGTGTCTCCTTTTCCCTGTGTGTCAGCACACGGGTACAGCTCAGGGTCACTGCCAGGACACTCCCTGATCACCTCATCTCCCACTGCCATGACTTGAGGTTGCCCTGGTTTGCTCTCACACAGGACCCCATTTTGGGGTGCTCCTCCCCTTAGTCCACAGCACCCACCCTGGCTGAGGTGCTGCTGGGCAGCTGGGTGGCCTCTCTCCTTGCTGCTGGTGCGAGGACACAGAGAGATCGGTGGGGGCTGCATCCCTCAGGATGTCCCATGGATGGGCAGCTTTGGCCCCACCACAACCCCCCAGATGGAATCACAGAATCACCAAGTTGGAGGAGACCTCCAAGATCATCGAGTCCAACCCAACTCTTAACACCTCAACTAAACCAATGACACCGAGTACCACATCCAATCTTGTCTTAAACACATCCAGAGATGGTGACTCCACCCCCTCCCCAGGCAGCCCATTCCAATACTTGATCACCCTTTCTGTGAAAGACCTTTTCCTAATATCCAGCCTGGATTTCCCTTGGTGCAGCTTAAGGCTGTGTCCTCTGCTGCCTCTCTGGTGTCTGCAGCAGAGACAACGTGTGGCAGGTCCTGCTCCAGCGTGTGGCTCCCCAGGAGCTGCTCCTGTGGCACTGGACAGCCCTGGATCCCCTTTGCTGGTGGCTCTCCAGCACAGACAGCTGAGCAGGGGATGCAGGCAGCTGCCTCCAGCTGCCCTCACTGCTGTGCTGGGCCTTGCCTTCCCCAGCTGCCAGGCTCAGCTGCCTTGCCCCTCACCTGCTGCTGAAGGTATGCAGGAGAGCATGGGGTGCAGGAAGAGGCTGCTCAGAGGAGAGTAACAGTCACAGGGAGCTTGGCAGTTCAGAGCAAACCTCAGAGGAAAGGGGTCCTTTCGGTGCTGAACTTCATTTAGGGCGGCGTGGCTGGCGGTGTGGGCTGAACCTGCCCTGGAGCTGGGCTTCCCCAGGTGGGAGGGAGGGCAGGAGGTGTTTCATGGGGCATGGAATATTCCTTCCCATCCGTGTTCTCCCTGTCTGAGTCTTTGTGCTCTCCTGGACTTGCTGGGGAGCATTTGCTGGTATCACATTGAGCTGGGCCGTTAGTGGCAGGGAGATGGGACAGAGGCACCATCCCTGTGGGATGTGCCACTGCAGAGGTGGGCTTTGTGTCCCCAGCGTGGCTGGTGCTCCCCAGCTGGGACAAGGAGATGTGATGGGATGACCAGGTGATGTGGATTGCTGTAGCTGGAGTCTGACAGAGCAGTCTGAGCTGGGCTCTGCAGTGGGGACATGCAGAGGGCAGAAAGAGGCACAGGCAGTTAAAAATAGCCATAAAAACAAGGTGAGGGGAAGGGCTGTTTCCGAACCTGCCACCCTGGGCACTGTGGGAGGTTCTTTGCTGTGCAGGACTTAGGTAAATGTGAATATCCAAATCTGGGTGCCCTGGGTTGGGGGTGACCTCTCCCAGCTCCTGCCGTGGGCAGCAGGTCACTCCCAGTCCCGGGGCACTGGGCAGGGGTGGAGCTGGCAGAGGAGGATGTTCCTGCCCTGTGCTGGCAGGGCAGGTCTGAGCAGGGGTGTGGTGCCAGCGTGGCAGGAGCTGGTTCATCCCTGTGAGGAGAGGAGCAGGGAATCATTGTGGGAGCAGCAGGGATTCATCCAGAGACCTCCACCTGCCCTTTGCAACGGAGAGATCTCATGGGATCCTTGTGAGATCTCATGGGATCCTTGTGAGCTGGGTGAGGGATAGGCAAATCCTCAGGAAAAGCCACATCAAATCTGTCATGGGTGATCCTGCCACAGCATCCCCTTCCACTGTGCCTGCCATCTCTGGCATTGTGCTTGTGTGGTTGAACATCTTGGCCTTCTCTTGCTCCTTGCAATGTGTGGTGGTCAGGCTTGGAGAGGGGGGAAGGCACTGCTGGCCCCAGAAAAGTCAGTGGTTTCCATTTTGGTTTAATTTTCTGTTTCTACTTCCCCCAGTCTGAAGGTGTTTGTATTGATGGCTCAGTGCTGGGTGAAGGCTCAGTTCTGGGCTCTCAGGTGATGGATTGGGAGCACTCTGAGATGAGAAGTGAAAGCTGGTTTGAGTTGATGCTCCTTTTTGTCTCCTCACAAGCTGCTGTTGCTGCCCAGCACTCAGCCAGCAAGGCAGGCTCTGTCCCACCACTGCTCCTGCCCTGTGGGATCCTGGCAAGGATGCTCTGGTTTAGACAAATCAAGGCAGATATAATGAATAATGGCAACACCCACCTAAACCAGGGGTGTGACCTTCCTCTGTGTCCCACCGTGGGTCTGTGCAAAACAGTCTGAACCATCTGTGAGCTTTCAGCTTTGTTGGAGTCTTTGTCCTGTGGCCACTTTGGGACAGCCACACAGGGTGCTGGGTGCCCCTTAAAACTCAGCAGGGTCCCCCCATCTATTTTGCTGCAGAACAAGCAGGGCAACATCAGGAGAGCAAAGCAATTCAATGTTTCACTCTTTTTTTCCAGCTTGAACCCTTAAGGAAAGACTTTTTTTTTTTTTCTTTTAGAACTTCCATAGAGTTGGGCTAAAATTTAAGCAGTTAAAAATATTTTAAAATGGAAAGAAGGAAACTTTGAGATCTGCTGAAAACCTTGTGAAAACCAGGAACCTGTTGCTGTGTTCTGGGAAGTTGTGGTGAGGGCTGCAGCCCAGTGCCCTCCCATGAGCTTCAAGCCTCCATCCTGCCATGGACACCCAGGGATGGAGAAGTGAAGCCACACAAGCCTTGGGGTGACTTTTCTTCTGTCCTGTGCTGCCAGGGTGACACCAATTGTGGGGCTGCTGGAGCTAGAGGGATTTGGATAATTGTTAACTCAAGGATGCTCCCTGGGATGGAGAGCCCAGGGCTGAGTGGAAATGCAGTGAGTCACCGTTTCCAGCTCTTTAACTGTACAAAGAAATTAAAGCTGTAGGGAAATGTTTCCTCCAAAACCAGCTGACAGATTCAGGCTAGGTTATGGGCAGTTTTTGTTCTTGTTATTATTTTTAATGGGAAAGTGCCTACAGGCCAGGATTCCAAATGGAGGGGCTGAGTGGGAAACGCTGAGTCTCGGTTTGTGAGTGCAGGTGCCAAAAATGAGATAATCTGGAAAAATCCAAACCTGCCAAGCCAGTGACTTGGAAGGAAGAGCGGGAGCATGTGTGGGGGAGAGCAGTGTGTCCCATCACAGAGCCACTGCCTGATCCAGGACACCACATGCACGGGGAGGGCACTGCCTGCTCCCCTCCCTGCGTGTGCCCTGTCCCTGGCTGGGCAGGGAGCGTGCGTGGGCTGTGTTTTGGGCTGTGTTTTGGGCACTGAGGATGCCAGGAGGAGGCTGGGTGATGTGGCTGTGATGGTGCCCGTGCTGCACATCTCTGCCCCCCAGGAGTGCTGTCCCCAGGCTCATTATGCTGTGTTGCTCTCCTGTCACACTGCCATGCCCGTGCCCCTTCCTTGCGTGGGCACAGTTTGTGTGGATGCTCCAGCTGGGCAGGACACACCCCAGGAAGGGAGGCTGTCCACTGCAGCCAGCCAGACCCAGGAGGATTTGTTTGCACTGCTGGAAGTCCCTGAGGGCCCATAGGAAAAGCAGCGAGCTCCCAAGTGGAGCTTCATTCTGCAAAGGGATGGTTTCCCATAGGAAACCTCGCTGTTCCCACTTCCTTTCTCTGCCACACGTCACATCTGAGACCAGGAGAGGGCAAAGCTGGGGGTGCTCTCCCCAGCTCTGGGGCTCCCAACATCAGAAGGATGTGGAGCTGCTGGAGAGAGTCCAGGAGGCCACGGAGATGCTCCAGAGCTGGAGCCCCTCTGCTCTGGAGCCAGGCTGGGAGAGCTGGGGGTGCTCACCTGGAGAAGAGAAGGCTCCAGGGAGAGCTCAGAGCCCCTTCCAGGGCCTGAAGGGGCTCCAGGAGAGCTGGAGAGGGACTGGGGACAGGGGATGGAAGGACAGGACACAGGGAATGGCTCCCCACTGGCACAGAGCAGGGATAGATGGGATACTGGGACTAAATTCTTCCTTGTGAGGGTGAGGAGGCCCTGGCACAGGGCGCCCAGGGAAGCTGTGGCTGCCCCTGGATCCCTGGAAATGTCCAAGGCCAGGCTGGACAGGGCTTGGAGCAGCCTGGGACAGTGGGAGGTGTCCCCGCCCATGGCAGGGGTGGGATTGGGGGATCTGTGAGGTCCCTTCCAACCCAAACCAGTCTGTGGCTGCATGCTGAGCTGCAGAGTGACCCTGGCCCTGGCCTTAACAACCTGGTAGGTCCCTTCCAGGGCTGGGTTGGGTCTGTGGGCAAGCCTGTGTCCTCTCCTCAGCTCCTGAACCTCACAGAGGGGATCCAGGGGGGAAGCTGTGTCTGCAGAGGTCAGAGCCTCCTGTTCCAGGCAGAAGGTGACCCACTGCAGGGTCAGCTGGCTGTGGCTCGTGGAGGCTGTGCTGCAGCTGGGCTGGGAGCCCTGAGCACCCTCAGGAGCCTTGGAGTCCCCTCTGTGATGAAAACTGGGGCAGAGGTGCCTTTGCTGGCTGAGAAAGGGGTGAGTGCTTCTGCCTGCTGTGGGATTTCTGTTCATCCAGGTGGTGCTGAAAGGCAAAGGGAGACACAGCCCTGGCTGAGGGGTGAGGTAGGAACCAGGCCCAAGAGTTTCTCTGTTTATCCTGTGGTATTTGCATGTCTGGAGCCCATGGCAGTTGTGCTGGGGAACGTGCTCCCCACCCATCAGCTCCTTTGGATCCTCCAGCTTTCTCACATTTAGGTTAATCATCCTGCAGGCTGATAAGGCAAATAAAATCCGTTATCTTGACCTAGATAAAACAGAGAGTTTGCTTTGATCTCCTGCAGCAAGGCCTGGCCGCTGGTTTTGTGACTTCTCTGCTGTCTGCTGGGGGAGGGAGGTGATGGCAATGGTGATGAACCTTCTGTAATTAAGGAATCATTCTCTTTTAAGCTATTTCTAGACTGCTGTCCCTGCCTGAGATGTTTCTGTTGGCCAGTGGTTGAAGGAACACCATAGGCTGGGTGCAGTGCCAACTCCATAAACTGTCAGAGGAACTAAATTGAGATTATAGAGAGATAACTTTGTTTTGAGAAGATCAAACATTGTTGTGAGCAAAAAAGATAAGTTGATAGCAAGCCAGTTCTTTACCCCTCCAGCAAACAAACAGACAAGAGACACTTCTACATTGTCCAAAATGCCTTGATGAAGCTGAAGTGAACGTGGCTATAAATGGAAAAAGCAGCTGGGCTTGGATTGCAGCCTGTGCTCAGGCTTCTTTGGGCCCAGTTTTTCTTACATCTGTTAGAAGTTTTAAAGGAGGGATGTGGGGAGAGAGCTGCTTTCCTTTGGGTTGGTTAAATTGGGGTCAGTCATTTCATTGATCTTCTGAACTGGTCTCTGCACAGAAGTTCCCAGGGTTTCTGTAGGGTCACATGCATCAATACTTCACCCTCTTGAATAATTTTGGTTTATCTTGGCATGAAGCTAGCACCAGACACGCTGGGAGACAAAGCTGGACCCAAGGGTCTGGTCCAAAATATTTTGCAGACAACAAAACTTTGCAGATGTTTATGCATTTATGAAAAGCAAATAATTTTAACAAACCATCTAAGGTTGCTGTGCCAGCCCAGGAGTGACAGTGTGGGCATTTGGGCTTGCTGGACTTGTATCACCTGCAATTTGTTCTGTGTGGAAGCTGTAGGGGGTTTATTTTGCATTTGTCCAACAGGAATGAAGCATGGATGAAATTAAGCATTTTTCAACACCTTGAAGTTCAGAGGTTGATGATGCTCTAGCAAATATCAGCATAACTTTGGATTTATGTTTAGCTTTTCAACCCTTGAGAAGGTGTCCAGGGTTTGTGTGAGTCAGGGGGTCTAACCAGGTGTTCTCCTGTGTTATTCCCAGAGTCAGAGATGGAGGTGAAAGGGATTTACAGCAGGACAGGATTGGGTAAGGCATTAATCCCTTGTTATCCTGAGTGCTTGACAGCTCCCCAGCCAACCCAGTCCCCTAGGGTCAGGTTGTCCTCTTGCTGTGGGTGATAATTTACTGAAGTGTTTGTGTCAAGCTTTTCTTTGATGCTTACCCATAGTACTTTAACTTTTTATGGTGGCTCTGCCTCTCCTCCTTTCCTCCTCTCCTGCTGCACATGGAGTGGGACAGACCTTCCTTCCCTCTTGCAGAGAAAAGCTCAGCTTGTGGAGATCTCAGAGTAAGAAGATGAGGTGGGAATTCAAAAGGATGTGGTGCCTAGGAGGAGAGGGCAGTGATAAAAGTTAAGGATTCCTAAGCTCCTGAAAGGAGCTTTCTCAGCCACAGCTGTGTGGTAACTCACAAATCTTGAATGGTAGAAAATTGCTTTCAACTCCAGCTCCAACACACCTGGGGTGTGTTTCGTGTGGGCTGGGTAGATCTGGAGGGACATCACAGGAATCTGCCCTACCCAGCTGGGGCTGGAGCCCCTGCCTGTGTGTGCTTCCCCTGGGTGTTACTGCTCTGGATGGGGAATTTTTCTCACTCTGCTTGACATTTGCTCTGCTCTGGGAGCTCGTGCTGTTCTCTGCTGATGCACTGAAGAGTTGGTGTGCTGTGGACTTTTCTCTGAAGCTCTGGCATGTGGAGGTACAGGGTGAGTCCCTGGTTTCAGTCTCTGAAGCTACACATGTGCAGGCTCATGCTCCATCTCATGTGAGATGCACTCAGGGCACTCACTGGCAACTCCCTTGACCCACAGCGGAAATCATTTCATGGACCAAGAGCCAGAAAAACACTGAGAAGGTGGCAAAAGTTTGTATGGCAGGAGAGCCTGGTCAGGACCCTGCCTTTGCTGTCCACTCCTTCATTTTCTTGGAGGAATCCCTCTACCCACTCCAGCTTCTCCTTCTGTAACAAGGAGCTGCTGAACGGGGCAAGGTGCCTGAGATTCAGTCCTTGCATTGGGTTCTTGCTTCTTCCAGCTTCAGCTGGTGATGAGGAATTTGCTGGTCCTGCTTCCAGAGGTGCTGTGGGATTGTGCAGGGTGGGAGAAGCCACTGCCCAGGTCACCGGAGTGGCTCTGCAAAGGGAGGTCCTGAGCTGTCCAGGAGGAAAGGGACAGGTGGTTTCTGTATCAAAGCCTTCTCCAGTCTACTGTTACATCTCTTGCTTGCTGTTATATTTGAAAAACCCATAGTTTGAAGTGAAAATAAGGATTTGGAAGGCAGACTTTGGATGTGTGGGGAGAGATGTGGGATGGATTGTGCCTCCTGACTGATGACTGTTGGAGGCTGCTGGCACTGAGGGAGGGGCCAGGGGTATTTGGATGCTCTTTGCCTCGTGTCCTCTTCCCCTGCTCCCATCTGGTGCAGGCTGGATGGAGAATGGAGATCACCTTGGAATTGTCCAGATATGTCCTGGGAAAAAAAAAAAAAAAAAGGAGTAGAGCTGAGCAGCTCTTCTGATAAAACATAATTGTTTGGACAAACTCTGGCTGAACTTGCTTCCTCCTGCATCTCAGTGTGCAGATAAATGGGGTGGAAGTGGGAGGCCGAGTTCACAGGCTGCTGGGGCCCCCCCCGGGGTCACACTGCCCTTGAGACCCCCTCCCCCGGGGTCACACTGCCCCCAAGACCCCCTCTCCAGCCCCTTTGGTGGCCTTGGAGGCGCCGAGAGGACGCAGTTGAGTGCTGAGGATGATGCCCTGGCTTTGGGTAGCTCAGTGCTCCGAGATGTGATGGGAACCTTGATAAGGCAGCACATCAGGGGTGTGGGTGGTCCTGGGGGGCAGCAGTGAATCCATCATGGTCCAGCTGCAGAGGCTGGGCCTCAGCTGTGCTGCTCTGTGGGATGCAGGAGGTGAATTTGCTCCGGCCCTGTTCTCTCCAAGGCTGGCAGTGCTGGGTGTGGGGTGGCTGGGCAGATTTGGGCCCCTGTTTGCCCTGGCAGTCAGGATTTCGGTGGGATGTGGCCACTGCAGAGGTGTTGCCGTGCCCTGTGTGGCTCCTGCCGAGGTCTCCAGGAGCTGCTTTGTGGAGTCAGATGAAATCTGAGATCCTGCCATGACACTGATGTTCCTCCCACCATTCCTCAGGGAAACAGTCCTCCTTGCCCTACTTTGTGTAGTAAATAAAAGTTTATTTACGGCCCAGGAGTGCACGCCCTGAGGTTGGGAGGTGAAGGGTTCCTGGAGGAGCTCTGGGGTTTCCTTTCTGCTTTGTGGCTTTGGTTCCTGGACAGAAGAGCCTTGGGAAGGAGCAGCCCTGCGAGTGGGAGCTCAGGGGAAGCAGAGCCCTTTGCGTGGGCCTTGGGGCATCGCTTTGTTTCCCTGTTCACTGCCCGGTGTCCCTGTGTGTCACCTGGAGAACTGAGAGGAGATACGGAGGGCTCACAGGTGACACGTGGGCTGGAGCAGCCAGGGACAGCAGCAGGAGGTGAGCTGCCATCCATCTGTCCCTGTCCTTGGCTGAGGGTGGTGAGGGGGACGTGGGCATGGGGCTGAGCCCTGTGGCCTCTGGGGGGTTTCCAGCTCTGCCCTGGCACTGCCCAGAATTCTTCTGCAGAGCTTCAGGGAATTGAGCATTTGTCTTTTGCTCTGCTTGGGAAGGGTCTCTTTGGGGTTATTTCAGCCCATGTGTGGGACAGATTATTTATGGGGCTGTTTGAAGGGCCAGCAAACCAAAGCCGTGATTTGGGCTCCACTGAAAGAGCAAAGCTGGGAAAACTTCAAATCGTGGCTGCAGAGACAAGGGGGGGACATGGCTGTGGCTTTCTGCTGGGGACCAGTGTTGTGTCCCTTGGGAGAGGCACAGAGAGCATTGTTCAAAGTTTCTGCTTTTCCCTCTCATTTTTCAGACATGCAAGATTAATTGCTCTCTTTTATTGTCCCCACCAATATTTATTTTGCTGCTCTGCAGCAGCAGGGACTGGATGGGTTTCACAAACTGATTTTTCCCTGGACAAGCCCCTCCTCTGATTTCACACTTCCAGCTGCCAGGCTCGGTTTTAAAACAGTTTGCACCGAGGCTGAAAATATTTGAAAGGCAGAGCAATGCCTTGCAGGAAATGGCTTAAACTTCCTGCTCCCAAGATGGTGTGAGCATTAAAACAGAACTGGAGAAATATTAGACATCCTACATCCGGCCTGGCTGGGGAGGGTGACCCTGGGGTGATGGGATGGAAAGCCTGGACACCCCCTCCCCCTGCTGCTTGTGCCTGGCAGTTCCGGCAGGACGAGGGGCCCTGTGGGTCCCCCCTGACCCCCATCCCCCTGACTTTACGGGGGGGAAAAGCGGGCAGATTGTTTCCTGCTCCTCTGGGCTCTGCTGTGTTTTGCTTTTGTGGGAAACGTGTGGGGAGGAATGGTCGAAGGTGTGGGGCGAAGCGTCAGCAGGGTGGGTTTCCAGCAGAAAACGGGAGTGGGAGAAGCACTGGTTCTGATGAAATGTTTGTAGTGGTTTATCCACCATCTCCCAGGCTGAAGTGAAAGTCTGGGGTAGCTGGGTCTGAGCTGGTCCCGCTTTTTTGGGGCTGGAGCGGGACTTTCCTCACCCAGCAGTGAAAATCACCGCTGAATTATTGGCTTAATCAGAGACAACGGAATTGTTCCAGCGCGGATAATTCCCACTTGGTGCCGGCTGAGCACCATCTACCTGGCCAGGCAGGGAATAGCAGCTGCTGTGTGTCCGGGACAGACGGACAGGGACAGAAATGGGAATATTGTGTGTGCAGGAGCCTGGGGAAGGGCAGGCAGAGATGGATTCCCGTGAGCAGGGAGGGACTCGCTGGAGCTCCGGGGTGGCTGTCACACCTTCAGCTCCCTGGGGATTACTGCCCCGGGATGGAAAGCTTCTCCAAACCCTGGTTTGCTGGCTGGAGTGTGAAGATTTAGGGATTTTTATTCAGAATGTTATCGGTTGGATGAAAAAAATACCTGAGCTGTATCTGGGAGTGGAGGCTGTGGGCAGAGCAAGAGGAGGAATGTGGCTCAAAGCTTGGGCTGGTCTGAGCTCCCTCACACTCACTTTCTCCAGCAGTCACTGAGAATCCTAAAATTGCTCGTATTGAAGGAAAAACTGCAGCTGTGCTGGGAGCCGAGTCCCTTTGGGGGAGGCGTGTTCCAGCTGCAGGAGCAGCAGCAGAGCCGGTGGCTGCTTTTTTGGGGCGGGTGCAGGGTGAGTGGAGCATTGTGCTGTGCTCCGAGCAGCCTCCCCCCGGCCTTTCTGCCCTGACCCCGGCCTTTCCTGCCGCTCCCTGTGGGATGGTTGGGAGCCCCGGCCACATCCCAAGGGGTGAGTGGCATCCTCGGGGGCAGCTCCGGGCCCGGGGAGCTCGGGGTGTGGTGCCCACTGCTGGGGAAGGATGCAAGTTTAACAGGAAAGCCTTACAGACACAGAATGCTTAGCAGAAGGCTTTCCGAATGTAAAACTTGTTGCTCTTCATCTAGAAAATGAGTTTCCACCACAGCCTTTGCTGGAATGATCCCAAACTCTGAATCTGGGGTTTTGGAGCCCTCAATAAAGCTTTTACTTCAGGTTGAAAAAACATGACTGCTGGTTGATAGATCCCTAGGAGTGCTCGCAGGGTTATGGGGGGACCTGGGTCCCCAAGAATAGCCTGAAGTCAGCAGCACTCTCTGCTCTCAGCTTCAGGAGGGTGTCAGACATGAGAGCTGCATCCTGCAGAACTGAAAACCTCAAACCCCATTGGGGCCCATGACCTTTAAGCAGCCCCGAGTGTCACAGAGAGGAACTTGTGCCTTTATCTCAGACCACGGCTGGGGACGAGGCTCTGAGAGAGCTGAGAGGCAGCAGGGCGGTCCTGGTTTCCCTGAGCTGGTTTTTGGGAGGCATTGGGGCTGCCCTGGTTTCTGAGTTGATGTTTGGGAGGTAACAGAGCTGCCCTGGTTTCTCTGAGTTGGTTTTTGGGAGGCAGCAAGGCTCCCATGGTTTCTCTGAGTTGGTTTTTGGGAGGCAGCAGGGCTGTCCTGCTTTCTCTGAGTTGGTTTTTGGGAGGCAGCAGGGCTGTCCTGCTTTCTCTGAGTTGGTTTTTGGGAGGCAGCAGGGCTGTCCTGCTTTCTCTGAGTTGGTTTTTGGGAGGCAGCAGGGCTGTCCTGCTTTCTCTGAGTTGGTTTTTGGGAGGCAGCAGGGCTGTCCTGCTTTCTCTGAGTTGGTTTTTGGGAGGTAACAGGGCTGCCCTGGTTTCCTGGGGTGGTGGGGCTCAGCCTGGGGGCTGCTCTGTGCTGGCCAGGCTGAGATGAGGGTTTGGGGAGCTGGTGGGGAGCACAGCACCCAGTAGAGCCCCACTGCTGTGGGGCAGCACCTGCTGCTCCCTCCTTGGCTGCTCCTGGGGGTCTCATGGGGTTTGCAGTCTGGAGCATCCCCCTGATACTTCCTCTAGGCCTTGTAGGAAATGGAGACAAGGCTGGGAGGACCCTTGGTGTCCTGTGGGTTTGTGTCCAGCAGAGCTGCCCTGTGTAAGATCTCCAGGAAATACGACCTGCTGTTACCATTTAAAGTTTGTGGGTGCTGTAAAGCTGGGGATTAGGTGTGACATTGCCAGTCAGGTGCAAATGAACCCCAAAAACATGCACCAAGCATGCATGGCAGTTGTGAAATGTTTCTTTCAGTCACACCTGAAGCCAAGCTCTGCTTTCTTAGAGGTGGCTGCCCCCCAGCACCTCCTGTAATGGTTCCTGATGATCCTTTGAGAGCTGCAGCAGCAGCCTCTAATTTGGGTCTCTCCATTTCCCCTGCAAATGCAGCCACCTGCTCCCCTGGCCTCTGTCACCTGTGTGTGGCCACCTGCCCTTGTCCTGAGTGCTGGTCCCAGTCTGTGTAATGCCCTGTAGGGTGAATGGTGATGGAGACCTGGGTGCAGGTGCTGAGTGCTTCATCCCTCACTTGGTGTGATTGTGGTGCAGGTCTGCCCCAAATATCTCTCAGATATTGATTTTTATACATACCTATTTATATATATATATAGATAAATATGTTCTGCAATCTCTTGAGGAGCATTACAGCCTAATTGGAATTAGATGCCTAAATACTTTCTAGGATGTATGTCTTTGCTCTCCTGTGCCTCTAAACCCAGCACTGCCCCTATCACCCTGATGCTGGAAGGGCATCAAACCCCCCCAGGATGTGCTGTCATGGGGAGTGGGATGATGGGAGTAGCTGAGGTGAGGCAGGATGCCCCTCTTAGGCCTCCCAGGAAATACTAACACAGCTTCTTGCACATGGTGGTGGAGCCCATTGCAGGCAGACATCGTGTGCCAGCTCAGCACGACTGACTCAGGAGCTGATTTGCTGTAGACACCTTCTCTATTCAGTGGGATGAGGTGTTTCTCCAAAGAGCAGGTCAGGACATCACAGCTCCAGGTCTGCCACCTCTTTCCTATTGCTCTCTCCAACAATTAAGCAGCTTGAATCCATCCAGCCCCTCATTTAAACTCCTCCTTGAGCTACAGGATGTCCTGTGAGATTACTGAGCACTTGAATGAGGGGCTTTCTTAGCTTGGCAGAGGCTGAGCAGACCCCAGAGAGCCCCCGTGCTGGGGGAAGAGTCTGTTGCCAAGTCGTAGGAGGAATTCCCACGTTCCTGTTCCTTCCTGCTGGCTGCCAAACGCTTGTCCTGTCCACAAAAGCTGATGTATTTGGTAGGATTTAACCTTTGCTCATAGAAGTGAATAAGGGAGATCTTTTACTTTTGGTTTCTGCGTGTAAATTCACAACTCAGTGCTGGTTTTGCATGCACAGCACGGACCCACGGCGGGAAAAAACTGAGGGACAGAGAGAGGCTTTGCTTGGGTGAAGTCCTTTGTAGCCATAGCTGGGAGCCTGCAGAGAAATGCCCCTCCCTCCTGCCGTGATGAACCCCCAAAGCAGGCTTTAGGTGCCAACCAGACCTCACCATTTCAGCAGAAGCACAAAGGCAGCCCTGTGGGATGCAGAATTTGGGATTTCTCACGCCCAGAGTCGCTGCAGGTCCTGCCTGGACAGACAGACAGGCTCCCACGTTTTCCCTGTTGGCAGCAAGAACATCCATGGAGTTCCAGGGAGGAGAAATGCTCCTTTTTGTTGCTTCTTTTCATGCTTACAGCAGAAGACACAGCTAGCACTGTTTTACTCTGCCCTGGACCCTCTTTTTGTACTCCAGTTTGCATCCTGTGGGACAGCCCAGGTGACGCTGGTGCTGGTGGCTGCCACCAGTCATGTCATCAGCAGCACCCAGAACTACTGAAATGGGGTGTGAACCACAGCCTGGCCACCTCTTTGTAGGGCTGACCTGGTCTGGGGGACGTGAGAATGAGTTCAGCTCCCAAATCTGGGCAAAGAAGAAAAGAGAGAACCAGCAAGTCCAGACCTGAACTCCATTTTGGAGAACATCAGCCATGGCCCACGGGTGGGATCAGCAGGAGGCAACCCTGCCCAGAGAAGAGAGGTCTCTGAAATCCCATGGTGAGGATTTAGGACATGACACAGTTCTACCATGCTGAAGGTCCTCCAGCAGATCCCCTCCTTGCTTGGGTTTGCTGGTTGTGTCCCTCAGTGGAGCTGCAGTGAGCTCCAGAGGGACTTTGCTGCTCCATGGCTGCTTCCCACAGCGAGGTGCTCCTCATCCTGGAGCAAGTGTTGGGTTGTGTCACTCTGGACAGGGACAGGCCAGGAGCCAAAGCTCCCCCTCCCTCACCCTGCTCCCAGCAGTGAGCCAGAAATCACCCTGGTCGAGGTCAGCTGTCCTGCAGGGCAGTGTGTGGCCTCCAGAAAGCTGGAATGGCTCAGTCTCCAGTGCTGCTCCAGGATTTGGTTCTAATTAAAGGGACACCCATGTAGGTGACCCCAGGGCACTCCTCCCCATTGGGGTGGGGAGAAGCTGCTGATGGAGTGAGGCTCTTGGCTGGGGGATTTCCTTAGGAGTGGGCTTGCACTGGGACCCTGGGGAAGCAGCATGGAGAGGTCCAACCTTACCAGTGTTTGCTGTTCCTGTACCAGCAGTTCCTTCCTGGAGTTAAAGTTCTGTGAAATCAGCAGAAGCAGAGCTAAGACTGAAGTGATTTTTGCTGTGAGCTTGTGGAAGTCAGACCCACAGAAGGACAGGAATTGGAGTAATTGCCCCCAGAATGACAAGGTGCTGATTATAAGCACAGCCCATGGCATTGCAGCTGGCCCAGGGGTTATGACCAGCGCCATAACCTCACAGAATTCTCATTTCTTGCCTATCTGTCTAAATCTCTGCTCTCCCATCAGTGCCTGCCCTCAGCACTCCCTGAAAATTGCCCAAAAATTCCATCTTGGTGCAATTTAGGATACGCTCCAGCCTGCCCCGAGCACATCTGGTATCTGTGTGTTGGGTGATATTAATCACAGCGTGAACACAGCCAAGTGTTAAACAGCAGAGCCCTCCCACCTCCCCCCTGCAAACGAGGGTTGTTTCCATGCTCCAGCAATAAAATGAACTCAGCATTCCCAGGCAGGCTGTGATCTGGCAGGAACAACTGCTGTGTGGGATGGAGGGATGAGGAACGCTCTGAAACGGGCCAAGAAACCATGTGCTCCTAGGAGTTTTTGAAATCCCTGCGGTGTTTGAAGCTATTTTCTAGCCCTCCTCATTTTTTGGATTCTGGGCTGTTCCTGCTGTGTCTGCAACTGCTCCCTCTGCCCCAGAATTTTGTGCTGAGGCCTTATTGTTTTGGGTGTAAATGCTGCTCCCTGTTTCCAGAAAGGTAAACACCCCTCCCTCGCCCTGCTCAGCCCTGCAGATATCAAAGTGCTTCGCCAAGCAGGGGAGAGATGTTGTTTCTGTTTTGCAGATGGGGGAGAGGAGTTGCAGAGGCTGCTGAGAAATCCATGGGAATCCACTCGCTCGGAGGGTGCTCGTGGTTTTGCTTCAGGACACTTAGTGGCTTCCTTTAGTGTTGGGCAATGAGCAGGCAGGACTGGCACAAGGGATGTTTTTGCTGCCCTTTTTCTGGGGTGACCACACAGCAGACAGTGGACAAAACCCCACCAGACCACGCTGGTTGTGTTGCCCCCAAAGGAGAGCCTGGCTCAGATTTGCCCCCAAGTTCCCCAGTTTGTGGTGGATTGGGAAAAAAAAATAATTAAAAAAAAAAAATCAAAACTGCATTTTCAGCACAGTTGGCGCCTCAACCACTGAGGTTGCTGTGCTTTCAAGGGAGGCAGCCCAGCACTGCTGCCTGGGAGGAATGGGGGGGTGAGAACTCTTGTGTGGTGCCTTTGATGTTGGAGGCTTTTACCCGCGTTACCCGGAGAGAAACTCGAGTGCTTTTCATGTCTGATGGTGAGGGAGGCAGAGAGCCAGGAGGGATCTGCTTTGTGAGACCTTTTCGAAGGGAATTGAGCAAAACTTTTCAGAAGTTGTGGGGAGGCTCTCTGGGGCAGCAGCTGAAATAGGTGCTGAAGCATCCTTGGCTCTGGCAGGCGCCGGGCAGCTTGCATTGTCCTCCTCCTCATCCTTGGCTGAGTAAGTCTCTGCTTGAGCTCTCCCCAGCCTCAGGGAGTAAAAATCAGTGGCAAGGGCTGTGCTGGGGTCTCCACAGCTGTGCCAGTGGGGATTTGTGGAGAGGGAAAGCTGAGTGTGGCCGTGTGATGAGTACATGGGGGTTTGAAGGGTAAGGAGGGGAAAAACAGAGCAGTGGCTTAGCAGGGGGAAAGCAGCAGGGATGTGATGCTGGCATTGTCACAGGGGAATGATCTGTCAGGGCCTGTGCTGGGGGAGGAGGCAGAGCCAGCTCTGCCACGGCTCGAGCTCCCTGTGGGATGGGATGTGCTGGGCTGAAGCCTCTGCACCACGGCCTGAGCAGGCAGAGAGTGGGACAGGGGACTGATGGAGGTGGGTGCCAGGTCCTGGGGGTGAAATGGGGTGGCCCTGACAGGATCCAGAGGGTGGGGGCTCCCTGGGCTGTCAGCTGCCAGCAGGATGGGACCCTGATGCAGATGGGCCATCCTCACCCAGCTCCCTCAGCCCTGTGGTGAGAAGGAGCCCTGGCAGTGCCAGGCAAGGGGAGGGTGCTGCCTGTGCTGGGGTCTGTGCTGAGTTTGGGAGCCCTGCCCCAGCCAGAGGGGCCAGGTGTGGATTGCATCTGTGCAGGTGGTGCAAACACAGCCTGACCAGCTGCCACAGCCTCACCAGCCTGGCAGATGTGTGGCTGTGAGGGTTGTGAGGGCTGCACTGGAGATGCTCTCACATTACTTTTGGCAAATGCATTCCTGTGACATCGTGGGGAGCGTGTCTGGTGATGTAAGGGAGGCCTGGCAGCCCAGGGTGGCCTCAATCCTTGGTTTCTGCTCTGCAAGTTGCCCAGTGCACACATCCCCTCTGCACTGCGGGGTGCATGGGATCACCCAGAGCCCTGAGGACACCCCAGCCTCCCCAAAAAAAGGGCAGGAGTGTGGCGATGCCACATGGATGGGGACACTGTGAGGGTGGCGATGCCACAGGGTTGCGAGACACCAAAGGGATGATGACTCTCTCCAGGGATGTGGATGCCATGGGGATGGGGACAGCACAGGGAAGGGGGCACGTGGGGATGGCATTGGGATGTGGACAGCCTGGGCACAGAGACACCACAGGGTTGGGGACAGGGCAGATGGGGATGGCCGGCTGCCGGCCGGGGGAGAGAGCTGATCCCTTCCTGGGAGGAATGCTGGCGCTGCTGCGTGGGACAGCCCCCGAGAGAGGGAATGGAAGGAGGGAATGGCCTGGCCCGTCCCGGGAACGTCCCCCGCGGGTTTCTCTTTAATTGGATCCTTTGAACCAGCCCCGGCCGAGCCCCTCCCGGCCCGGCCCGGCCCCCGCGGCCGCCAGTGAGTGCGGGGGGACCGGGAGGGGGGACAGAGAGAGGTTCGGTGGCTCCTGCGGCCGGGCTGGGACTGAGTCCTGGGGGTGGCAGCCGGGTCATGCCATGCTCTGGTCCTGCTGTGTCCCTGCAGTTTGTCCTGTGCTGTGTCACAGCTCTGGAGCTCTGCAAACCGACCCAGCTGCGAGCCTCACTTTTTTTTCCTTTTTTTTAATAGTTTGAACGGCCCCTGTGCATCCTTGTCTCGCCTCTCCTGAGGGCTTTTTTCCCAGTGAGTGTGCCATGGATGTTGAGGTGGCATGGTGGGACCACCTGGACTTGCCAAGCACAGGGATTTTCCCACTTGCCTTGGTCTGGCAGGGGCTGGGGGTGCTGGGCATGGCCATCAGCCTGGGCTGTGTCAGTGTGAACCCCCAGGACTTGCTCTTTCCCCTCTGTATCCCAGTGTCTCCCCTCTGTATCCCAATGTCTCCCTGTCAAACGGCCCTTGGAAGCAGCCGGGGCTGCAGGAAAGGCTTCACGCCAGAGGATTTCAGGCTAGGCTTTTTATATCCATCCCAGTGTGACCACACTTCATTTAGGGAAGGAGCATCCGGGATGGGTCTGGGCTGACGTGTTCAGGGCTGAGACTTATCTCAGCTCTGCCAGAGCAGAGGGGGCCAGGGGAGCAGCTGGGATCCAATGGGGCCGGTGCTGCTGCCCTTTGCTGGGACTTCCAGCACACACCGAGCTGTTTATTTCCGATTTCTTGGAGATTTCATCTGTGGTGTGCCCGCCCTTCTGTAAATAGCAGGTCATTCCATCTCCCCCAGAACTCCTCTTTGGAGCCACGGATATCCATGAGCTGAGCCCTGCTCGGCACACTGGGCTTGCTGCTGCTGCTGCTGCTGCTGCTGCTGCTGCTGCCGCTGCTTCCCAGGGTCAGCTTGCAGAGGAGTACAGGAACAGCCTCCCCATAGCGCCAGGCAAGTTTTGGCTTAAAGTTGCTTAATTTTATTGAATTCCTGCTGCTGTGGATGGTGGGTGCGGCGGAGGGAGCAGGCTGGTGCTGCAGCTGTGGGGAGGGAGGGGATTTTGCACTGCTGAGCTGAGAGTCCTGGGTTTCCTGGTGCTAATGACTCCTGGTGCTAATTAATGACTGTTGGTTGGTTGGACTAAATTCCCCTGGGAGATAGGTGAGCCAGGCAATGGGGCATTTGTGTGTGCAGGCAACACTGGGCTGAGCTTTGGTTTCGAGACAAGGTAAAAATGCAAAAGAGCAATAATTGTGATCATGTGTGAAGCCCTAAGCGCTGTTGCTTTGTCCAGGTGCGATTCCAGATTGTAGGATACAGCATCCAGGAGGAGTACACACAGCTGACCAGGATGTGTGCCCTGCTGTAAGGGCATCCTGAGTGCAGATGAGGACATGTCAGGACAGATAAAATAAGTCTGGAACACACAGTGGACTGCACTGGCCCTGGGAGCTGTGACCTCTCCCATTCTGTTGTAGGTGCCATCCACAATTTTCCTCTGTTGAGATCAAAACCCCTGTGTGGCTGTGGGGCTCGTGGGTAGCTCCGTGGTGGGGTTTGAATGTGTTTGAGCCCAGAGCCCCTGAGCAGGGACCCTCTCACCGGGATGTGCTGGCCATGGCTCGAGCTGTGCCCATGGCTCTAATGGCTTGGTGGCCAATAACCCAGCAGCAGCAGTTCCTGGACTCCTCTCCACGGGGAATCCAGACTTCCCTTCTCCGAGCACGGTGGAATTTTTATAGCCTGTGGTTTTAAATGCTGTGATTTCCGTACGGCCCCGACGCCGCATGCAGCCCTGTCAAAGCTGTGCTGGGGCTGCTGGGTGAAACATGGGCTGGAGCTGCTGCTCCAGCACAGGGGAAAGGCTGGGCTGGGAGAGGGAAGGCTGGCTCTCCTGGGGTTGAGCCTGCTGGGTGCTGTGATCTTATGGCTGAATTCAACTGTACTTTATTTCGTTTAGCCCCAAAATTTGTCAGACTTTGTGGAGTAGGGTATGGTAAAGCGACTTCATTGTTAAAATATAATCAGCAGAACGGGAGTGAAAGAGTTAATCTTGCAAATACAGCTCAGTGGCATCCTGGAAGTGCCTGTTCAAAAATCAGGAGGGAGTGAACATGTGGCATTTCAAGGTAACAGGGTCGAGGGGCCAGGCTGGCAAACCCCACTTGGCACAGGGATGGAGCTGTGACTCGGGCAGGGACGTGGCACTGTGGGAGGCAAAGGCAGAGATGGTTCATCCACATCCAGTGGGTGTGAGCACTGTCTGCCTCCCAGCAGCACCCCTCACTTTCTTCCCTGGGGTGCCTGTCCTCGTGGGGACAAGGCAGAGTTCTGCCATTGATGCCCTGGAGATCTTTGCTGGCTCATCCTTATCATCCCCAAAATAGCAGGCAGTGCTGGGGTGCTCACAGATCCCTCACTGTGCCATTGGTGATCTCTAGGAAGGGATGCAGCTGGTGGGAAATCAGCAGTGCTGCTTTCTCCAGCCCCTGATAAATCCCCTGAAATCCACTGCCCAGGTCTGGTTACTCTAGGGGTGCTTTGGGGCCATCAGATTTTCCAGGCTGAGACATTCATGTCCCTGTGGTCCTGCTGCAGGGATGCTGCCTGGGTCCAGCCACCTCCACCCAGCTCTCCCTTCTCACAAACTTGTGGAAAAGTGATTTCCCTTCCTGTTTTCTGGCTGCTTCTCAAACTCAGACTGGGTTAACTCCTGCTGTAGATGCAAAATTTGCTGGAGGGCCCTGGTCAGGCGGGGCTGTAAAAGCCACATTTTCTTTGGGAATTGGATTAAGGCCCCTCTTTCTTCGTGCTGGGCGGATGCTGTGGGTGACATGAAATCTCTCTTTGTCCTGGATGGTATTTCTGGCCCAGCTGCAGTGGGTTAACCCTTTGTCATCCCACACAGTCCTGGTGATGAATGGCCCTTTGCTAAGCAGCAGGGACCTTTTCCTGGGGTGGTGGCACTGTGGGCTCTGTCCACTCCCTGCCCAGCTGGGGGATGAAGTGCAAAGCCTTGCTGCCTGGGTAGGGAACGTGTCTGTGGGACAGGGACCTGCCCTAACCACTGCCTTTCTTTGCCATTTTTAGTCTCTCCTTGTTCCCCAGGATACATGGATGGGACTTTGCACCCCAGTCCTGCACTGGGACCAGAGGTGTCTCCATGCTGGGGCATCCCCAGGCTGGCACAAAGGGACATGGGTGGGACAGGGAGGGGGCAAAAGTGACAGAGCAGAGGCCAGACCAGCTGGCGGAGCACAGGAGCTGCCTGTGTGCTCCTCAGAGAGGGCAGTGACCCTGTCAGGGGTGCTCCCTGGGCTCCAGTGCCCAGCCTGGCCTGGCACTGGGCTGGGGCAGGAGCATCCCTTTTCCAGGAGAGCTCCTGGATGACCAGCCAGGAGCAGGGTGATGGCAGGCACAGAGCAGCCACAGGGATCCCAGGAGCCCTTGGCTGTGGTGCCCAGGATCTAAGGAGGTGTCTTGGTTTGGTACTTGGTGCTGGGCTCTGTGGCCAAGCAGAAATGGAGGTGATTTCACAGCATCTCACCCCCAGGACTTGGGTCCAGTTTCCTTTGTTGCATCACCTCGAATCCGTGCACTGCTGCTGTGAGCCTGGCTTGGCTTGTTTGTTTATGCAAAAGCCAAATGGTAGCAGGGAATGTCCCTTTCTGGTGGCCTGGAAAAGCTGCCAGGAGCACCCAGTGCTGGCTCCCTGCAGCGCTGATCCTGTGCTGTTATCAGGGAGGCTCCTGATAAGAGCAGAGCAGGGATTTCCCCAGAGGGGCTCCTGGACTGTGTCAGAGTGGCATCAGGAGCTCTCCAGGCCTCCCAGCAGTGGGGGGAGTGCAGCCCACAGGCCTAAATTCTCTCTGCTGGATTTTAGGACATGGTCACCCCAAGGCTGATGGAGGGGGTGCCACCATTTCCCAGACCTGACCCAGCAGCAGATGGGCACCGAGCGGGACTGGCTCACGGCGTCGGGAACTGCAGGGGACCAACACAATTCCCTCCCACCCGTGCTCCTCCTCCCCCCATCCTCCTGACCTTTTCCCATCAAAATACAAAGCACCATTATTCAGAGCAAGGCACCTCCATCCGAGGAGACAGCTGGCGCTGCAGCAGCTTGCTGGGGATGGGTTGTTATTAATTAAGCTGCAGGAGACAGCCCGGCAGCTTGAATGGAGTTTTCCTTCTTTTCAGGGTTAGGATGCCCTAAATTCTTTTCTTCTTTACCTCCAAACGGCGTTTATAGGTTTAAGAGGGGCAGCAGACAAAGGATGGGGAAGGGCCCATTATGTGCAGCTTGCAGGGACGTGGATCCCTGCACGTGGCCTGCAGGGACTCTTAGGACACCCCAGCAACTTCTTTGCAGCTTGGTTTTGTACCTGGGGGTTGCTGTGACCCTCAGGGATGTCACTGCCTGGCCATCTCCCCATCTAGAGAGGAGATGCCACTTTGGGATGAAATGGTTTAAACTACTCGAACAACTTTAGGGTATCCCAGGCAGTCGAATTTTTCACTCCCTGCTGCTCTCCCTTGCAAAGGTGATTTATTTTCACCAAACTCATCCTCTGCCCCTGCTGCTGGGTCTGCTTTGACCACGCTGCTGGTGTGAGAGGAGCAGAGGTGGTGGAGGAGGATTCTGGGGCTCTGTGAGGTGTGAGCCCTGTGTAGGCTCCATCTGCTCCCCTCTCTCCACAGGGCAGGATATGGGGCTTTGGTGGAGTGAGGCTCAGGGATGCTGGTGGGCTGCAATGCAGAGAGTTCTGCTTTACCCCTTTTGAGGATAATTTGTCCTTTGTGATGGTCTATGGGGTGTCTGGGGAGCAGATCATGCCCTTGAGGAGGAGGGGTGAGGATTGCTCCTAAGCAGCCAAGGAGCCAAGTGTGTTTCTTTGGGCATGGCTGGGCTGTGCCATCTGCAGAGCTGGCCCAGGGATTTGAGAAGCATTTTTGGTGCCAAGGCTGACCTGTCCCTGCTGAGCAAAACCTGTGCTCAGAGCTGAGGCCGTGGCAGTGCCTGGGAGATGCTGAGTGTGCTTTGTGTCTGTCCAAACCAGCACAGCAGTGCCCAAACCAGTATCCCAACCAGTGTCCCCTGAAAGGGAAAAGGAATTTGAGAGGAATGGAGTTCTTTCGTGCTTTTTCTAAATTTTTGTGACTGCAGAGTCCCTTCTCAGCAAAGCCTGTTCCGTGTTGGGAAATGGTGGATTGCTCAAGTACAGTGAGGAGCCTCCTGCCTGCCCCACTCGAGGGAGCAGGCACTGCAGATCCTCTGCAGGAGGAATGTGCCAGAGGAAGGGAGGCTGCTGCAGGGACACTGCTGGGATGTGACACCAGGAACCGAGGCACAGCCTCTCCAGGGAGAGGGTGACTCATGGCAAGGACACGGTGCCAGCTGCATGTGACAGCTGGGGACAGCGTGTGAAAGAATTCCTTCCTTCCTTCCTGGAGAGTGGGAGCAGCCTGGAGATGTCCAGCTGGAGGAGACTCAGGTTTTGGTGTGGTGGAAGCTGGGACAGTCCTGGGTGTAGTGTGGGTTCAGCAGGACAGCCACAGTGCAGGGATGTTGGAGGGTCTGGACCCTGCTCCTGGCCAGGGCATGGAGGAGTCACTGGTGGTTGCTCCCTGTGCTGGCTCAGGATGTCCCTGAGCTCTGGAGGGCTCTGGGGTGCTCCTGGCAGTGCCTGTACCCCACTGCTCCACTGCCCTCTCTCTCCAGGGAGATTTAAGCCACCAAAGAGCTGCAGAGGTGTGTCTGACATGGGCTGCTCACAGGAGAGCTGTTCAGTGCCAGAAACCAGGTAGCTTAAAAGAAAAAAAAAAAACAAAAAAACAACCCAGCATCATCTTTCGACTTGGGAGTTCAGTACAGCCAGAGGGGAGGAAATGTCATTGATCTGTGGGTCCTAGAGATGTTCAGGGGAGTTACCCTGCACGTGCTGCAGGGACTGGGGTGGCTGCCTGCCAGAGCCCTCCCTGGGCGGTAACACTTGCAGACCTGCACTCTTAGGAAAGCTTTGGGGTTGGTTTTAGATATTCCTGGCATTGGGGGCTCCTTTCTGCTCCTGGTTGAGGTGATGGTGTGTCTTTCAATGCTAAAGAAAATTAAATTTTGGTCTTGTGATGTGCAAGCTCATGTCCTTTTGTTGGCCATGCTACTTTCCACTGAGTTTGCTGCTGCTGTAACAAGGTCTCTGGATGTGCTTTTCATTCTGCTATTGATCTGAGATTATAAATATAGCTGGCAGAATTTCCATCTGTCTGTCAAAGTCACTGGGGACTGGCAGGTAGTCAGCATTGCAGCAATATTGGAAGAATAAAAATAATTTCCTAAGCCCTAATGGTGCACTTTTAACTGGAGATTGCTGAGGTGCAGTAAAATTGGAAATGTCCCTTCAGCATTCCTGCGAGAGAACATGTCCTGCTCGTGCTGCCTGTGCCCAAGGGATTTGATGTTTTCTTGAGAGTTGGGCAGCTTGGGATGAAGTGAGTTTGTTGGCAGGTCTGCCCACAGGCTGCATAGTGCTGGTGAAGCTGCCTTCATTTACAGATCTGGTTATTCCTCAAAGCTGGGGATTTATGGTTGGAGCTGGCCAAAGGCAGAGCATTGCCTGGCACAGGGGAGAAGCTGCAGTGCTGCTGGGGGGCATCCTCAGCGCTGGGGGACATCCTCAGTGCTGGGCAGTTCTCTGCTGCAAAGGACTGTGGTTGGGATTGTCCCCTAAACTCAGGGACTGCTGAAACCTTTGTTGCTGTATCCCTGAGCATCAGTGCAGGAGCACCTTCTCCAGTGAGCCCTGCACGGTGTGGCTGTGACATGGGGACCTGCTTTCACCTGCAGGGATGTCCCATGAAGCAGTACAGATTGGATTTTGTAAACCAGGCAGGAATCTTCCTTAATATTCCAGATTTGTTGAAAGACTAAAAGCTGGATCTGTAGTTAGTTCAAATCCCTTGGTACAATTTACAACAGCAGTAGGCCTCTTTAGAATTGCTCCTAACTCTGGTTATCAGTTTTTTCTAAGAGAAGAACAATGAGTTTGTGATTTTAAAACCCGTAATTAGGGGATTTGGATCCAGTTCTTGGCTCTGCTATAGGATTTCTGTATGACCCTGGGCGAGTCACTTAATCCCTCTGCAGTTCATCTGCACTGTAGGGGTGAAGCTGCTTCCTTCCTCTGCCTGTCGGTCCTGCCTGGACTCAGAGCCAGAAATGAGCAGAGGCAGAGGCACAGCAGGGCCCTGTTCCCCTCGCAGGAATGGAGATGCTCCTGTAAGAACAAATCCCAGAGTTTGTCTGGACTGTTTGTCACTCTGCAAGTGCCTCCTCTCTGCAGACACCCCAAAGCCACCAAGAGCCATCCTGGGGACCAGCAGTGCCACCAAAGCCCTGCTGCACTTGCTGTGAGGCCATGGATGACACTTAGTTGGCCTTCTGAGCTGCTCGCTCACCGCCTGTTGCTCCTGGGAAGGAGGAGATAGGAGTTGAAACAAAGTATTTTCTATTGATTAATGTGGGAAACAGCTTGTACACATTGTTGAGTTCCCGTTTGCTGTAATTTCTTCCCTGAGGGTGGTGAGGTCCTGGCAGGGGGTGTCCAGAGAAGCTGTGGCTGCCACATCCCTGGAAGTGTTGAAGTCCAGGTTGGACCTGGTCTAGGGGAAGGTGGCCCTGCTCATGACTGGAATTAGATGGTCTTTAAGATCCCCTCCAACCAAACCAATCTGTGATTCTGTGAAATGTTTTAGCAGATCTTCAGTGACCATGGGGAGAAGTTTTCTATGGTTATTTTTGTTCCCTCACAGGCAAGACTAAAGTATGCCCATGATTTTAATCTGAAAAAATTAACTTGGAGGAGTTGGTTCAGGTGGCTGAGCACGCCGTGTTCACCCCTTGGCCAGTCTTGGTTTGGACACGTGAACCCTGTGCTGATGCTTTACTCCTGCACAGCCACAGATGTGGTCAGCTTAATGGCAGGGACAGGAAGAGCACATCACACCTGAGATCCTCCCTTTACTCTTTGTGCAAGCACAGCACCCAAGTGAGCCCAGCACAGCGTTTTCCTGCCTTTCTCCAGCTAAAACAAGGCTGGAGTGGCTTGCAAGCAGACCCAGCTGCTACTCGGGCAAGCCCAGTTTGGCATCTAGCATTGGATTTTCCTGGAGATTAGAGAGATTAAAACACTAATGCCCATTGATAGGGGTTAAAGCTTTAATAAGTCATAAAAAGTGGTGTAATCTGGCAGAAAGCTGCACGCAGCTGCAGCATAATCAGATTGAGGCTGGGTTTCCTGCCTGGGTGCTGGGTGGAGGTTTCTCAGAAATCGGTCTTTGTGGTACTTGCTGAAGTGGGGGGATGTGGGTCTTTCCCCCCCCCTCCCCCCCCGAGCACCCATCGTTTGCAGAGCAGCCCATGCCAGCCTTGCTGGGCATCACGGAGGGTGCTGCAGCCCAGCAGGGCGGGGAGGGGCTGCTGCCAGCCTGCTGTGGGGTGGCTGTGCTGGGTGGAGGAGGATCTGCCACTGCTGCTGGTCCGGAAGCCGAGAGGGAAGGTGACAGCCACGCTAGAGCCACAGGCAGGAGACAGGGCAGGGGTGGCTGTGGTGCCACTGGCACAGGTGGCAGGGCTTGCATCAAGTGCAGGAGTGTGGCAGAAGCTGGTGATGCTGGTAACAGGTCAGAAAGGAAGCACGAGTACTAGCCCTGGGCTGGCAGGCTCTGCAGGGGCTGTCCGTGGGAAAGGGAGTCCTCTGGGTGTTGGAGATTGCAGATGTGCACATCTGCCTTAACCCTTTCATCACTTGCAGGCCTTTCTCTGGGAATGAAATCTGGGAACTGAGGTCACAGGGCAGGTCAGAATACCGTGTCAGACGCAGGAGCACAAAAGAGGGAGGTTGGCTTCACCTTGGCTGTGGCAGGAGAGAGTCCCACCACCACTGCTCTGTGGACATCACAGAGGGGGCTCACCCCACAGCAGGGTGTGTGTTGGAGGGAGCAGGGCCAGGTGGAGCAGCCCTGTGTCCCTGGCCCCGTGCACATGGCAGCTTCCCTCCTGTGGCTGGCCCTTCCCTTTGCTGGTGGGGACACTCTGGGATCAAGGTATAAGGCAGGAAGGATTTGTGGAAACAGCTAATATCTTCATTCAGCTTCTCTGGCATTATTTGAGAGAGCAGCCGTGCCTGTGGGGGTAGGCTGGCATCTTGTCCTGGCAGATGTGAGATGCAGCCCAGAGTAAAAGTTTAAAGCAGCCAAGTGAGCCCGTGCTCCCAGCGCTCACAGCCACCCGCGCCTGCTCTGGGGCTCTGCTGGAGAATTTCGGGATGCTGGGAAGCAAAAGGCTTCCCTGGGCTCAGAGACGGGGATGTGGATGAGACCCTGGCCCTTGTCCCTGGAGCACTGGGTGAACTGGGCTCCTCTCGGACTGGGGCTGCCCCGTTCGGCCCAGCCTCTCTCTTTCCCGTGGAAATTTCCCCGCACCTCCAGCGTGGACCCGGGGTGGGACGTGACCCCAAACTCGTCTTCCTCTCACCCTTTGCGGGCCCCCCTGGGCCGGGCCGGGCTGGGGGGATGGAAACCGCCCGGGGGCGAAGCAACTTCCCGGGAAGAGGCTCCACCCCCCCGGGCCGGGCTGCAGGGGGAGGAGGCAGGGTGATGGGGGAGGAGGAGGAGGAGGAGGAAGGGCGATGGGGGAGGAGGCGGAGGACAGCGCGGGAGGAGGCGGGAGCCGCCGGCTGCCGGAGCCGCCGCCGCCGCCGCGGGTGAGTCTCCGGTGCCCGGGGGCGAGGGCACTGGTGGGGGGATTATGGCGGGGGGAAGCGCTTCTTTTGGGGTGAATTATGCTGGGGAAGGGCCTGAGAGAGCGAGGGGCTGGGTGCGGCGGTTCCCACGGAGGGCAGCGGGGCGCGGTGCGGGGGTTCCCCGCCGGGGCTGGGGGGTCCCCGGGCAGGGGCACCGGGTGCTGCGGGGGGGGCTCGGCCCCTTCTGCTGCCGCGGTGCCCCTACAAGAGGGGCCGCTGCTCGGCACCGCCTGGCCGCGCTGCCGGCATTGTCCGGGATCAGTGGAGATCGATAGATCAACCCCTGCCCTGCCTGGGGGCACCCCCTTGTCCCCTGCCCTGCCCCCGTGGGTACCCCCTTGTCCCCTGCCCTGCCCGCCCTGCTCCGGCTGCTGCCCCCGCTAAAGGGCTCGCGGGGCGCCTGGGGCGCAGCTGCCTTTGGGAAAGAAAGAAAACAACAGAAACAAAGAAATTAAGTAAAAAATCCATACCACCCTGCCCTTCAAAGAACAAAACCAAGCGGAAAAAAAAACCAAAACCCAACCAAACATTAAAAGGGGAGAAAAAGAATGGGAAAGGGAAAAAAAGGAAAGCTGAACTGCAAGCCCCAGGATGTGAGACCCTCTGGCTTGCTCCTTTTTTGCCCTAGCTGCATTCAGTGCCATGTGGGAAGGGGGCATCAGCCCTGGATCACGGCTCGGTGGCCCTGGGCACTCTGAGCTGTGCCCGGTGCCCATTCCTGGGGCTGGGCCAGACTCATTCCTTCTGCAGTGTTGTCTGGACAGGCTGAGTTTGGGGAGTGCTGCCTGGCTCTTTGTTTTCACATCACAGAGCTCTGCAGAGCAGTCATGACAGGAGTGAAGGGTCCTTTCTCTGGGCTGGGGGCTGGGGAGGGTCCCTGTGTCCCTCCTGTGCTGAGAACCATTGTCCAGGGTGGGTGGACAGGGGTGGGAGTGGATCCCATCCTCAGAGCTCCATGGAATCAGTTTTGGGGGTGTCCTTGGGCCCTCCTGAGCACAGGGAGCAAGGGCTGTGCTGGCCACTGGCTTGGGCTATATGGGGCCAGCTGATAGAGAAACTTCTGTTGGGATCTGTGACAGGAGGGCTCCTCTCAATGGGGCGTTCCCAGTGAGGGAGGGCTGCTCTTGGGAGCTCCAGCTCCAGGGGAAGCTGCTCCTTACAGAGGGAGATCAGTGGGGCCACATGGTCAGAGACCTCTGCATGCCCAAGCCAAGACTTGGGGTTATTCATGATCATCTCCTCCTTTTTAACCGTGGAGAACAGCCTAACAACTCTTTGCAAGTTTTTGTAAGTGGTGTAGAGCTGCTGTCTCAAGTGGTTGGAGAAATGAGAATGTTGGACTGTGGATTGTGCTGCCAGGGCTACACGTGTCTGACTGGGGCAGGGTGGGGGTCAGCCTCAGGCCACATCTGAAGCAGCACAGGAGCTGGTGATGGAGCCGCAGGCAGCAGTTTGAGGTTGTAGAGCTGGCACCACGACTTCACCCCTGGGCTAGGCTCCTGCATCCCAGCCCAGAAACGCTGCTGATCAGAGCCTGCAGCAGCCAGGAGGGATTAAGATGGGAAGGGAAGCAGTGATGGGGAGGCCTGAAGCATCCATCTCTCATAAATAATGAGCCAGGGAGGGTTGAGCTGCAGAGGGCAGGGACTGCTGGGCTTCCGGAGCACGAGGGGAAGCACGCAGGGAGTGAGGACGGAAGCGCACGGGGCTGGCAGGGGCAGCCCAACCTGCACGTGATGTGTGCCCATGACTTGTGGCTCAGGGCTGTGGCACTGGCTGCTCGCCTGTGGAAGTGCTCACGCCACCACAGGGATCACTGCTGCCTTTTCTAAACTCTGAACATGGGTTTGTTCCCCGCCTGAGTAAAAGTTTTCAAACCTGGAGCATCTGGCGTGCTCAGGAGGCACCTGGTCACCTCTCTGACAGCTCTTGGGTGGATTTGGTCTAATGAAGAGCATACTCTGCTATTTCTGGGTTGTGGTTGTTGGCACCCAGGTGGAAATGCAAGCTGGGAAGGAAACATAACTGGTTGGTAGGTGGGCCTGGGCTGGTGGCCAGCCTGGAACTATAACCTGATGCTCAGGGATGCAAGGGACAGACTCCTGCTGGGGCCTGGCAGTGCCAGCCAGGTGCTGGTTATTGTAGCTGAAAAATATGAGCATCCCTTAGTTACAGTTTGGTGCTGGAGGGTCTGTGGCACTGGCTCTGTGTGCCAGGCTGAGCTGTGCCTCACATTCCCTGTCACCCACACACCCAGCACGGACCTGCCACGTTCAGCACCAGGGGATCCCATGTCAGCTGAAAAAATCAGCAGTGCCTGGGTCATGCTGAGATTGCATCCAGCCCTGGCTATGCTGGCTCCCTCCCTTCCGACTCCTCCTGTCCCCTGGAAGGCAGAGCTGTGTCCCTGCCACCTCCTCCACAGGTTGGATCTGTTCCATAGCCTGTGGTCACTGGCTCAGTGTGCCAAGGGGAGAAGCTCTGGAGGCCTCGTGTGCTGCAGTCCTCGCAGCCAGGAGCTGTAGATTCACTCTTTGGAGATAAAAAGGTCTCTGTGATACCCTACTGGCACAATTCTCCAAAAGAGCTGCTCCCAAAAATCCAAATGTTAGGTGGTTCACACTTCTCCCTTGAAAGCATCCACGGATATTTAGGTGCCCAGGCTGTGCTTCCACACCCTGACATCCCTCTGTTCACTGCTCTGAACCTGCTCTCTGAGTTTGCATGAACCCATCCCACAAATCTGGAAGCCCATGGTAAATCCATCGTCTGTTGTGTGCAGGGAAGGGGAGTTATCCACAGTGTTCTAGGTGCTTGTAGCTCTGCAGAACTCATTGCAGCATCATCAAAAGGTGGCCAGTGCTTGGTGTTCCTGGCATCCAAAGGGTGATTCTTGGATTTACTCCCCAAGCAGTGCCATTTTGCCATTGACTGTGTGTGCAGTGGTTTGGATCTGCTGACAGGCAGCCATGGCAGAGGTGCAGCCTCCTGGCCTCTCTCTGGTTCCTCTGTGCAGCCACCGAGCACCAGGTCTGTCACCAACCCCGCTCCAGGACCAGCTCTGCTCTCCCAGATCCCCAGCAGAGCATGGAGCTGCTGGGTCTAGCCAGGACCTGGCATGGGTGAGACATTCCCAGTTCAGCTTCTGTTGGAGTTCTTTAACCTCTGTGTGTTCTGCAGGGAAGCCCCAGTCTCCTGCAGATGCTCAGGGAGGATTACCAGCCCCTGGCTTTGGGCATTTTGGGAGAGCCCCTGGCTGTCCTTGCATGCCCTGCCCGCAGTGTCCCGGGCTGTGACAGCCCCGTGGCACCAGCACAGCCAAGCCCATCCCACGGCACACGGCATCCAGCTGGTTGAAGGAGCAGGAGGGTCCCCAGGGGGCTCCCAGGGGCTTCCCTCCCCACGGGGTGCCTTTCATCTGCTGCTTCACAGATGTTGGCTTTGGCTCGTGTCTGACATGCATCAATTACAGAGCAACAGCCCCGAGCCTTTGGCAAAGTCAGCTTTGGAGCAGCTGTCCTGAGTCAGCCGTGCCCGAGCCGGAGCTCTGGCTCTGTCCCTGCTTGGTGCAGCATTGCCTTGACCATCTCCACATCTCCTGTGCCCACCTGGACAGGGCTTTCCTGGCAGGGCAGGTCTAAATATGGCACAAGCACTTGTTCCCCTGTACTTGATGTTTATCCAGGAATTGTTGAGTGGGAGAGAGCTGCTGAGCTCTCTGCCCCATCAGTGAAGCAGTGTCCCCTTGTGTGAGGGACAACAGCTGGGTTAAGGTGATGCTGAGATAGCAGTGGTAAGTGAGGTCTGGTCCTGCTCCTGCCAGGGATTCAGGGATTTCAGACAGTAATTGTTATTTATCAACCCATCCCTCCTTGCCCTGCTTGGGTCAGCTTGGGGCCGCTGGCTCTGACAGCACCACAGGTTTGGCACTGTCCCTGCAGACAGCACAGCAGGTCAGACACATCCAGGATGTGCCCATGATGCATCCCAGGCATCCACTGCTGTGCTCCAATTTATTTCTAGGATCTGTGTATTTCAGACAAGTGACTCCTGGGGGTGCTCACTGTCACCCAGCACAGCATCCCTGTGTGCCACTGAGGGTGCTTTGGCTGCACCCTCCTCCTGCTGGCACAAACCCCTCGGAGCCCAGTGTGACACTGGGGTTTTTGCTAAGAAAAGACCAGTTTAGAACTGGGAAGCTGAAAAAAAACCCAAAAATTTTATGTTTGAGCTGTGGCATTTCCCTTGGGAGTTTGCTGGTGCTGCTGGGGCATCCCTGCTGTCCTGCAGACACTCCTAGCTGCAATATACTGACTTTTATTGTATTTTTCCCCAGTCAGGACCCAGGTGCTTTAAATAACCACTTCCCTACAGATCAGCTGAAGCACATGGGCTGCCCTGCCAGGGGTGCTGCTCTTCCTGTGGCTTTGGTCTGGCTGGAGCCTGGGGAGCCCTGAGCCCTGCTCCTCCCCTTGAGGGCAGTTTGGTGAGGAGTGTCTGCTCCCCGAGCTGGGGACAGTTTGCCTGCACATCCCCCCTGCCCAGGGACAGCTCAGCCCCTCTGCACACTGCCAACCTTGAGGTGCTGGAGATGTTTCTGGCCTTTATCAAGTGGAGGGGGGCTTTCTACTCTATTTAATTTCTTAATTTCTCTGCACCTTACCTGCCTCAGTGTCCCAGTTTGCTGTCCCATCCTTGGGGCTGTCCTGTGCACACAAGTGGTGCCTGGAGGAGTTAAACCCATTGCATAACCCAGCATTGCTGCTGGTGGCAGCATATTTTCCACATGATTTAGTTGTCACTTTGTTGGGGTTTTTTTATTTTTAATGTTATGCAGGGATTATTTTTCTACTTTTGACCTTGCTGTTTTGGAAGGAGGCTAATTTGGGATTTGTGGTGAGGCCTTGGGCGTGCTGGGCTGGTTGACTTTGTGAGGGGCAGTGTGGTAGTGGCAGTTCCAGCTGTGCAGGATTCCTGCTCCCATGGCAGTGCAATTCCAGCTGTGCAGGGTTCCTGGATGCTCCCATGTCAGGGACACAGTGTTTGCTCTCTAGCAGCTCTGTGAGTAACGCTTGGCTTCACAGCCTGGGACTGAGGGTTGGAAAAAAGTGTTCAAAGTGACCCAGCAGTTTTTGGGATTAGTTCTAGGTTTGTTTTTCTTTTCTGCTTGGCCTATATTAAGCACATGGAAGTGTGCTGTGCTTGCAGGAAGAGTGTGATTCCACCTCACAGACCCCAGCAGGGTCCAGTCTGACATGGCCAGAGGAGAAGGGATGATGGGCTTGTGTTTGGAGGAGCCCCTTTGGCCCAGCCGCTCTCCTGCAGAGAGAGGGGAGGGAGGGAGAGAAAAGCAGGCAGCACATCATCAAAGACCAGGAATTACTGGGGTGAATGAGCTGAGAGCTGTGTTGCTGTCTGGAGGGATGAGGACTTTGAAAATAATAATGTTTTTATTAATAATAACAAACGATTAAAAAATAATAAATAAGCATTGCCAAACACTGAGCAACAACAGAATGCTCACTTGGGCTGGTGGCTGCAGGGACCCAGGCACTGAGCAGCAGCAGTCTGGGGTGGGGAGGGCTCTTAGAAGTGTGTTTTCCTAAAACCTCCCTCTCAGTGCCTGGATCACAGGACAGTGCTGCATGTGGCTGATGCCTCCAGGAGTTTGCAGAGGACTGGGCTGACCTTGTGCCTGCTCTACCTTGGGGATATTTGCTGTATCCGCTGTGGGTGATGCAGAGCAGCTGGGGCTGCCAGGGGACAAGGCTGCATCACCCCGAGGCACATGGGGCACTTTGTCCTTGCCTGGTGCCTGGGGGAGTAGATAATTCCCTGCTTTTTCTTACAAAGCTGTTGGCTGAGGCAGTAGTTTTACATTTGCTTCTTCTGCTGAACTTTGTTGGGCTGGAGCATCTTGCAGGGGGGACAGGCAGCCTGTGTCTGAGGGAAGCTGAAGGGTTTGGGTTTCCTAGCAGATACGGACAGAATTAGAGCAAGATCACAGAAGCTGTGTGGGTGTTGTCTGGCACGACCCGTCTCGATGCAAATGTGTTGGGTTTCCCACAAGCCAGGGCCAGCAGCCTCTGATCTGCGTCAGCTGGAGCTCGAGGAGGGCACGTGGCAGTGGGTGCCAAGGACTCCCTGTGTCTGCAAAGCCATCAGCTCCCCCCGGAACGTGGCTGAGTTGTTCACAGCAGCAGTGTGCACAGTGCTGTAATTCCATGGTGTGGAGGAGTGGGGTGTGCAGGCCTGCCAGCCTTTAGCAGCAGTGCCCGGCCACAGGGCTGTGGGGCTCAAATTGTCACTTGCAGGCTGGGCCGAGGATTTTCTGGGTGCTGAGTCCTGCTCTGTGGCAGCAGATCAGCTGCTGTGGGACCTGGCGTGCCCACACCCCTTGACTGTGGCACATTCGGTGGAGCACGCAGAGATCACAGTAAGTGGAGAAAGGAATCCCCAAATTTAACACAATTAACGCAGAGGAAGATCCCAGCCTGCTGGTACCCTGAGTGCTTTGCTGCTGTGGTTCCCTGGTGGGAGCAGCCGTGCCCATGCTGTGTTTGTCCCTGCAGGCCCAGAGGCCGTGCCCAGCCCCGCTCCCGGAATTCCCGCCATGACGGACGCCCCGCGGGAGGCCGGCCCCAAGCAGGCCGCGCCAGCACGGCCCGACAAGCCCGCCGCAGATTTCGGCTACGTGGGCATCGATGCCATCCTGGAGCAGCTGAGGAGGAAAGCCATGAAACAGGGCTTCGAGTTCAACATCATGGTTGTGGGTGAGTTGTCCCCCTGCCCAGTGTGCTGGGCCGGGTGCTGTCGCTGAGGTGCCGTGACCTTCCAGAAACGTCTCCAGCCAGGAGCCGCTTGGCCTCACGGACACGCTTCCCCACGGACACCCACAGACCCACACCCACACCTCAGATAGCTCTGTGATCCTCCCACGAAGGGAAACAGGGAGGGTTCTCTTTTGCATTCAGTTCCAGTGCAGAGCAGCTGGAAGGAGAGCAGAGATGGCCAGGCTCAGCTGTGTTTTCCCCGTTGGATTTCAGGTTCTGGGAAAGGCAGTGGGCTGCAAACCAGGGCTGTTGGAAGGGGGCTCTGCCCTGTGCTCAGCTGCCTGTGCCACAGCCTTAGGGTCCCCAGCTGCACCCAGAATGGCTCAGCCAGGTCAGCCTGTGGCTGTGGTGCCAATGGCACATCACATCCTGGTTGCTGGTGACTCTCAGCTCTGCTCCCTTTCCAGGCAGTGCAGCTCCAGCAGCTTGGACAGACAGGAATGCAGAGACCCACTGCCCAGAGCTCTGGCAGTGTGTCACCCTGATTTCACCTGTCTCCACTGTGTCACCCCACCTTCCCTGAGTGCTTTACTGCTGTGGTTTCTGTCTCCAGTGTACCTGCAGCATCCTCCTGGCTGGGCTGGACTGGACTGGAGCCCCTTGGCTCTGGGGAGCTGCAGGGGAGCAGCTGCTCCTTGTCCCTCCCTCCCTCTGGCAGATCCAGGCAGGCTGAGTCTGTCAGCAGCCCCATCCCCTGGCCCCTGACAGAAAGGAAAGGAGGGAGTGCTGACTCTGGGTTATCCTGCTCTCTTCCAGGTCAGAGTGGCTTGGGGAAATCCACGTTAATCAACACCCTCTTCAAATCCAAGATCAGCCGGAAATCTGTACAGCCAACTGCTGAGGAGAGGATCCCCAAGACCATTGAAATCAAATCCATCACTCACGGTGAGGCTCTGCAGGTCCCACCTGCTGCTTTGGCTTTAGGTCCTCCTGTGCCTTGTGTCTCTGGGGACTCACAGAGTTGTGAACCTCCATAAACCTCCACTCTCATCTCTCTGAATGGGCTTTTACCATCCAGAGATGCTTGCAGGGCTGAGAAAGCATCTATTTTTTATTTATTCATCAGCATTGAATTAATTGTGTTGGAAGGGACTGGTGAAGTGGCCATGGGGGTGGCATTTCAGGGTGGATATGGGGCTGGATCCCTTCGGAGGGCGGATTTGTGCCTCTGAGGAACTGTGAAGGTGCTTTTCACCCCTGGGAGCAAGCTCCAGCCCTGCAGCTGATTTTGGGAGGAGTGGCTTGGCCAGAGCACCCATCAACACTCGCCTCACACAGCATCTTTCCTCTCTTTTCAGAGATTGAGGAGAAGGGGGTTCGCATGAAGCTGACAGTCATTGACACGCCGGGCTTTGGGGACCACATCAACAACGAGAACTGGTGAGCTGCCCCTGTGCCCTGGGTGCAGGGGGAGGGCAGGGGGGACCCAGCACATCCTGAGCCCGTGCCCAGGGCTGTTCCCTGGTGCTGTGCCCCCCCTGCTCCGTGGGCAGCAGGAAGGAGGCTGTTCTGGTGGCAGAGCAGTGCCATGCTCCCCGTGAGAGCCACAAACATCCTGCTGTTCCAGGCATGAGAAAACCTTTGTTTGTGGCTGGGAGCAGCTGTGTGCCAGCAGGGCCAGTCCCCAGACCCTGCTCATGTGGCTCTGGAGGCTGAACTCTGCCCAGGATCCCTGGCACAGTGTCTGGCTCTGCAGGATGGCCCCCAGGCTGGGCAGGGCTGGCCCATGGCTGCGCTGGGCTTGTGGGCTTTGATTCTGCTCGTGCTCCTGTGCCATGACACCGTGCAAGGGGCCAGGGCATGGTCCCAGCCTGGTCCTGCTCCACAGCCGGGTCCAGGAGGAGAGAAGGGAGCAGTTTTTAGGCACTTGCTTGTTTAAACCAGCCAGTAAATCCCCTCCTTCAGCTGTGCATGGAGTTGCTGAACAGTGAACATGTGAGGTTTGTGATTTACAAGATGCTGAGCATCCCTGGCTCTGCCGGCTCTGTTTCACACAGTCAGGCCAGGTGGGAGGGTCAGGGTGGTCCAGGTCCCTCACACAACCTCACCAGCCCGTGTTCCTGTCTCCCTGCAGCTGGCAGCCCATCATGAAGTTCATCAATGACCAGTATGAGAAGTACCTGCAGGAGGAGATCAACATTAACCGGAAGAAGCGGATCCCTGACACGCGGGTGCACTGCTGTATTTATTTCATCCCAGCCACGGGCCACTCGTACGTACCCCCTGCCACCCCTCAGCCTCCCCTCTCCTGTGTCCCAGCAGGGCACTTCTGCCTGGGATCCTCCCATGTGTTTTGGGGCTTGAGGAAGCTGTCCTTAGGGCTGTATCATCTGGAGGCCTTGCAGTAACACAGCAGAGCTGCTGTACCCCAGAGAAACGCTGGGTTTGCTCTTCTGAAGGGTCGTGAAATCCTCTCTGAGCTCCAGGGAGCTGCTGGCTTTGCTGTGGTCACCTGGTTTGCTCAACCAAGGATGGACACAGGTCTTAAATTCTATGGAGAGGCTACTTTTCCAAGCAGAACATTAATATTTTTTTTCTTTGCCCCTGACATTGTAAGGAGAGAAGCCAGTTTTCCCTGTGCTTCCAAGGCAGTGAACACCCTCACCCTGTAAGGGCATTTTGTAGGTTGTTTGACTGGTCTGCAAGTGGGACGCTGTTTATTCAGCCCAGAGCTCTCCTGGCTCTGGGACTTCTCAAGTGACAACATCAAAAGGCCCAGATCTCCCTCTATTTTTTCTTTTCCTTTTCTGTTTTTTTTTTTTTTTTTCCCCTCATAGGCACACAGCCCACCCTGAAAATCTGGGGCGCTTAAAATGTCTTGAAAAATGTGACTTAAAAGTATCACAGCACAAAACGAGACCCAAGTTTCCTTTTGATTTGTGTCAATTCCTTCCACTTCTGGCTCCATCTGCACTGGGGATGTTTTTGGGTCTGTTTTCAAAAGTAAACTTAAGCCTCCAGCACTGTATTCATGTCAGCCTTTTCCACTTCCCCATGTGGAGATTTATTCCAGTAGAAAAGACTTTGTTTTGCTTCTGTCAGTGGGTAGACCAAAAATGCATCCTTCACTGGAATAAAATGACTGCATGGGCCAGTTATGCCCCTCTTGTGTAACTGATCAGGAGCAGAGGAGCTGATGAAACATTTATGGTTGAATACAATAAAACAGAGAAGGTTTTGAAGGGAAATGACATTTTTAGGCCAGTCCAACGTGTTGGTCCCACTAATCTCAGCCCGGATCTGCAGCCCCTGCCTCGGCAGGTCTGACTTGCAGCATTAGCTGTGCTCCAGCTTTTCCTCACTGCTCTGGCTGTTTAACTCTTAAAGAGCAGCTCTGATGCTCAGAGGGCTGGGAGTGTGGGGTGCCTGGCAGTGCAGGCAGGGATGTGGAGGAGCCCCATTGCTGTGTCCCCCGGCAGAGCCTCTCCAGCCGTGCTCTGGTTTCTCTCACCCGCCGGCCAACAGCAATTGTGTGGATTTTCAGCTGCTTTTTTTCCCTTCTCTCCAGTGAACATGTGTTTCCAATATCCCAGCCAGCCCGGCAGTTTGGGGCCGTGGTTGCTGAGCCCTGTGCTGATCCTCTTTCCCCACAGCCTGATAGCCCAGCTGGGGCTGTCCCTGTTGTCACCAGCTCACGCGTCCCTTCCCGCCACCTGAGGGGTAAATCCCACTGCAAGGGGGAAGCTGATAGGAAATTTTGCTTCTCTGAGAGTTCAGGCACGCATTGAGATTCCTTTCTGCTCTCTTGTAAAGCCCAAATTATGTTTTTCATCATTGTGGACAGGCTTTCCCCAGCAGTGTCCATAGGCACAAAGGGTGATGTGGTTGCCTCTCCTGCAGGGTGGAGCTGCTGTGGCAGTGCTGTAGGAGAGGATCCTGTGTAGGAGCCTTGTCCTGGGGTTGTCACACAGGGTTGGGTGCAGGTTTGTGCCCTGGATGAGGCAGGAGGTCCGTGGTCCCTTGCAGCAGCGTATGGGAAGGGCATTGAGGTCCTTGCTGTGGTGCCTCTGTCTTCTCCAGGAGGTGACAGAGAAGATGGCAGTGGCTGGTAGAGCTGTAGGGACATTGTCACCCAGCTCCAGAGAACCCCAGCATGTCCCCATGGCACCATCCATATGCTCCCCTTGCCATCCCAGGTGCTTGGTGCTGCCCTCCTGGGATGGGCACAGGGTGTTGGTGTTGCCTGGGTGCTGCTGGTGATGTGGATGATGGGCATGGCACAGGGCTCCCTGTGGATGCTGCAGGCAGCTGGGCTAAGCCTGCCAGGGCACTGGGTGGGAGCTTGCTTTTTCCTAAATAAAAAGGAGTGAGGGATAAAAAAAACGAAGTTGGTGCAGAGATTTAGAGGCTGGAGCAGAGTATGGCTTGGTTCTGTTTCAGTCTGGCCCTCCCATCCAGGCAGCTCCAGGGTTAATCAGCAGAGAAGTTTCTGCTGCACGAGGGAGTTCACAAGGGAGTTCAGGACAGGCTTTGCAGCCTGTAACCCTCCCTCCCGTGTAACCATGCCTGTGAAGGCTGAGGATGGTGCTGGCAGGGGCTTTCAGCTGCAGCTGCACAAGCCTGGCTCTGCCACCCAATATATAAAAGTTAAATATCCCTGCTCTGACCCCTGCAAAGCTCTGTTCAGCTCGGGAATGGCTCTAGAACTCTGCCTGGCCTCATCAGCACCTCTCCTGCCTCTACCAGGACTGGTGGCTGAGAGATTGCCACCCACTCCCTCTTTGCTCTCTGGCTGCCCCTCTCAGGTGCCCACCAGCTCCCTGGAGCAGGTGATGGGGCTGGGAGGCTGCTGGGTCCTCACTGGTGTTTGCTTAACACACAGCTCAAATTCCTGCTGTTAGTTTGATCTGGGGCACAACCAAAAGGAAATAACTTTGCAGCTCACTGTGGATTTTGATTCCTGTAACAGGATTTCAGGGGAACCAGCAGGAATGAGCCTGTGCTTAGATCCTGTCTGTGCACAGTGGCAGAAATAATGTGTGCCCAGGCCTGGCAAGGTGTGCCCAGCTGCACAGCCTCCCCCAGGCCCACAGCAAGGGGGGATCAGGGAACAAACAGCACGGGCTGGAATGGCTGGAGCCCATCCACTCCCTTTCAAACTCCTCCACCCCTCCAAAAGCCCAAAGGGTGTATGGTATAACTTAATTATATCAGGGACCATTTGGGGAAGGAGCAGAAAATAGCATAGTTTTTTTCTTGAGCCTTCCCTTCTCTTCTGTGATGTGCTTGGAGCAGATAGTGCTTCTCATCACCTTAATCCATATGTTTTCCTTTGGTATCTTCATATGAATGGGATGTATAGCTACAAGTAGACAATTACTCTTGAAAAGGTTCACTTTCTTTCACATAATTAAGGTTTGAGGGCAGGTAGAGAAGTTGGTAGAGTATCTAGAAGTTTGAAAAATACCCTAAAAACATACAGTTTGCTCTGCTGGGGAGCCCCGTGGTGGTCTCAGGGTGATGCAGGGAGGTGACCTCCATGGATGAGGCACTCGCAGGAGCCCATGGGAGCAGAAGGTTGTGTCAGAGGTGCCTGGGTGCAGATGGACATGGTCACTGTGCCTGGGTGGGTGCAGATGGACATTGTCACTGTCCCTGGGTGCAGATGGACCTGGTCACTGTCCCTGGGTGCAGATGGACACTGTCACTGTCCCTGGGTGCAGATGGACCTGGTCACTGTCCCTGGGTGTAGATGGACACTGTCACTGTCCCTGGGTGGGTGCAGATGGACACTGTCACTGTCCCTGCGTGTAGATGGACACTGTCACTGTGCCTGGATGCAGATGGACATGGTCACTGTGCCTGGGGGATGCTGCTGGACACAGCAGGGGTGTGGGCAGGCTCTGGCTCTGCCTCCTCTCTGGCTCACTGTGGCATCCTCGGCATCCTCCGGATGTGTGAGGGATCTGAGGGATCAGAACTGAGCTTTTCACATTTAGATTGAGCTGAAACTCAAACGTCTGCCTGATTGTGGATTCATCTGCATTCGCTCCATATGAATCCTGGTCTTTAAAGGAAAAGCTGATGAAAGAGGCAGGAACACAGGCTCAGTGGGGAAGAAGCTTTTAGAGGAGAAAAATTGTTTGGAAAATAGCAAAGAGAGAGGAGGGGAAAGAATTCTGCTGGGAAAGGAGCATAACTGCATTACTTCCTTGGAGGTCTGGGAAATACATTATGCAGAGCTCCAAACAATGTTTGCCAGCAGCAAGTCGGCTTAGATGTGTCCATGGGGGGTTCCTTGTGTTTTTTTCTATTCTTTTTTTCCCTTTAATAGCCAAAATCTCTCTTTCCTGGGGCCCAGGGTGATCTGTGACCCTGTGTTTGTGTTAGGACCTCGTTTGTCCGTGTGCTAATGATGTGCAGGGGGCTGTGTGTGTGTGTTGGTGTGTGGGGACAGGATCCACCTGGCACACTCCAGCTCCATCCTTGGGACAGCAGTGGGTTTGGCCAGGGGAGGGTTCAGCTGGGTCACCAGTGCTGGCTGCTCTGGGGCAGCCTTGAGCTGCTGTTTTCAGAGCAGCTGGAGCTCAGTGGGTCTCTCTGGGGCTGAATGTCCCTCCCTTGGCACTGGGAGCCAGGCAGAGGTGTCCCTGTAGGATGGGGACACTGCCTAGGGGCTGCTGAGGAGCAGGATCAGTCCCTTCCCCTCTGCACTCCTGTGCTTGGGTCTGCAGGGGTCTCTGAGCCCTTTGTAGGGCCAAGGGGACCATGGTGGGGTTTGGCTGGAGTGTGTTGGCAGTGGGTGCTCTCTTGGCCCTTCAGTGAGGGCTCATTTCAAACAGGCTCCTGCCCCAAAGGTGATCCTGGACCCTGGAAACTCCAGTTTTCCTTCTCAGTGCAAAATCTACTCAGTTGTGCTGCATGTCCCCATCACTCCAGAGTCACCAAGGGGGAGCTGCAGCAATTGGAGGTGTCCCAAGGAGAGTGTCCCCCTGGTTTGGGACCCCCAGCAGTTAAAACACCTTCAGAGAGGACTGAGGGGCAGGGGGGGATCATGGCCAGGTGCCTTCATTGCCGTCTGCAGGCCTTGGATGTGGAGCAGTGTGGAAGTGGAGCTGTGTCCGTGCTGTCAGCAGGGAGGGATTTCCCGAGGTGCTGATCACTGGGTTATGCAATCTCTGCAGCTTTGCTCTGCTGAGACTTCTGTTGTAGAGATTTTCTAACATTCTTGCCCTCTGGAACAAGCAGCATCTTTTCTGTGCTCTGTGAGTCCCTGGAGAATTTCCAGAGCTTTTTTAAATCCCAGCCGATGAATGTGAGAGGCACTCCCAGCTTGTGCATAACCATGGGTTGGTGCTCAGCACAGTGGGCAGCGTGAGCAGGAACAGTCACCTGTGGCCATTTCCATGTTGTGCTGTCCCTGCATGGTTGGTGACAGCTCGGATGGAGCTGGAGCAGGTTTTGATTTGTACATGGCAGGGGGCTGGCCCTGCAGCCAGCATCGTGCTGCTCTCACCCCAGCTGCACCAAGGACACCAGCAGCTCTGGGCAAGTTCCTGCAGTCCTCTGTGGCTGTGCAGAAATAAAAGCCTTCTGCCACCTCACGGGGCTTTGTGAGGGTTCACAGGCGATAGCAGCAGCTTTGAAAGCGAAACGTTTAAAGTGTTTTCAAACTGTCTCCATGCTGTTGTGCTTTTAAGAAAATGCCTTTCCTTGTCCTGTGTGAAAGGAAGTGATTGCCTCTCTGTCTGCTCTTTGAATGCCCCTCCCTGCCAGGGGATTGCAGCAGCCTCGGGGTGCAAATCCCCTTTTTCCTGCTGTTTTCCAGGCTCCGGCCGTTGGACATCGAGTTCATGAAGCGCCTGAGCAAAGTTGTCAACATCGTCCCGGTGATCGCCAAGGCCGACACGCTGACGCTGGAGGAGAGGGACTACTTCAAACAACGGGTGAGGGGCTGCTGCCTCCTCCCCGGGCTCCCATCTGTGCTACCCCCTGCCCTGGTGGCCCTGTCCCCCTCGCAGCCCCCCTGGCAGGGCTGTGCAGGCAGTGCCTGGCCGGGAGCCCAGCGCGTTCCTGCGGCTGCAGCTCGGGGCGATCCCGCACGGCCTCAGGGCAGGCCTGCTCCCCCAGCGCTTCCCTGTGTTTCTCTTGGATCTCCTGTCAGTGCAGGAGAAGTTTTGGAGCTCTGCATCTCCAGGCCTGCTTCTCATGCCTCTTTTGTTGGTGGTGGTGGTGTTGTTTTCAGGCAGGTTTCTGGTTTTTTGGGAGGTTGATGGTGCTGCACGTAAGGGCTGGAAAACAAACGCTCCCTGTGCCAGCATCGTGCACTGATACAGGAACCAGGCAAAACATGTGGGTTTGCTGAGCTCAGCTGGGCAAGATTTGAGAGGGAAGCAAGGTATGAAATTCCCGTGGTTGGGAGCTGAGGAGGGGCTGTCTGAGTCCACAGCAAGGCATGGGCTGTGCTTTGAGAGGTGGAGGTGGCCCATTTGGGGCTTTGGTAAGGGACTGTAAATCCGTTTGTGTGAGTGATGGATGTGGCTGCAGGCGTGATGGCCTCAGCATTCCCTGCAGAAGTAAAAACCACCAAGCTCCTTGATCCATGAGTCTGAACTGAGGGAAGTAAAGGGAGTCTTGCCAAAAAGGCAGTTTTAGGGGCTGCTCCTTTGGTTATGGACAGGATGACAGCTGAGCCAAGAGGGTGAGGCCTTGCAGGAGAGGGTGAGCCACTCCTTCCCACACCATTGTGGGTGCAGCTCCTTCCCAGTTCAGGATGATCAGGTACTGATCTGTTTTTGGGGGCTGGATCCAAACTCTGCAAGCAATTTCCTTGGCCAGAGGCTGGCTGGAAGTGGAGCTGAGGAGGACTCAGGCTGGGCTCTCCTGGTTTGTCAGGCTGTTGGCACAGAGCTCTGTGAGGAGCTGGGGAGGGGACACTGAGGGGCAAGTCCGTGGTGCCACATCTGCTCTCTATGGTGTTTTCTGCAGGCTGCTGGCTCCATTCAGAGGTTTCCAGTGCACACATCCCTGTGTCTGTGGGTGACTGGCTGGCTCTAGCACTACAAAGCCAGTCTGGGACCTCAAATATCACCTGGGCACCTTTGACTGCTGGTACCATGGAAGACAATGGGGACAGTGCCTGGCTTTGCTGCTCAGCACAGGAAGAGCTTACCCTATCTCTGATTGCTTCCTGATTATAACCAGAGTCCCCAAATCCTTCCAGACAGAGAGAGAACACGTAGCCACGTGGTGTGTTTGCTGAGCAGGCAGGAAATCAGGCCAGGTGGGCACAGGCTGGGACCTTTTTCACTCATTCCGGTGTACCTGCCTGTGTGCTTCCAAAAGCAGAGCCCTGTCTGCCTCTGGAGTGTAGCTGGTTCAGAGAGGGGATAGATTTTGGGTTTGTATGGGCTGGGCAGGGTGTGAAGCACCAGCCTTGCTGCAGGTTGGTGCCAGTGCTGTTCTGAGTGAGTGGAATGTGCTCCCTGGAGCTGGCTTTGTTGGGTTGTTCCCCTAAACTCACTGTGTGGGTTTGGTGGGGGTGGGAGGCTGGCTGGGGCATTCCCTGGGCTGGATCCACTCCTTTGCCAGCCTGCACGGTAGGACTGATGTGGAGTTACTGGCAGAGGAAGTGCTGGGTGGGTGCCAGGCTGGGTTGGGGTTTGCTGATCCTCCAAGCTCCCGGTGAGCTGAGCCTCCACCCAGGAATCAGATTTCAGCATGTCTTGGCTTTGCACGGAGGCAAAGTCCTTAGAGTCTGCCCTTCCAAGCTGTGTCCTTGTCCCCTCAGATGAAGTTCCTTTTCCAAGGAGCATAAACAAACACCAGAGAGCAGCTTTTTACCTTTGTGTTACAAGCCTGGCATCTGTGTTGTCCTTTGCTTGGGCAGCTTGGGTTGTCTTGTCTTTTCCAAACCCTAAACAATATCCAGCTGATGTAACTCCATCTCCCTCTCTGCCTGAGCTGTGTCTTGGCACCAGGTTCTTGCAGAGGTTCCAAGGCAAGCTCTTGGTGGGTGTGTGGCAGGTGAGCCCAGGTCTCTGTGCCCCAGGTGGGCAGTATTTAGGATGGAGAGGGAGGATACAGCTGCTGCTCATTGCTGTGACTGGTGGGCATCACTCAGAGACCCTTTTGGGAGCAGCTGCTGTGGTGGGAGTGCAGCTCCTGTCCCTCACCTGTCCCTCTGCTCTTCCCTCCCAGATAATGGCTGATCTCCTTGCCAATGGGATCGATGTGTACCCCCAGAAGGAGTTTGATGAGGACTCTGAAGATCGGCTGGTGAACGAGAAATTCCGGGTCAGTGCAGGGCCTCTGCCTTGGATGGGCCCTGCAGCTCCAGGGGTGGGGATGTCCTGGGGGGTCCCCTCCAAAAGGCCTCTGTTTTCTTGCCAGAGCTGCTGTGCCCTGTCCTTGGGGTCTGCCCAGCACCAAGGATCCTGCCAGAGCTCAGAGCACAGGTGGAAAGAGGGGGAGAAAGGATGAGGAAGGTGTCCTGGCCATACTCCAGCCCCATCTCCATCCCCTGGAGGGGTCCATGGCCCCTTCCCCTGCCCCAGGCTCAGGGAACAGAGGTGCCTGCCCATCCCTGCCTAGGGCAGCAGCCTTCCCAGCACTGGGATGGAATTTCACCTGTAGGCTGCCTGCAGCTGGCAATTCCATGCTACAGGAAGCAGCCAGCAATTTTTTGGCACAGTGAAGTGGATTGAACAAACTCAAGGAAGAAAAAAAGTCTTTTAGGGACTCTGAAGTTCAAAGATACCGACTTGGATCAGGAAATGAGTTGGCCACAGGTTGCCAGGTGCTGGGGGCAGTTCCTAGGGAAGCTTTGGGATACCTTTGCTCCAGCTGTACCTGGTGCCTGCAGTGAGGGACTGGGCTAGGCTGGGTTTGGGTTGGTTTTAGGCTGGCCATAGGGGCCAGAGATGCTGGTACCCAGTCCTGGGCAGCACTGCTCAGGAACATCAGGGGCAAACCAGCTCATCCTATGAAACCCTCCTGGAAACAGCTCAATGTAGGACTTTGCTCACTGGTTTGGTTTCCTGGCCTGTTCTCAGGAAGAAATCATAACCTTGTTTTTCTCTATCCACAGGAAATGATCCCATTTGCAGTGGTGGGCAGTGACCAGGAGTACCAGGTGAATGGAAGAAGAATCCTTGGGAGGAAGACCAAGTGGGGCACCATTGAAGGTACCTTGTCCTTGCTTCCCCACCTGAGCCCATGTCCCTGCCCTGGCAGAAGGCAAAAAAGTCCAAAGCCAGCAGTAGAAATTGAGGTGGATGTGGTGCTTCCCTGAAAAAGATAATTTTCCTGGTATTTGAGGGTGGGAAATACCTTGGCCAATGCTCCTGTGCTGGGTTCCTTGGCCCTGTGTGTGTCTTGGGGGGCTGCTGAGTGCTGGAGACGACATTTCTGGGGGTCTTATGGCCTGGCTTGTGCTTCTTGCACAGTTCAATGCCTGATGGCAGGATTTGAGGGCACACCAGTGACATCCCTGTGTCTCAAGCCTCTGTTAGAACCTTCCCCTGACATCTGTACCCTCCACCCTGCCTTTGGTTGGTGCCCTTGTGGGATCTCTTCCCTCTTCCATTTCCCATCGGCATCTCCCTTTTTTCTCCATTTTACAATCATGGTTTAAAGGCCAGATGAAAGCACCTGGCTCCAGCACATCTACACATTTCCCTCTTCATGGTTTCTGGCAGCCAGCTGGCTCATCTCCAGTGCCACCCCTCTCATCTTCCTCCCCTTCACTTCACAGGTTTCCTCTCATTTACGAGTCTTTTTAATAGGAATCCTGTGTTGAGGGATGGTTTAACAAAGCTGCCAGGAAAATCAGTGTATTTTGAAGCTCTGCTGCCCTCTCGTGCTGTGTCCCTGAACATTCTGAGTTCTGTGGGATTCATTAAACCCTCAGCTCCTGCTTGTGGCACCTGCCTTCAGCACAGGGAGACCCCCAAGACACAGCCATGGCCATGGGCAGCCTTTGCACAGCAGTGTTGGTTTTGTTCTGCCATTCCTGCATGGTGTTTAATGGTTGGACTCAATGGTCTTAGAGATCTTTTCCTACATAAAGGATTCTGCTATTCTATGTATAGGACTGTTTGGGTAAAAAAAAATATTAAAAAGGAGTTCTTCCTCTAAATTGAGTAACATTATTGACTAATATAGCAGACTGATTCTGGTGGAGCAGCACCCCTTGATTTTTCCCTGTTGCAAGCACTCCTCCTCCTGCCAGCAGAAGCCTTTGATAGCAGGAGTTGATGTCCTTGCCCTGGCAGCCCTCAGCAACGTGCCTGGGGTGCTGTAGGATACTCATGGCCAAGCCACTGATGAAAATTCTGTGGGGACACCCCTGATGCTCACTGCAAAGCTCACTGTGCCCCTTCCCTGCCTTGTCTGGGGCTCTGGGGGTCCCAGAATTGTGCTGGGGGTGCTGCTGGGAGCTCCCTCCTTGCTGGGCACTGGGAAGGGGCTGTGGATGCTCAGAGCTGGGGCAGGGGCCTGGTGCCAGTTTTACAGCAGCAAAGAGAATTCCTGAGTCCTGCACTTGTACCCCGGGGGGTGAGTGCTCATCTGAGCCCTCCCCACTCAGGGGGAGCCTCCAGGTCCTGCTTGCCCTGGGTGGTGGCCATGGGTGCCCACTGATGGGTTTCTGTCTCTCTTGCCAGTGGAGAACACGACACACTGTGAGTTTGCCTACCTGCGGGACCTCCTCATCAGGTGAGTGCCCTGTCCCCAGAGCTTTGGTCACCAGGTGGCATCCAGGGAAAGGGGACAGCCCAGCACAGCTTGAAGCAGCTGCTGCTTTGCTCTGCTGCTCTGTTCTTCCACCCATTCACCCTTCCATCCCTGCCTTCCCTCCCAGCCCTCTGCAGCCCCTCTGCGAGGGGTGACCCCTCTCACTGGGGGCTTTTCTCAGCTGCAGTGCTGAGTTCAAGGGGAAGAGGAGCAGTGGAGGGGTCAGGACACACTCCAGGATTGCTGGCACCGTGGCCCCAGCTCTCCTGCAAGCAGCTTTTGGCCTTGGTGGTTCCTCACCAGTGCCAGGTCTCACCCCCAGCTCAAAGACATCACCCTCCTCTGGGCTTTGGTTGTGTGGTCTGGGTCCCTCTGAACGAGGAGTCCCTGCTGTGGGGCGGGGGAGGCTGAGCCCCCTGGGCTTACTAGAGAGGGGGCATTGGGCTCTTCCCCAGTTTGGCTGCAAGGTAAAGTCTGCACATGTGATCTGTTGCTGGCAGAGAGTTGTGTGGGGCTACAGAACCTCACCCCAGGACTGGCAGAGTCAGGATCTCCCTGAGTGGGTGTTCTGCAGCCACAGGTCCTGTGTGTCCCCAGGCACAAGTGAAGGCTTCTGCTCCTGCTGCCCAATAATGCTGCCCATTATTGCCTTGACTTCCCTCCTGTGCCCTAAAGGCACCATTAACCAGCAGGGCGGGAGGGGACACTGGGACTGGGGGTATTTGGGGTGCAGAGGCTGGGCTGGCTGAGCTGTGCCCAGCAAGGTGTGATTGCTCCATCTCCCTTCCCTGCAGGACACACATGCAGAACATCAAGGATATTACCAGCAACATCCACTTTGAAGCCTACAGGGTGAAGAGGCTGAACGAGGGCCAGAGCTCTCTGCCCAACGGCGTGGCTGACAAAGAGCTGGTGGCCAACGAAATGTAACCGTCCCGCAGCCAGGACCTCGCTCGCTCACGCTCGCTCTTTCTCCCCTCTTCCCCCTTTATTTTTATATAAATCCTCTGCCACTGTCCCTCTTGCCCTGGTCCCCGACCCCCTGCCATGTTAACTGACCAAATAACCAGACGTGGAGCGGGGTGGCCGCTCTCCCCCTGCTTTGTGCCATGAGTTTTGTCCTCGGTCTCTGCGCTGGGGACTGTCCCTCTGTGGAGGTCGGGCTCTCGCTTGCCCCCAGCTCTGGCCCCACAGCTGGGGCTCCCAGGGGAGCAGATCTGTGGGGCTGGCAGGGTTGGGGTGCCCTGGGAGCCCTCCCAGCCCCTCCATGCTGGGGCTCTTCTCCGTCCATTGAAGGTGAGGGTTCGTCCAGGTGCACGCAGCCCTCGGAAGCAAGGTACGGTGGGATGAAGAGAGCAAAGACAGCGCCATCCTTGTCTCCTGCTGCCTCCTGCGAGCCCTCTGCAGCCCTCTGGGACCTGCCAGCCCCCAACCCAGCCCCTGTACCCCGTCTACATGCAATAAACTGGGAGTGTTTAGGTGTCACCTCGCCTGTCACCAACCCCCGGCCAGGCAGAGCGACCTGCTTTGGGAGAAGTGCCTTTTCAGACTGTGACCTTGCAATAGCGTGGGAGAGGGGAGGGAGGGTCTGTCTTTGCAGCCTGTAAAAGGCTGTGAACCTCCATAGAGACTCTCATTCCCTCTCCCTTGGGCCAGAGCTGTGGCTGATGTCCTGGGAATACTGGTGTATTTATTTGTCATTCAGTTGGGTGGGTCTTTGTCTGCTGAAGGCTCGGAGTGTGTTTGTCCTGAGGGGGCTGAGCGTGGAACTTGGTCTCTGCAAAGCAGTGGTGGGAGGCAGAGGGTTGTCCTGTCTGACCCTTGTGATTCTTGGGCTTTTCCCTTTGTCACAGGAGGCTCGTGGGTGTCTGTTAATTGCTGTTCATGTCCTGGCTCCCCTGTGTGATGTGTGTCCAGGGAACCTCCTCCTCTGTGTTGCTGGTCCTTGTGCAGGGGGTCTGTGCATGTGCTGACCGAGCCCTGCAGCCCTGGGGGGGCCTCGGGGGTGCTTTGGGTGCTGCTCCCCCTGCTCTGCCCCCAGGCCCTGCTCTCTCTGTGTGTCTCCAGTAAATCAGACCCTGCAAGCATTAGGTAGCACTGTGACACAGGAGCAGGGGGTCCTGGAGCAGAGCTCTGCAGTCCTGCCCCTCTCCCCAGCTCCCTCTGCCTTTCTGGTGTCCACCAGTCTCCAAACCCTCTCTAAGGGAAAAAACTTCCTGCAAATCACCCATTTTTGGGGAGGATACACTGAAGTGGCAGCGTGTCCCATCCTCTAGCACTGGAAGGCACCTGCAGAGCCCACTGGGGACAGAGCCTGGCTCAGCACAGGTGACCAGGAGGAGGGAGGAGGTTGCTCTCCCCTTGCTGGGGATGCCCAGGTTTTCAGGGGCTCCCCACACATCCCCCCAGCAGCCAAAGGGGGGTGTGGGCAGGGGGGTGCATTGTGAGAATCCCTTCTCCCCTTCATTCATATTCCCCCTCCTCAGCAGCCCCACGGAGCTGTTGGGGAACAGCAACTCTCTACTTGCTGACTTGCTATATTTTAGCAAAAACCAACAACAACAACAACAAAGTGTATTAACTGAAAAAATATATATTTCAAGTGTTAAAAAAAGACTGAAAGGGGAGAAAAACCTCTTTGGCAAGGCACTTCTGCAAATGCCATCTTAAACTTTTTTTTCCCTCTAGTTGGTATCTCAAGCTGGGCCAAGCAAGACACACTGCTTTCTCCTTTATAACCTGACTTTTTTTTTTTGGAAGAAAAAAAAAAAAGAAGAAGAAAATAATACAATAAAAAAACCCTTCATCCAGATCTATTAAAATGGCCTTTTGGGGGTTATAAGCATTATGAAAATTTAGTCCATTTTTGTATAAATAATAGTGTTTAATATGTATTTCCCAAAATAAATGTTTCAAATGCAAATAGAAGGAGACTTGTTTGGAAATATCTGTTCCCAGCCATGGTGTAACCCTTGCTGCATGAACCCTGTGGGTGATGGGAGAATCCAGCTCCAGACCTGCCCTGTTTAGGGTGAAGGTTGTAATTCCTGATCCCCTTGACTCATCCCACCTTGGATACCTGCCCCAGGTCTGAAATGCTGGAGCTGAGCACCTTTGGGATGGAGGCAGGTGGATCCCATCCCTCTGCTTCCATGGTGAAGCTGTTCCCACTGTGCTTCCTGGTGTTTCTATGGAGAGGTGGGTTGTCCTTAGCTCAAGGGCAGGCAGGAGCTTGTCTTTCACACAGATGTGGATTTGGCTCCATGGGTAGATGGTCTTCAAACCCTTCATGACTGCAGGGTTGGCCTTGGGATGCCCTTGGAAGTTGGCTTCACTTGGAGGGCCTTCCTGAAAGCCACATTTCTCCCTGGTGTCACACACCTGACTCTGTCCCCTCTGGTGCTTTAATCTCTGATGTGTTTATTGTATTTTTATCTCCATGCAGTGGAACTCAGAATCCACCTGGACAGGCTCCTGGGTGACAGATCTGAGTGACCCTGCTTGAGCAGGGGCTGGAGCAAGTGACCTGCAGAGGTCCTTTGCAGCCTCAGCCCCTCTGGGGTTCTGTGACTGTGGGACTGGATGAGAAAAAACCCAACAGGACAGCACTCAGCTTGGGCTGGGTTCCTGTGGGGGTCTAGAGCAAGGCACGGGCTTATGTACATTTAAACTGCTTTTCTGCTGGCACCTGGGCTGTGGTGCAGGGGATTGATTGTCTCATCTCAGGTGGCATCCATGAGGTGTGCAGTGATGGGCCCCTCTTTGCCCCAGTGCCAAACCTGCCCCTGGCAATGCCCTTTCATTTTTTTTGTGCTGCACAGCAGTTCTGTGGTTCCTTTAGCTCAAATCCCCCTCATCCCCACAGCTCAGAAATGATTCCAGGGTGAGAAGCAGCCAAGTCAAGGTGTTCTCACTGTTGTAACCACAGCAAGACCCAGAACAAAATCTAGGGAGGGAGCAGGGAGAATCAATGTGGAGTTGTAGTAACTGCAAACATGGGCTGTGGGCCTTGCTCCTGGAGGAATCTACAGCAGTTTTTCCCCGTATTGTGGAGCTTTTTGTGCTGGGACTTGAGGTTTTTTTGCAGTTTTCCTCGTTGTTGGTGTCTGGGCATGTGAGGGAGAGGGGACAGGGAATGCTCCAGGCTCTCCAGGCAGATGCTGTCCTGGTGACACATTGAGAAATGGTTTGTGGATGGAGAGAGGGGAAAACAGGCAAGATCCCCCAGCTCAGCACTGAGGGCAGCTTTTGTTTAGCCCCGAGGAGGAGCTCAAGACGTCGGAGGTCCCTTCGTGGGAATGGAGCAGGGAATGGTTTCCAGATGTTAGGAAGCTCTGGAGAGGTGGGGCTGCCAAAGGGAGAGCAACACCACCAGATGCTCTGATGGAACAGGGGCTTGTGTGGTGCTGTGGGAAAAATCTCAGCTGGGGGAAGGGTTGGCCATTGCAAAATTCCCCCTGGCTCCCCAGAGCCTCGGCCAAAGGGCAGGAGGGAGCCGGGAGGGTTTGGGCAGAGGAGGAGGCAGGGAAGGGGCTGCTCCCCCTGCCCACACCCTCCCCTGCTGTCTCCAAGGGAAATGTGCCCAACGATGCCTTGGCTGACAGAAAGGACCTTGCACTGATGGCTTATTGAGTGGCCTCACTTTAACAAATGAGGGAAATGAAGATCAGTGAGAGTTTAATTACCGAGCTGAGCAGGGCGTTCCACAGCAAGGATGGGCCCTCGAATGCCTTGCCTGGCTCTGGCAGGGAGGGAGAGGGCACCCCCCAGCACAGGCAGGCTCTGGGGGTGCCTGGCAGCCCTGGAGGAGGTGGCTGCTGGGCCAGGCAGGGCTGGAGATGGGTCAGGTTCCAAAGAGCATCTCCATCCAAACAGGAGGACTATAAATAATAAGAATAAAAGGGAGTATAAATAATTAAAGCAGCTCATAGCAAGTAGCTCCTGAAACGTCTGCCTGATTTAAAAACTAATTACTTGGAGGGTAATCACCACCAGAAGCACACATATTTACCCACAATGCTGCTCTTCCCTCCTCTTCCTTTCTCTCCCCTCTCCTGATTGCTGTCCCAGGCACTGGCACAGACTTATCACTCACCCACAGTGCCCAATAAATGGGGTTGTACTCGTCCACCTCCCTGATTAACACCATCACTGGAGACCTGCTCAGGGAGGGATAAATCCTCTCTGGGTAGGAGGCCAGGAGCTGGCAGGAGGGGAAGCTGAGCTCTGTGGTACCTGCAGAGCCCAGAGGAGCTGAGAGCCCCAAGAGGCTCATTCTCCAGGGATGGAGCCTTGGGATGAGCTGTGCTGCCCAAAACCAGGGCAGCACCAGCCCCAGGGGGATGTGGCATCACCTGCTCAGTGGGAGCTGCTGCTCAGGGACTTTGCAGGGACACTTAACCAGCCTGGAGTGTGCATCAAACCCTGAATTCTCCCTGGGTGGGAGCTGTCCTCGTGGGGAACATCTCCCTTTGATGTGTGAGCTGGGCTGCAGCAGGCACAGGCAGAGCTGCAGAGCTCAAGCTTTAATCGTGGGGAAGCTGCTGCACTGCAGCTGAAAGCTTGGGGGGGTTTTGATCATCTTCACTGTGGCTCCAGCAGAAAGGAGGATTTGTGCCTCCACCTCCAGCTCCTCACACAAGGTGCTGGTCCCAACCCTCCTGCTCCTTCTCACAAGCCCAGAAAATCCTTTTCTTCCATGCTCACAGCCAGCCCAAGTTTGTAACTTTCTCACACAGTTTGGTTTGTATTTATTTGCCTGAGCTTCTCCCTGGTCCTGCACAAATTAATAAATAATTCTCACCATCAGCCTGATTTAGGAGCAGCATTGCACTGTGCTGCTTCATTTAGGAAAACAGAATAATTTATTCCTAACTTATGGGATTCAGGAGACTTCCACCAGCAGCCCATGATATTTTCTCATTAACATTACCCAGCTAAGCTAAAAACTGCAATTTCATAAGTCATGCTTCCTTCAAAGGCACATTACCAGCTTCCCAGGGACTCCAAAAGTTTGCTGAAGCTTAAAGACATACCTCATAGCATGGAGAAATGTGCCAAAGTCCCTCTTCTTATTACTACTGAAACCATCTATCCTGCAAGTTTCCCTCCCCTGAACTCTTCCCATCAGGAGGATGTTTAAGTGAGTGATGCTGGCCAAAAGAATAGCACTGAGTTACTCTTTAACAAGAAGATAAAATGAAAATATTTAACTGGAAAACAAAATAAAAGTCCTTTATCTTCTGCTCTAGGGCATTTCTGTAAATAACATAGGCAAAATGTTCCTTTTTTGTGGGTTTTCTTTTAGTGCTGGGGTTTGCCCACAGTGAAAATGTGGTGGATGGAGGACTGGGATGCAGGGAGATGGATGACTCTGTGTGAGCTCCTTGTCACAAAGGACCAGCAGCACCCAGGAGCAGCTCCTTCAATCTGTGCACCATTTTTAAAGGAGGTTGGTTTGGTTTGGGGCTGGTTTTTTTTTGTAAGTCGCAGCTGAAAGCTCTCGCTGGCAAAGTTTACAGACCCTGTCCTTTCAAAAATAAAAATTGTCACCTTTTAAGGCCCATGTCCTGAAACAGGACAGGGAAGCAGGAGGAGCCTGGACTCCCTGTGTGCACCCACCCACCCCACAGTGCATCAGCCCAGGGCTCAAACTGTGGGGCAGCAGAGGAGAGAGGAGAGCCCCACCTCCAGCATTCCCCCTTCCCTGCCCTTCTCCTCTCCTGCCACCAGCCTCGCTAGAAAATCAAGACTAAAATCATATTCCTAAAGCAAAATTACATATTGGAGCCTCCCTGGCCCTCCTGGGAGGATCAGGGCATTCCTCTCTAAATATCAGCCTCGATGTGTTTAATTTGCAGGTGGAATTAAGCCTGGGAAGAAAGGGAAGGATGTCTTTTCATGTGTGGGCAGTCCAGCTTTGCCTTGAATATCAAAGAGAGGAGTGTTACAAAGCACCAGCTCCACGGGATTATCTGAGAACCCTTGTAGGTCCCAAGGGATGCTGCTTTTGGGATCAAAAGGTGTGGGATTTCTGCAGAAAGCCAGGAAAAGCCAGCCCCAAAAGAGCCAGATCTCAGGTCAGCTGGCAGAGTTCAGAGATTTCCAAGGAAACAAGAAGGTGGGTGAGGAACCAGGAGAGGCTGGGCTTCCACGTGGACTTTGGATTAAATATTAACTCACTGCAGTGGGTTAGGAGGATAAATATTTTCATTAATCATGCATGTGCTCATTATGATGGTGAGAATAGACCGTTCAGGATTCATCTGTGGGAGCTTTTCAACTCCAGCCTCCCATTTTCTGCTCGTAGCTTTTGGTAAAACATCATCTTTTGTGCTTGTTTTCTGCAAAAAACTTTTCCCCCACAAACAGTTTTATTGGTTTGAACGTTTTATTGGTTAGGCTTTGAAAGCAGCAGATGAAAAGATTTAGCTTGAGGGTGAAGGGAGAGGAGAAAATGCAGCTTCAGTTAAGAAAAGGGGAGTGGGGTGATGGTTTTGGTGTGGCCCACGGAGGTGGGAGCCTGACCTGGGGTGGGAAAACAGAGCTCACCTTCCAGGGATCTGCTGCCATGTACCAGTGACATTTTGCCATCCATTTCATTAAAAATTGGCATTTTTCCTGCTTTCCTCCAATTTTATTGAACTTTTCAATCATTATAACTTGCCTTAGCTTTCCTTCTTTTCTGTTTTTAGCAGCTCTTTTCAATTACTTGGTGCTTTCCTTTTTATTCCAGTAATTTTTTTTTAAGACTTGTCTAGAAGGAAGAGGGAAGACAAATTAAAATTTGTACTAGAACAGAAAGTGGATGTATGGCCGAGAGTCTCAAACCCTGTCATTAGCAATATTTAATAAGGGACAAAATTATTGGGCAAGCTGAGATGTCTGCAAATGACTTCTGAAACTCTCCAGGGTGGAAAGGATCTTCTCCAGCAGGCAGAGCTGACTGATGGATGAAGGTACAAAGGACTTGGAAGGAGCATCTCTGCTGCCCATCTGTCCCACTGCAAAGATTTATGGATGTTGAGCACAGCTCTGAGGGACCCATCCCTGGGTGAGGGTCAGACCAGGGGTGATACTTTGGAGGTGCCTTCTGTGCCCTAAAAATTATCACAGAATCACTGTGTTGGAAGAGAGCTCCAAGATCATGGAATCCAACCCAACCCAAACACCTCAACTCAACCCTGGCCCTGAGTGCCACATCCAGCCTTGTCTCAAACACAGCCAGAGATGCTGAATCCACCACCTCCCCAGGCAAACCATTCCAATACTTTATCACCCTTTCTGTGAGAAACTTTTTCCCAATATCCAGCCTGGATTTCCCTTGGTGCAGCTCAAGGCTGGGTCCTCTCCTTCTGTCAGTGCTGCCTGGAGACAGAGACCAAGCCCCACCTGAGCACAGCCACCTTTCAGGGAGTTGGAGAGAGTGACAAGGGCACCTCAGAGTCTTCTTTTCTCCAGGCTGAACACCCCCAGCTCCCTCAGTGCTTCCTCACAGGGTTTGTGCTCCAAGCCCCTCGTTGCCCTAAATACCCCCTGTCCTGCTGGCTCCCTCTGTGCTCCTGCCCCAGGGCTGGCTGGAATCGCTGTTTCCCACATTTTGGCACATGAGGAAGGAGGCACCAATCCCAATCTGAGCCCTGAGAGAAAAGGAGAGGCCGTGGGTGTTTGTTGTTCCCTTCCCTGAGCACTCCACGGAGGGGGAGTGAGCAGCTGTGGGGTTGTGCTGGTGGCTGCACCTGGGACGTTTCCCACTGCTTTGGGGGCTGTGGGCTTGGACCTCTCCTACCTCAGCCTGGCACCTCTGATGTTTCTCAGAGCACAGCACGCTCTCAGTGCCTCCTGCTGCAGCAGAAAGCTGTTTAAAATGGGTTTTTTTTTGCTGCTGTCAGCCAGGCCACCGTGCTGGACCATCAATGCCAGTGCTGGAGGGAAAGCAGTGTGGGAACATCGGGCTGGGGGAGGTTTGCTGGAGTCAGAGCACAGGGAGAGTGGCTGTGCTATGAAAAGAGAGGGTCAGAAACTCCTCCTGGAACCTTGCTGTGCTCACAGAGCCACTCTGGTGCTCCCCTGCTCCCACTGGGACATGGAGACACCTCTGGTACCTGCTGCAGGTCATTGTCACTGCAGGGCTGGGGAAGGGGGTGTCCTGAGGAGCAGTGCCACTGTTGTCTCTCCTCTGGTGCAAAATGAGCTTAATTGGAGAGCAGTGAGTGCCATCAGCTGCTGGTGCAGGTGCTCCACTCCTAAACCCCCCTCCCGGGGGATTAAAAGCAGCAGCTGTTTGCTCTCAGGAGTGATGGGAGAGTGGATTGTCTGGAGTCAGGGTAGGTGGGACTGGGCTGCCCCAGAGCTCCCGGGATGGTTCTGTCCCGGTGGCAGCTTCTGGGAGAGCTGGAATGAGGGCAGAAGTGGGTTCGGGGGGGGTTTTATTCTGCTTTAACTATAAATGTAATGCTGTGTGCTGTGGCCCAGCTTTCCCCCAAAGCTCACTCCCCACAAGTGCTTTGCCTCGAGCAGGGATAAAGTGGGGTTTGATTATGCAAAGTGGGGTATTTTGGGGAGAAGGGGAAAAAGCAGTTTCCTCTCTGGCGAATCATTTATCTGCAGCCTGAGCTCAGAGTAAGGGCTGGCTCCAGAGCAGCAGAGAGCAGGGAGGCACAGGGCAGTGCTGGAGAGGCAGAGTTTTGGCCTCTGCAGCTTTCCAGGGACTGTGGTTTGCCAAAGCTGAGTGCTCTGAGCTTGACACCAATTTGGCCCTGCAGTCAGCACGCTGGTTATGGCTTGGCAGAGACTGGATTAATTGGTGGCTCCATCCTTACTAAAGCAGGGTGAATGTACAGAGCAGAGAGGGCCCTTTAGCCTGCACAGACAGGCTGTTATTTATCACAGCTTATATCCACATATTTCTTACTGGTTTGGGTTTTTTTTTTCCTATCAGGATTTCTGTGTGAAGCCTGGTGCAGATGGATGTGAGAGTGTGTCTCTAAACCCCCAGAGCTGTAATCCCTTAATGCTGGGTACTTTCTCAAGCACCTCAGTGGGAATAGAAGCTGATCCCAAGTCAGGCCTGTGTATGGTGTGAGCCCTGCCCCTTTTCTTTGGGGTCCTGGCCCCCCATTTCTGTGGGTCAAAACTCTTTAGTGACCAAAGCTTTTCCCAGTGAGCAGAGGGAAGGTGGTGGCTGAGGTTGCACTGCAGTGATGAGGGACTGCCCCAGATACAATCCTGGGCTAGAAAGTCCTGTATTGCCACATCTAAAAGCCTTGGAGGGCTCTTGTACCTCTGTTTGCTCTGCTGCTCTCGCCTGGGACTCTGTGGCTGCTGCTTGGCAACAAAACTGGACAGTGGCTTCATCTGCTCCCTGTGCCTGCAGGACAGGGAGGGGCCTCACCCCTGCTCAGGACTGCTGCAATTCCCAGCATTTTTGGGGCTGGAGCTGTGGCACCCATCAGGATGCTCAGTGCTGGGTGTGTCCAGGGTCCAGCTGCCCCAGTGGTTGTGTGTAAAATCAAACCTGCTGAGCTGGGAGGGGTGGGACTGTGGTCACAGGTTGGTGAGCCCAGCACGGCTCTGCATCCCCCTTGAAATAAAAATGGGGTTGAGTTTAGAACACAAGAGCTGCACTGGTGCTGCCAAAGCCCCCAGCAGTCCCCTCAGAGAGCTCTGAGCACGGCCATGGTGAGCTGGTGATGGTCCCCACAAGCCCCAGCTGTGGCAGGGAGGGAGATCCCTTCCCCCAGGGTGGCTTTCCTGGAGGATGAGCACACACCCCTCCATCCCTTCCACTCCTTTGCTTGTGAGGAGTGATCAAAGTGCAGCTGTTGGATTTCACAACTCGAGTAAATGCTCAAAAAAGAAAAAAAAAAAAAAAAAAAAAAAAAAAAAAAAAAAGGAATCACTCCCGAAATATCTCAGGGATGGTGTTTTGAGTCTTGGCTGCTTTGCCTGAGAACCAGTCTCTTCTGATTCAGCTTGTTCAAATCATCTTAACAGTTCTTAGCAAGAGCAAACCCTCTGTATCCTGAAGGCAAGTAAATTTGGGCAGAGCAATAAGAGAGACTTGAAGAGGTTTGGAGGTTACAGTGGGAAATAGCAGTTATTCCCAATAAGCAGTGTTAAATGAAGTGCTGCTGACAGTAGCCTCAGGCAGGTTCAAGAGTTTCAAGATTTGCAACTAAGAGATTAACCAAAATAGATGTCTTATTACAGGCAAGTTTGTATCTAAATCATTTAAAGTACCTTTAGATGCTGCAATGTTTTTCCTCCTAAGTGCTCGTATTATATCTGCAGCTTCCTCCTGCTTTTCAGGGGAGAGCAAAGAAAGAGCCCTTGATCCTGGTGAGTTTGAGACCCTGTGATGAGGGAACAAGGCCCCAGAGGATTGGCAGGTTCCCTTTTGGTGGGATGATGAGTGATGCTGTTTTACACAGAGGAGAGATCCTGGCCCAGCTCCTCCCATGTGGTGCCTGACAGGCACAGCCCAGGCTGGATGGATGAAGCAGCAGGTTTGGCCAAAGATTTGGCTGTAAAATTCCTCTGGAAGAGCAGCAGCAGCATGGCTGGGAGCTGGAATAACCTGGCTCTTCATTTGCAGAAGCTGTAGGATTTCAGGAGAGCAACTGCTGTGTTTGGGGGTGTAAATAAGAATGGCTCAGGTGAGCACAAAACATCTTCACCTTTGCCAAGCCCTGAATCCAGCTGCTGATATCCAATCTCTGCCATCCTGTGGGGCTTCCATGTGCATGGATCACCCACCAAAATGTGTTTGGGATGCAGGATTTTGGTTTTTTTTTTCTTCTGTGCTGAACTGGAAGGAGATCCAGTGTAGGGCCAGCAGCAGGGGGGTTATTAGAAAAATGATCTGCCACCAGCATGGGCAGCCACTGGCACAGAGCCTGGGATAAGGTAAATTTAAATTTGGTGGGTGAAGAATCAACAGGTCCAAGGAAATTCTCTGCAAAAGAGAGGCAAGCTCCATGTGCTCAAAAACAAAGCAGAGGAGAAGGTCAGAGGGGTTTCAGGAGAGCTGGTCTGACCCTGAGGAGCAGCCAGGGGTGCTGAAGCTGAGACAGGAAAATGGGTGCTGGTGATTTGGATGAGATTCCTGTGCTCCTTGCGTTCATTCAGGTCGGCAGCACTTGATTTCTGGCAGCTCAGAGCTGGGCTGCCAGGTGGGTTTGGCAATCCCACAGCCTGTGGGGATGAGCTGCAGACCCTGCAGGGCTGGAGCCCTGGAGAAGGGTGGGCTTTTCCTACTGGGGTGTCCCAGGTACCTTCAGCAGCTGTGCCAGAGCTGATGTGCAGGTGGAGCAAAAGGTCTGTGAGAGAGAAGCAGAGATCCCTCCACCAGCAGAGCTGAAACCAGGAAATGCCTGGAGATTCAAAGAGCTTTCCAGCCATTAAATGTGTGTTAAATGTGCTGAAACCATCCTGGAGCAAGCTGGTGAGGGCTTGGCAGGGCTGGGTGGCACCATCTCAAGGGGAGTCACTAAAGCTGAGCTCTGGGAAATGAGGCCACCCTGAGCCATGCTGGAAATATAAAATACTGCTCTATCTCTTTTCCCTTGCTTGCTTCCAGGTTCTCAGATTCATGACATCTCTGTGTCATGCAATAGGCTGAGGCTGCAAGTATTTCCTCCATGTGAACAAGGGAAAATGTCACCAAGTGGCTTTGCATTATCACCCCCTTTTAAAAAAGTGAGTCCATGTCCCTCCAGGCAACCAGACATTCACGGTGACCTGGTGACAGTGCCAGCTCCCCTGTCCAGCCAGTGTGCAGGATGTCATTTGGAAAGCAACAGAAAGCAAATGAGAGCTGTTTCATTTTCAGCCTCGCAGGCTGGGCGAGCTGGTGGCAGTCACCTGCTGCACCTGGGCAGGGAGAGGTGCCAGAGTGTGGCCTCACCTCCCCTCTGGTGCTAATGGCTTTCCCAGGGGTTGCCAAGGAAGGTTGCAAGTGTCAGGTATGAATTATAGCACCTCTGTGAACTGAGCAAGGGCTGCTTTATCTTCTTACTTGGTAGGTGAGGGAGCTGCATCCCTGAAGTCCTGTGCTGCCACCAGCAGAGTTTTCCCTTTCAGCACAACAGAAACACAGATGCTGTGCTTGTCAAGGCTCTTCCATGGCTTGGCAGCCTTGTGTATTTTGGATTTAGGCATCCTGGTGCATAAGCCAAAGCTAACAGATATTAATTAGCTGGAGGACTGACACTGTAATGAGAGCAGTCGCTCGCATAGGTTGGCATTTTTATTTTTAATGCAAGTGATTAAAGGAAAAGTTGTGTTGAGGAAGTCGATGTTAAGAGATGTTGTATAAATAACATGCTCTGGGTGGTGAGAGCTGGGGAGGAAGTTGGGGGAGAGAGGAGCAGCTGAGTTTCTGGAGTGGCTGCTGTGATGCCTGGCTGTGGGAGGAGGGATTACCCCTGCAGAAGGGGGAAAAAGGAGCAAAGGAGAAGTGTGGTTTTGAAAACACATCAGAGGAGAGGGATGGTGGGTTGGATGAGCTTTGCCAGTGTGTTTGGAAATGCAGGAGGGAATTGTATTTGGAGGATCCCAAAAAGCTGATCCAAGAAAGGGGGGTGCAGGAACTGCAGTGTTGGCTCTGGGTTGGAGGAACAGCACAAGGTCCTGAGTGTGCAGCCTGGTGTTTAAAAGGGATTCCCTAAAACACCACCCAGCCCATCACCCTGCTGAGATCATTGAGGAGGAAGTTTGTGTGGAGGAGAAGTGCTGAGTGAAGCCTGTTTGGTGGCTCAGTTAAACACTGGCATAAGCTGGGAGACAGGGATGGATTTATGGAGCTGCTGGAAGCACAGGCACACCTCTGGTTTGTGTTGCCAGGAGTGTGTGTGATGGGACCAGTCAGGAAACAGTCAGGTCTGGGTTTGAGATACCTGGCAGGGGTGTCCTGGAGATGCCCAGAAGGTCTCTGGGTCAGGGAATGCTGGTCCCTGTCCTGTGAGCCCAGGGAGGCCCCCAGGCTGAATTTCTCGGCCCCTGCTGGTGATGAGACAAAGCCTTGGTTATCTCCAGGGTGTTTGTCTCCAGCCTTGAGACAGAAAAGAGACTCGAAACCACACCCAGCCCCAGGAGCAGAGCAGTGCAGAGAGGAAAAGCTGCAGTGCTGGGCCCTTCCCTGACCTGGCCCTGGCACCCTGCTGCCCCTGGCCAAGGCTTGGCAGAGCAGGATTCCCACGGGGATTTTGTCCTTCCCACGGGGGTCAGGGTCTGGCCACCCCAGGCTGCTGAGTACCCACCCCAAACTCACCTCTGAGCAGGCTGAGCTGCCCCAGTTCTCATGATGGGCACCAGCTTTACCTGATGTGCCGTGGTGGGAGGCTGGATGTGCCAAATCACGCTGGACACCGCAGTCACTGGTGGAATTTTAACCATTTGTTTCCCTTCTCCAAAAGCCAGCAGTTGGCAGTGATGGCCAAGTCCTTGCTCTTCTCCAGGTGGTGTATCGTGAAGGAGACAGTGGGTGAGGAATGCAAATCAAAACTAAACAATCTGCTTTGCCATCCTTTTTCTTTTTCTTTTTTTTTTCTTTAAGAAGCCTAATATATTAACTAATCATGTGTGTAAACAATCTCAATATGCAAACTGAAAAGTAGCATCCATCCCTCCCCAGCGTCAGCTGGGTTGAGCTTCCCCATTAACCCCTCCAGAGCAAAAAAACCCCCTTCCTGAGCAGCCATTTCGGAGTGTGCAAAATTGATTTTGCATTCGGCCTCCGCAGTGGGAGAAGATGGCGGCGTGGAGCCGCCAGCACCTCTTCCCTCCCTTGCCATTTTTTTGGGATATCCTCTTTTCCTTGGCGATGGAGGACGGGTGGGTCTGTTGCCAGCGGGTCGCTCCCACCTCCTGGGCACGCAGGTCCCCCCCTTGGCACCTTCTCCCGAGCAAAAAACAATAAAAACCCCCCAAATTTACGGCGGCCCCGCCTCGCGTTATTTCCACAGCGCAAAGACCCCCTGCTTCCCACCCCCTTCATGTGCATCTTCTCTTAATTAATTAATACTGCATTCATCACCGCTTAATTCCCGTTTCCGTAGCGCCCGAGGAAGGGGGGGCTGGCAGCCAAGGCGGGTGCTGAGACAGTCTGGAGCTGCTGTCTTAGTGGAGGAGCTTAATTAGCCCGAGTGACAAGGTGGGCTCGTTTCCCACAGCCCAGGAGCGGGCGGCTCCTGGTGCCCAGCAAAAGCAGCTCCCTGTCCCCGTGCCAGCCCCCGGGGCAGCTGGGCTGGGCTGTGCTGGGGAGGGAAGGTGATCTCCTGCAACAGCCCCCTCCAGTTTAAAAAAATAGATTAATGACAAATTGGCCTCCTTTCGAGCTGGATGAGGGGTGTGAGGCAAAGCTGCCGGGTTTGGTTTGTCTCGGTGGTTTTGGGGACCAAACCCCATAGGGCTGTACGGGGTCCAGGACATCCCTCACCACTCGTGGCTGTGTCTGTTGCTGTTGCTGTTCTGCTCTCGTTTTCTCAGTTTTTTACCTTAAACACCACTTGTTTTTTACCTTAAACACAACACTTTGTGGTGCCTCCTCTGCAGCCCTGGTGGGACGAGGCTGGAGAGGCCCTGCAGTGCTGATGGGGCAAATCAACCAGAAACGTGAACTGCTCGGCTGATTTTTAGCAGCACCGAACCTTTTGAGGACTGTCTGGAAGGAAAGATGATGTGCTTGTCAGTTGGTTTCGTGGCGTGCATCAGAGTTTAGATAGGTGACTGTGTTTCAGGTTTTTAGCTCCCAGACTTCGGGCTCTCCTCCCCTCTACAAACAGGAACAACCCTCGTGTCCCCTCAGCTCGCTGGGCTGGTGACCGCAGGCGTGAGACCACCAGGCCCCACCTGCCTGGGCACCATGTTGAGGGTAAGATGGAGAGATCCAGAGCATTTGTGTGTGTGTGTGTGTGTGTGTGTGTGAGGACAGGAGACGGAGAGGGAACAAAAGCAGCAGATCCACGGTGGTGCCGGGCCGGGCTCCTTGCCAAGAGCGGCGGCGGCAGGGCCGGGGCGCTGGCTCCCCGCTGCCTGCACGGCCTGCCGTGCTCCCTGCTGCCCTCTCCTCTGGGGCGCGGGGCTGAGCCTGGGCCTGAAGGCGGCTCAGGGCTGGCATGAGGGATGCCGATGTCGGGATGCCGATGCCGGTGTGGATGTCGCCTTCCCGGGGCGTGTCCCTTGTAACTCGTGGCCTCAGCACAGCCGTGCTCAGCCAGCGTGAGTAATGACACCAGCCGGGGGCTCGGGGTGTGGGGCAGGCCTCGCCGTTGGGTGTGGGGGGTTTTTTTTTGCTTGATTTTTTTTTTTTAAATCTTTAATTTCCGTTTCCTGCCATTCTTTTAATTTTTTTTCCCCACTTCCCCGCCCATGGCATTGAAACTTGGCCGCCTCGTTGGTGGTGGCTTTGGGAAGGCCGGGGATGTGGGGGTCAGTTGGCACAGCAACGGGGACAAAAGGAGGCGCTTTTTTTTTTTTTTTTTTTTTTTNTTTCTTTCTTTCTTTTTTTTTCTTTTTTTTCTTTTTCTTGCAGCTACGGTAGCAGCTGCCAGCCAGAATAGCAAATCCCTGCGACTTGGCACCACTCCAGCTTCCTTGAGGGTTGCAGAGGGATGGTATGTTGGAGGGTAAGACTAGCTAATTAATCTTCTGGCAGGGAACAATGTAATATCAGACAATTACAAAGGCAGAATGAAATTGCTATAGTGGGAAGGCTGGCATATGAATTTCTCAAAGGGTCCATCCCTCAGTCCGCTGCCGTGGCACTTTGTATGCGGGAAAAGCACCCACCCTACATGTGCTTTTCTGTTGTGTGGGGGTTTTTGGGGGGGAATTCCATTATGGGTTCGGAGGAGGGGAGAGGAGGGAGGCCGGAGTGCTCACAGGAGAAGCTTTCTGAGGAGCAAAAGAGAGAAAGAAGAGTCATTCCGAGCAGACGCGTTGCCCACCAAGCAGCCGTGCCGAGGGGACGGAGCTGGTGCATCGCCAACCCTTCGGGCTCGCGGGGTTGGCGATTTTTTTCCCAGTTATTTTTCCCGGTTGCACTGATGGCTAAGGCTTTGGGAAGGCAGATCTGACTACTGGGCAGAGCGGGAGGGATTTCCTTCAGCCTTTCTTCGCAGAGAAGCCTTCAAAGAGCTTTTGGAGCTGCTGAAAGTTCTTGGGGGGAAAACACCTACGAGCTCTGCGGTGGTAATTGCCAATAACGAGCTGTAATCACCGCTACCTACAGTCGGGACACGCTGATGGATAGGGCAGTGCGAGCTGCGTGGTGCAGGCTCCCCGTCTGCTTATTTGCAGCGGGGAAAGAATTAGGGAAGTCTCATTTATCCTGGAGCACAGGAAAGCATCGGTGGGAGAGCAGCCTGCGCAGGATTAGCATAGGGAACCCCTCCTCCCTTCTCCTTGTCCTCGCCAGGCGCTAGGGATGAGCTAATGACTCTCCTCCCTCTGCATCTCCCTCCCGGGAGGAAACTTAAAAGAGGTGGGATCTCTAGAAATGTCATTAAAAAATAAAAAACCAAAGCAAAACAAAAACAACCCCATAATACCGAAGATGGAAGCGGCATCGGACAAATTCTCTTTGCGATTTTGCGTCTGCGTGCCAGGAGCTGCTTCCAGCCCGGATGGGAATTGGAGCAGCTCCAGCTTCGCTGTTCTTTCTGCTAAGGAATTCGAGTGGGTTTTTGTTTTGGTGCCTGCACAGATCAGATGGTGCAGAGACGATGTTTAGAAACCACTGCAAGCCCCGCCGGCTATCTTGGCTGCTGGGCTGGGCTGGGCTGCCAGTTGTCACTGGAACTCTTGGAAGGCTTGGGCTGAATAAGGGGCTCCTTTTAAAGGAGTAGCAATGTCAAGAGCTGGATTGGCAGGCTTGGGACCCTTCTCCAAGATGCAGATGAGGAGGAGCTGCCCACAGCTTAGTCCTTGAGCAGTGCCCTGAAAGGCTCCCTGGTGGGTGCCCCATCTGTGGGTGTTTGCCTGAATGGTTTTCAGGGCTGGCTGGATAGCAGGAACATTTTCCATTGGGTTTTTCTTAGGGATGAAGGCCCCAGGGCAGGGTCCCATCAGAAAGTGCCTTGGTGTGGTGCATGCAGGTGTGTAGCTCCTTCTCTGGCCAGGTGTGTTCCCTGTGAGACACCACAAAATTCCCTGCACACCCAAAAGAGATCCCAAAACCCCAAGCCTCTGTTCCCACCACCTGCTGTACCCTCCCTGTGTTTGCTTTGAGCATCCCAGGCCCTCAGGGAACAGTGGCTGCTCCTTCCCTGGAGGCAGAGTGGAGGCATCACCTCTCTCTGGAGGATGCAGAGCTCAGCCCAGCCATCCCTCTGGCTCCTGTCCTCATCCACCCACTCACCCACAGCCACATCTCCAGAGCTGGAGGGAAACTCTTCCAAGATCAGCCCAGCTAATGTACCTATAGGAAAAGGCCCTGGAGACTTCCTAACCAGATAATCATGGCTCTAGGAATGGATGCTTATGAGCAGGAGTGAAGAAACTGAAGTTATCCCAATCGTTTCATAAATGATTTCAGTCAGAAATGATCACATTCAGTCCCTGTCTGAAGTCCTGCTGAGGACTCTCCCTCTTTGCTCTTGTGCCCAGGCCCAGCCTTGCCCTCAGCTCTGTGCAAAGTCTGAGCCAGCAGCTCCTGCGTGGAAGTGGAAGAGACAATCTGAACCTCTTCACAGCCAATAATTGACACCAGGGATGTTTCTGTAAATTAATGAGTGGATCTTCTTGACTGTACTTCAAAGTTTTCACTTTATGAATCTTTTATGGAATTCTCTATGCTGGGGGAAAAAAAAAAAAAAAGAAAACAACAAACCCTTGTAGTACTGAAATTTTACCTTTGTAAACGATGCACTAAAAAAACTAAACTAAACCCCACCCTTTCCCAATACGCTGACTTGAGAAAAATCATCCAGTGGGTTGTTGTGTTCACACTGTGAGGCTGGATTTGCCCAGTGAAGGTGGGTACATCCAAACAGACTGAAGTTGCTGAAGGGTTAATGATGGTCTGGGCACTCTGACCTGAACCTTAATGCTGCCACAATTCCCCCCTTGCAGCAGGATATGTCCCCCCCTCAGGTCCTGCTGAGCCTCTCCAAGGAAACTTCTGGAGTTAAGAAATTTAATTTGTAATAAATCAGCATTACAGTACAAGTAAATCTGCTTCAGTGGCTATAAAAATTAATTCCTTATCCTAAACATTATTATATAGCTTTCAAAATGAATTGACTGTGGTTGGTAGTCTAGTATGTGCCATTATTGGTAATTAGTGTAACAAAATAACGTTGCTGTAATATTTCCTGTCTACCCCTCCCCCAGTTGGGAGCTGTTTCCTATTAGAGAATCAGAATTGCAAATGCAAGGCTTGTGTGCAAAGCTGCTGGCTTTGATTTTTTTTCCTTTTTTTTTTTTTTTTTAATATAATTTTGTGTGTGTTGGAAGTCAATCTGTTCCTGTCTGGGGTTTTTCGGGAGCATCTCCTCCTGCAAAAGCTTTGGAATGTCACAGGCACCATCAAAGCCTGGTGCTGGAGGGGCTGGGGGCTCCCTGGAGCAGCCCAAGCCTCTTGGATCCCCTTTAGAGCTTTTCCTTGTGTGCAGTTGCTGCTGAGATCAGAATCCCAGGATGGGTCAGGCTGGAAGGGAGCCCGGGTGGGATCATCTGGTCCCACCTTCCTGCTCAGGCAGGGTCATCCCAGGCTCAGGATTGTCTGGAATATCCCCAGAGGCCCATCCACATCTCCCAGGATGTGACATTGTCTCTCTCACTTGTGCCTCGGTGGTTTTTACCAGTGATCCAGCACATCCTGGCCTTTATCCAGAAGCCTGGCTCGTCCTAAAACACCTGATGGATCTCCCCATGGAGACCCTGGGGCAGCTCTGAGCCTGCCAGGAGCTGCAGGGAAGCAGAGATTCCCTTTTCTGGAGCAGAGGGCAGCTGAAGGATGGGCTGGGGCAGAGCTTTCTGGGCAGCTGGAGGATCCCCCCCATGGGAGGCAGAAAGGTCCTGAGGGATCTCACTGGGCTTTTGCAGCTGGGCAAAGCTGCTTTTCACTCTTTATTGGCCTGACTGAGAAACCTGAACATGCTGAAAAGGGGGATGGAAACACAGGAGGAGCAAATAAAAATGAGTTTATACATTTCTCCCCCTCTGTGTGAGATGGACACTGCTGGAGCTTTGCCCCACAACCCCATTTTCAGCCTTCCTGCCTTGGGTTGTTTCTTCCCACTCCATGGCCAGGAGTTATCAAACCCCAGTGGGCACCCCAAATGTCCTGGATAATCCCTCAGGAATACCCAGACTAAACCCTTCAGGGGTGCTGACCAAAACAACCCCTGCCATTTCATTTGTGGAGCGTCCTTTGGGATTTTTCCCCACCCCCACCATCATAGATCTGTTTTTCTTTATTTTCTCATTGATTTTCAGCTTTAAGTGTTGCTTTTTGAAAAAATCCTGAGCGACCATGAAGGTCAGAGACTTGATTTTCCATGGAATCACAGAGGGAGGGACCTTGAAGGTCATTAATTCCAAATTCCTGCTATGGGCAGGGCTCTTTCCACCAAGCCAGGTTGCTCCAAGCCCTGTCCAATCTGGCTTTAGGGAAGCAAAGTTCAAATTCTCCTGTAATTTTCTGGTTCTGGGATTTTTTTTTTTCTCTCAAATGACCAAATTAAAACTTAACAGGCTGTAATAAGAACCTGAGAGCAGAGATATGGGGGGCTGTGAGGAGTCTGGATTCTTTGTGCTGTCCCCAGCATGGAGTTATTTCTTGAGTTCTGATGACACGACAGCTTCAGAAGTCTGGAGATATGCCCTGTACTCAGCCACCCCATATATCACAGAGCTGAAAAATGCAAAAACTAAGCAGTTACACTGAGCAGAAGATATATTTGCCATCCTGGAAAACATTTACGCTGTAGATACAGAAATAATAATAATAATATCAGTATCATTGTTGGCCCAGACGAGGCTGGTAAATCGTAATTCCAAATATCAGCAAGTTCCAGAGTGAACAGGCTGTGCCATCTGAACCCTTTGATTTGGTCCAGGCTGGGGTTGGGAGCTGAGCCTGGGGTTTGTGCTTTGGCTGGAGTTGGACAGATGCAGTCAGCTGAAACTTCAGCATGCAAATTCCCTCCAAGCTGAGGGAGGAAAATAAATTGCATGTTGGAAGTGATATAAACATGATTTCAGGACTTTCTCCAACTCTTCTTTCCCCTTAGGGCAAAGGATATTGAAACAATTCAAACCAGGACTTTGCTGGGAATGAACTTAGAGATTTTTTTTTCCAATATAAACCCCCAGACTGGTACCAGTAGAGACTGAAGCTCCTACCCCACTGGGTTTGCAGGATGAGAGCAATGCTTTGGGTGTTGTTGGGAGTGGCCAGGAAAATCAGGATATTCTCTTCTAATTTCCTAATTGAAAGATCTATATTTCAGGAGTTTGTCTGGAATTAAATGCTTTTAATCTCTCAGAGCAGTTCCTCCCATTCTCTTGCTTCTGTACAGAAAGTTATTTTTCTGTGCTGCCAAACAGCTTTTCCTACCTGGGAGTTTGGTGGGGTTTTATTTCTTTCCCTGTCTCATGTCACTGGCAGTCAGGTTTGCTGCAGTCTTTGTGCATAGACTTCAAAATGCTCAGATTTTTCATCAAAGTGGGAAATACCTGGTTTTCTTCACATGCATATTTCTGCATTTCTTCTCAGTTTTCTTCCTCCCAACCCCAAATCTCTCCCTCACCATTGCTCAGCTATTTCAAAGGACCCCATCAAAGTTATTTCAGCTTCATCCTTGGTGTGAGACCAATATTTCTGTATCTTTTTAATGAGCCATGCAACTGTGGTGGAGAAAAATTAAGTGATTGAGTCCTTCTTGGAGATAGCAGAAAGCAGATCTCCTGTTTGCATGAAAACATCTGCAAGTCTTGATCTCTCAAATGAAACCACTCTCAAAGGTTAAAAAAAATCTGAAACAATATTTTTGAGTCAAATTAAATATTTCATTTCAATAAAATCAAAGTATTTCAAACAGATTTCTTTGTCCATTTAATATTTTATGAGAGAAGCCTAAAATTAAACACAGAGTTGTTTCTCTGGGGAAAAACAGAGGTTGTTTTTATATGTTTTAAAGAAAAAGTAAATCCACCTAGTAAAAATACTTTTTTTTTTGTTTGTTTTTAACAATGTGAGGATTTCAATGTGAGGTAGTTAGTGCATCCTTTGCAGAAAGATGGTGGATACCAAAATCTCCTGGTGCTCCAGGGACAAAGAGGAGTCTTGCTGCTGCAGAGGAGTTTGGAGAAATAGATTTTCTATAGAATTATCCTTTTACATGTGAGGTCTTGCTCAGATTTGGGAAAACAGGAAAAATTAAGGTGTAAGAGGGGCTGTGGCATCTCCCAAAATCTGTGTGAAGGAGCTGTGGCTGTTCTGGGCTCTTGGAGGTTTCCATTTTCTGCTTGGAGGGTTTGGCACAACCCTCTCAGAAACAGCAGCATGTGTGCCAAGAAACACCCCAGTTTGTCCCATTTTCAACACTGTAGGTGTTTTTCTTTATTTTCTTCACGTGCACAAAGGCAGAAAAGCTTCTGATAAACTCCAAAACCCAGCAAGGAATGTTTGGGCCATAACATTAAATTGGTGTGTGATTCCAAGGGAGACACCTCTGCCTGGCCTGGGTTTATGGATGCATAGTTAAGGTTAGGTTTGTTTGCTTGAATATTTGATATTTGAACATTTAAAACAAGGAGGTTGTGCTTTATGGTCATTATATAGACTGCTTACTAAAATCATGTTAATTGATGGAACAATTCTTAGTCTCCTGTCTAGAATTTCACTGTGGCGCCTAAAAATCCTGGGTTTTTTGGGCAATAATAATGGGGCAAAGCAAAGAAATACAGGACTAAGGCAATGCAGAGCAGTTCTTTATTGTGGCTCATTTATGCTTGTGCTGGTCTGGTGCTATTTCTCCTCTGCTGTTTGGCACATGTGCTATTTATCTGTTTTCTGTGACCCTAAATCACTCTGTCTGCACTCGGCTTCCACTTCTGCTGGGAGATTTGTGGGGGGAAAAGCAGCTACACTTAACCTTTTGTTTTCTTCATCGGGTTTCTGACAATATAAATAGTGAGCTGCTCGACAGCAAGATTGTTGCCCTGGCAGAAATAATCTTGTTTCTATCAGTGAATCCTCAGGCTTTTCTTGCTGTTTTGCCCTGGTCATCACTAAAATGGGTGCAGGTGTCCCAGACTCAGCAAGGATGGGAGTCCATGGACCTGTTCCCATTGCCAAGCCGAGCTCAAATGCAACAGGCACAAGGGAATGTGGGTGAAATGAAAGTTATTGCCCCTGCATGGCTTGGCAGTGATCCAGCACGTGGTGGCTGCACTGGAAAATTCAGGTTTTGGGGAGGAAAAGTGATGCTCAGCTCCTCTGTAACTTCAGACAGGACACTTGGAGTGATGCTGGCTCTGCTCCCTACGTAAAGGAGAGCAAGAAGTGCTCGAGCTTCCAAAGGGAAGTGATTTCCCAGGATTTTCTGCTGCATTGACACCTCGGGCAGCGGCAGAGCAGGTAACAGCCCCAAAAACAACACAAACCATTTACAATCCTGCTGCAAGGATGCTGCAAGGAGCCCCCCTAAATGGCCACATAAAAGGGAATCCGGGTGGGAGCTGGGAGTGCCCTGACAAACACAATTCTCCCTTAATTTAATAGAAGGGTCCATTCAGCAGAGAATATATTGTAAAGCACTCTCAGGTTGGATGGCCTCCTATTGTGTCTGGCCTTTGAAGTGCTGATTAGCTGGGCTGGGAACACGCTGATAAAAAGTTAATTTCTATTTGCTGTTGCTTTGTAATTGGATGAACACGAAAGCAATTAAATATTAAAACATACAAACAAATAACGAAGTCACTGTAATTAGCCAAAGTTTGATCACTGTCATATTTATTTAGGAGGAGATGATACGTCTCAGCAGGTGACATTTTAAATACCCTTGGCTGCTTTGGTGTTGTCTTCAGAGAATGCTGAATAATGTACAGAGGATTTAATTAAACCCCATTGTAAATCAGCTGTGATGACAGGGAAGTGACAGCCACATGTTGAAGAGAGAATTAGGCCTCAGCAAGAGAGATTAATTAACTATTTTCTACAGAGTTCAACCTAGGGGTTGTGCAGGGAGTTGGTCCGAGGAGGAGAACTTCATTTTTAAGTTATTCCACTTGAGGCTGGGGCTTGGTGTGGAGAAGGATTCTCTGTACCCAGAGACTTCACAGCCCCTTGAAGGGGTGGCTGGGATCATTCCTGGGTCCTGAGAGTGGGAAACTGAGGCACTCACAGAGTGCTGCAGCCTGTGGCTCTCCCTTCCCTCTGGGATCATCCCTTGATGCAGAAAAGTTCTTCTGCCTCGGTGGTGAATCACAGAAATATTCAAATATCCTGGAAAGCTTCTTCAGGCTTTGAAGCAGGAGGGGAAGGGAGGCTCTGGGATATTTGCTCAGGGCTGGCTGCACCAGAAAACCCCAAAGTTTCTCAGCCAGGGTAATTTATCTGAGCTCCCTGGGCGATGCTTTTGCAGGACAGGCTTCCTGGAGCTCCATTTGGCACTTGTGAGTGTCAGTAACCATAAATAAAATTAACCGTGGTGGGAGTCCCCTGTGCCCAGGCCAGTGAGTTTTAGGTGAGTAGTTTGAATAGTTCTTGCTGGCCTTTGCCTTTGGCAGCTCTTGCCTGCAGCTTGGTGGATGTGCTGCTGCTGGGAAAAGCTTCCAGTGCCCAGGAGAGCATGGCAGGAAGGTGTTGGTGTCTCTGGGAAAGGACAGGATTGGGAGAGGAGCTTTTCAGCTGGAAGGGAACCTGAAAACCCCCCAAACCCCTCCAAAACTGCTGGAGAAGAGTCAGGAAAATGCAGAAAGCAGTGTGAGATGGAAATGAGAGAGAGCATGGGGAGGAGGGAATGAGAGGAGCTAAAAAGTCAGGATGAGGGGGGAAAGGGACAGTGTGGGTGGTTAAGCAGCAGCATCTGCATTTGGAGATTATCAAGGCTGTGCTGTAATACCCTTAACTCATTTGGACATTTCTAAAAGCACTGTCACCTTTGCATGGGCTGTGGGGCAAGGAGGGCTCAGCTCTCATGCAAGGCATGACCTGGCAAAGAATTTTATCTCTGGCACCCCCAAGAAGTTTGTTGGGGTCCATAAAGTGCACTGGCTGCCACTTGCAGGAGGTGTTAGACCACACCAGGCTTTTCTTCCTCTCTTCTCCTATCAAGCAAGAATATTTCCAGTGTGAGGTGAGAGAAAACTTAATCGCAGCTTCCAGCTCAGAAGAGATTTCCTCCATGTTTATGCACTCAAGAAAAACAAAAAAAAAAGGCAAAACCAAACCTAAATGCAGTAATACAGGAGGAAGTTGAGCTGAAGAATCTTAAAACAGCAAATTGGGCTGGAAACCCCCAGACAGTCCCTGTGCCAGGTTTTCCTCCTGCTGAGCTTCGTACTGGGGATGTGTTTAAGAGCCTTGAGCTCAGAGGTAGAAATTTAAAATAATAAATGACCTGGACAATGGAGCCAAGGGGGGTAAATTGGGAAAGCCCTGCAAGGACAACATGAGCCACGTGCCTGTTTTTATGGGATGCTGCTGTGTTTTGGGAAGCACAGGGGCGTTTGGTCCCTTACTGAAGGATCCCATTCCTCTCCTGTGGCAGAGCCATCTCTGATCCCCAGGGCCAGGATGAGCCTGGAGGGGCTCCCTGTGGGCAGGTGAGTGCAGAAAAGGCAGAGCTCCCTCCCTCACAGGTAAAATGCTGCCTCACCTGGGGTCACAGAACCAGGGGGAAGCTTTTGCTCCTGGAGATGATGATTTGCACAAATGACTTTGCATTTCAAAGCCTCAGTCTCCTCTTCTCTTACCAATGAAAACTGGGAGTAATTGTGCACATTGCCAGGAAAAATCCATTTTATTCCCAGGGGTATAAATTAATTGATTCAGCCCCAGGAAAATGACCTGGGTGCTGTTACAACCAGCTCCCTGAGGGCTTTCTCTTGGTGTACAGGTCTGATCAAAAATGGAAATAAGATCTTAGGAGGGCTAAGGGATTGGAGAGGATGAAAAGTAAAAAGAAAATATAATAGTCACGATGTAAGTGAGTAGTTCTTCCTTCTCAAAATACAGTATAAAGTATAGACTTATGGTCCCCAAAATGGTCTTGTGGTTCTTCTGGATGAAATGAAAATAGTGACCAGGTGCTGGAAATCCCCCTGTCAGGGCAGAGTGGGTGGCTGGTTTGGCCATGATGAGATTCACCAGCCCCAGAGCAGGGGAACCGAAGCTCTGCCTCTGCCAAAAACCTGGGCATGTGAAGCAGCTGGCTCTGAGCCCCACACTCGAGGGCAGTCTCTGCCTGAGCTCCTCCTCTCCTGGGTGGCTGTGGTGGCTCCAGCCTGACTGATGGCAGGGCTGCATGGGGAGCAGTGGGTGTCACAAAGGGATTTAGCTCTTCCCCTGCCCTCTCCTGTGACTCTCTGGCTCTGTTTTGGATCTCTTTTGCATCCTCTGAAGCTTGGAGAGCTGCTGTGACAGCCTGAGCACCTGCCCTGGCACCATTCTCTGCTCTGGTTTGGTGTTATTTCTCACGTGGGCTGGGTTATGCTGCTCACTGCATTTAGAGCTGGGATAACACCTTTTCCCAGTTGGACAGGGAATATGGATGAGCTTTTTGCTGTCTCTCTTAGTGCTGTATTTATGGGCGCTCCCAAATCAACAGGGATTATTTGGTGGCAGGACCCCAGTCTGGCTGTGTTGCTCCTGCTCTCCCCTCCTTTGGCACATTTTTTGCTGTGATTCCTGGTCTTCTAACCCAAGTTTTCAGCTTGCCAGAGGTGTGTGAGGAAATGTTTTGTGATGGGCTCTGTATGGGGAAGAGATGTTCTCTGGGAGGACCCACAGGAGGTGTAGATTTGGCTGGCCCAGGTTGAAGTGATAATTGAGGCTGTGGTCAGAGATGACCATCCCAGAGGGATGAGCTGCTCCTGGGGGTCTGGGTCACTCTGGAGCTCATGGGGCAGCCTGGAGGACAAAATGTGGAGAAGTTTCATCTCAGATGAACCCCAGAGCTGCTGGGCTCTTCAGCTGTGGTGGGGAAAGCTGGGGACTCACAGCCAGAGGGGGAGGTTGTGGATGTGGTGCCCTAAAAAGCTTTGGCTTGTACAGCTCTAAGAAATGGGTCCTTTCTGCATCTCAACTGGAGCACCCAACCTCAGGGTACCCTTCTGGTTTTAAACTGGCTGTGCCTCAGTTCTCCATCTGCACAAGAATAATTCCACTCTCTTGCAGGGCTGCTCTCGGGCAAATTAATGTTTGCAAACCACTCAGATACTGTGATAACAAATGCTGTGAAAGCCCAGGAGAAAATTAAAGGCTCATTATTTAGCCCAGGACTTCAATAGCATGCCATGCCCAGGACACAGGACTACATATTGAAGGATGAGGATAAAGAAAAATATTGAATAGCTGCTCATTAAGAGAGCACTATCCATCTGCTCTACGAAAGGGGCTTTTTCCTGCAGGATACAAGTGCTCCATGATCTTATTATTCCACTGTGTGTTGTGATGCCCCTGTACAAGGGGACTGGGCTGGGGTTATCTGGATTCTGGCATTTTTCAAGTTGCTTGACTGCAGCCTGACCGCTCTTCTAACAGCGGGGTTGGCTTTAATTTACAGCAAAGAGATAAAAATGCCAGTAGATGGCACTCCAGAATGTGGACCGTCATTGCTGGCTCCGGGAGAGCAATGAAATGTGGTGGTGTGTGCCACAAATGGCTTCCCTGACAGCTCTTCGTGTTGCCTCTTCTTCCACCTTTTTCTGGCTCGAGTTTGGTGCACAGAGCAGAGGAAAAACACGTGGGTGAAGCAGCAGACGCTGTTTAGGTGGTCTCCGAGCTCTCCTTTGATCTCAATTTTGTTTCTACCCTTTGGGTTTAAATTACTTGTCTGGAAAGCCTGGGCTCTGCTCTCCTCAGCTGACCCTTTTTTTACGCTTTGCTTACAGCTTGTCTGTAAAATGAGATGAGAACTTAATTTGAAAGCTGTAGTTAATTGACCTAAATAAGCTAAGAACCTTCTGCTGGCTTTCATGTACAAAAAAACCTGCATAACCCCAGCTCTCCTTAAACGTGCTGTGGAGCAGAGTGGTTTTCCTGGTGCATTTTCAAGCTGCTGCTGTTTACTGACAGAGGTTTGTGGTGTGGAACTGTCTGGAGAGCCCTGCCCTGGGGAAGCTGTTGTGCTCAGGGCTGATGTGCAGAGATGGGGAGGCAGCACCAGACTGCAACAGCTCCAGGTTTGACTGGGAAAGATGGGCCAGGGCAAGCAGCCTAAATCAGGAAAGGCTCTGGCTACAGAGTGCTGGTGGAAAGCAAATCCTAGAGCTGCAGGAAGGTCTCTTCACATCTGCCTCGATACTTGATCTGGCCCCAGAGCCCTGTGCAGGCAGATTTCCTCACCCCACCTGTTGCTGCAGGGCTGTCAGAAGTGAGGGAGGAGCAGAGCCATTGCTAGAGAGGGGCAGGTGCTGGAAAAACACCTGGTTTTCCAAACACGACCTCAGGCTGACCTCAGGATCCAGGATAACCTTTCTGATCTGTACCTCCTCTCTGCTGGGAGTGCAAGGCCAGGCTGCCTCTCCCTGTGCCCTCCCCAGCCACAGTGGGCACGCAGCTCTCCCTCCGTGCTTCAGCAGTGTCTGAGCTCTGCTTTGGGAAAACCAGTCCCAAAAAGCTCCACCCTGAGCAAGCAGCAGCTCTTGTGCTGGTTTAGCTCCATTCAGTGCTGCCTGGAATAGCTGAAGCCAGAGGGAGGAGGATTGTGTCCACACCTGCATCAGTGCAGGGATCTGAAATGCATTTTGGCTGCATTTGCAGCATTTTTCTAATCCAGACAGGTTCCTGGACTAGGCTAGGGAAGTGTAGGGGAGAGGATAAAGGGGAGATAAAGGGCCCAGCATCAGCCTCCAGCTCAGCTACCTGGAACACTGTGGGGCTGAGCATTGGCCGGGGATGGGGGACCTTGGTGTCACCTCTGAGGCTGCTGGAAACCCTCTGGGTGAGCTTGGGCAGACAGGAGTCAGCCACTTCCCTTCTCTGGGCTGCAGTTTTCCTCTTGGAAGACAGGTCAGACAACAGGCTGGCTCCTTTGTGGAAGCTCTGGCAGCCCTGGGACTGAGGTTTCCCTGCTTCACTCATTGCTCAGGTGGAGCCCTTGGGGCAGGTGGGGAGGGTGGGCTGGCAATGAGACAGCAAAATGAGGTTATGGATTTAGATCCACAATACAGACACGGCTTTTCAGGAATGTGCTTTTCAGCAGAGCCTCTTCTCCTTGGATATTTGCAGGCTCTAGGGATGGAAGGGGCAGCTGGAGGCCTGTGGTGCTGCTGGGGGAGTCCCCTGTGCCACAGGCTGAGAGTGCTCGAGGTGTTGGTGGCGTTGGCTTGGGTGCAGGGTCAGAACTGATGAACTGATTTGAAAAAAAAGAGCCTAAATGTGCTCAGGAATAACCAATCCAGCAGTGATTTGCTGTCTCAAAGCCCCTCCTTCAGTGCAATGCAATGGCAACTGATGGCACTGCTCATCCAGGGTGCCCTGTACCATCGAAGAATTGCCAGTGCACTTCTAAGCTGGGTGGGAGCAGAGAATTCTGGAATATCCTGAGTTTGAAAGGGCCCTGTGAGGATCAGAGTCCAAGGCCTGCATCCACACAGAGCAACCTTGAAGCTGAACCATGCATCAAAGAGGTTTGTACAGGCTGTGTTTGAACTCTGGCAGGCTGGGGCTGTGAGCACCTCCCTGGGGAGCAGCTCCAGTGCTGGATCACCCTCCCAGTGATAAGTTCTTCCATCACAGCCAATCTGATCTTCCCCTGATGCAGCTTTAAGCCAGCTTTTCCAGCCTCTTGTCCCTCATCCTATGTGTACATCCAGCTTTGCACAGTGCCAGCTGCAGAATGTGGAAATTGTTCAATTCAATTCAGTTGTTGATTGCCCAGAGCTCTAGAAAGATCTCTCCATGAGACCTCTCTACCTTCAAGGGAATCAACTGGACCTCCTGGTATAGCACTGCTGGCAAATTGACTTAGTTTGTGTTCAACTCCTCTGTCCAGATAACTGATAAAACACAAGAGCATGAGCTCTAAAATTGAGAATTGTCTTGACTGGCCCCCAGGCAGATGTTCCCCTGTTTGCTGTTGGAGCCTGACCCTTCACCAGCTCTTTTGTACATGTCTGAGTGCCTGCTGGACACCTTGTCCAGAAGGTCCCTGTGAGAGGCAGCATCAGGGGCTTTGCTAAAATCCTCAAAGCCCACATCCACTGTCCCCCTCTGCCCACTGGGAGGGTAATTTTGCTCTAAAAGGATATTCAGGAAGTGTCAGGCCTGACTGTCCCTTCACCCCTTGGTTTTGTCCACTGACTGGATTGTCTCCCAAGTGTTTTTCAATAACTCCTGAGAAGATCTTCTCCATAATTTCACCAGGCACTGATGTGAGACTGACAGGCCTGTCATTACCAGGGTTTTCATTCTTGCCCTTTTTGAAAATTGGAAGGGCATTTGCCAGCTTCCAGTTGACTGGGACTGCTCTGGGTTCCCAGGACCATTGATGGATAACTGTGAGAGGGCTCACAACAACATCAGCCAACTCCTTCTGTCCCCTGGGATGAACCTTATCAGCCCCCATTGTCCCAAATGCATTCAGCTGCAGCAGCAAATCCTGTACAGTTTCAAAGCTGACTGGGACCTTCTCACTCCCTGAGTCAGGATCCTCCAGCCTGGGGCTCCAGGCATCCCAGGGGGGATGAAGAGAGAGGTGAAGGGGTTCAATGCCTCTGCTTTATCTTCATCCCTTTTTTGTGAGGTGGCCAAACCCCAGTGGTTGGGGTTTGGAGGGAAAGGGAGCACAGATCCCAGGCTGAGAGGGGTCCTGGGGGTGCCTTGAGCTAAAATACCAGTGGGGTCACCCCAAACCTCCAGTCTGCTGTGAAATCTGGCCCAGGCCCGGCACCTGTTGGTGCAGGGGGAGGTGCCTGCCATGGTAATTGCAATAATGACAGCCCATGGCAGCAGAGGGGAAATGGCTGGCCAGGGACATTGCCTGAGCCAGCAGCAGGAAACAGATGTTCCCCACTACATTTACTCCCTAAGTGAGAGCACAACAGATGCAAAACAGCATTAAAATGGTAGCAGGGCTGTAAATACAGCTTCTAATTACTGCACCAGGTAACGTCAGTCACAACAATCCAGATTTCTCCCAAGGATGCTCCGCAAGCAGGTGGGATGTATAAAGTCTTTTTTATAATGCATTTGTTGGGTTTTTCCTCTCCCTTTAATGGCACTGAGAGAAACTTGCTCACTTAAGGCAGCAGAGTGGAGCGTCACAGCCTCTCTGCTTGGTGTATCTTTGGTATGTGGTGCTGAGAATAACCAAGGAGTTGGGAACAGATCATCAAACACAGAGATTTGGGGATGGGGAGAGGTGGGTGGAGGAAGCTGCCTAGAATGGGAATAGTGTGAGCAGGAAGGGAAAAGAAGGAGCAGCAGTGAAGAGCTCTAAGAGACAGCCTGAGTGACAGAGGTAGAAAATAGCTCTGAGCTGGGTGGCCCCAGCTGACTTCTTGGAAGTTACAGTGTTTGCAATGGAGAGGAGCAATTTGGGATTCTCTGCCTCTGTCAGTGCCTGAGTCACCTTGGTACGGCTGTAGTAAAAGGTAATTGATGGAAATATTCCCCCTGGTTCTCTGCTAACCACTCTGTTCACCAGCCTGCTCTGGGGTTTGAAACTGCTGAACACAGGCTCAGCATCTCTGACACCTTCACAGCACTGGAGATTCCCCTGCACATTCTGGGGTCCCCCCCGTTACAATCTGGGACATGCAAATCCAGAGGAGTTTGCTTTGTTGTCCATTTTTCTTCTAAAACAGGAATCATTCTTTTTTTCAGAGGTGACTTGGTTTGGAGGTGCTGGTAAAGCTCTGTTTTGTCACAACAGTGTCATTTTTAAGGTGGAAAGGCCTTTCCAAAGGCTGACACAGCTGAAGCTGGGAGGGTTGGGGCTGCCCAGGTCCCTGTGAGCCTTGGAGTCACAGCTGTTGGGTGCTTTGCAGCTCCAGATTGGGATTTCCTGAGGCTGGGTGGATATTCAGCATTAGCATCACCCTGCTGGCACCTGGGGCTCGTGGAGGAGCCTGAGCCATGGAGCCAGCCTTGCTCTGGAATAGCAGCAAGGCTGTGGGATACCCTGGAGAGGAGCTGTGCATCAGCATGGACACACCTGTGTCAGCTTCTCACACAGCTGATTGGTGATCCCTGCATTGCTTTCACAGGTTGGGCAGGTCCCATGGAAAAAATATGGCTTACAGCAAGATATTTGGAGTCTGAATGTATCGTGAAAGGCAGAGGAAGATGCATTTCCTTCTCTTCCTCCCAGTAAATGCTCCTCCAGCTTTGTTACTCTCTCTGCTGCTGGTGGGAACAATGTGTAGGCACTGAAGTGAGAACCCTCAGGATAACCATGTATTACAGGCAAGTGCAAAGAGCAGTGCCTGCCTGGAGTTTATTTTGGATATTATCCTGTGTTACAGATATTTCTGGAGCTGATGCTCAGCTTCCCTTTGTGCTCCAGAGCTGCCTTGCCCACCCCCCTGCCCGCAGCCCTTTGTGTGGGGCAGAAAAGCACTGGCTGAGCCCCAGGGGGGTGTGGGGAAGGATGGTCCCTCTGGCTGCCAGGAGAAGGCAGGGGACACCCAGCCTGTCCTGTCCCTGCCTGGGACATGGCACAGCCCCTGGGACATGGCACAGGATGAGTCCCCACAGGCACTGCCACAAACCTGCCAACAAAGTCCCCCCTCTCTCCTCCCAATCAAATTAAGAGCAGAGAGCAGCAGAAAGTGCATTAACTAATCAAACTGTGGCTTCAAATTGATTATTGCAAATTGCCAACCGTAACAGTGCTCCTAATGGCAGTGATTTAAAAATAAAAAATAATAAAAATAGAGCCTGCCCGAGGCACTGGGCTAACCCTGTCCTTGCTGGTGGGTGAAGGCTGGCTGTGCATCCTGACCCTGGTGCAGGGCTCCCTCCCTGGCCCCAGCCCCTGATCCAGGCACTGTGGGAGCAGATGCTTGGCTGGCTGCTGTTTCTGCTGCTTCCACCCTGGTCTGGCAGGGCTGGGGGCTGCAGGATCCTCGCTGGCAGCCGTGGTTTTGGTGCCCAGATGTGGGCAGCAGCCTTGTGCACTTTCCTAGCAGTTTCCCTGGCAACCAAGTCATCCTGCCAGCAGCCTGCAGTGCCAGGAAATAAAACAAGATGACACTACAGCTCCTCAAAAAGAAGAAAAAAATAAAAACAACACACCACAAGAACAGCAACAACCTGTGTCCTTTTTTTCCACAGCCCAAGCTGTTGGCCTCTTCCCCCTGGCTCCCAGCATCTGTTGGTTATGCCCTTGTCCTGGGAGGAGCAGAAAGCACTTTTAAGGATTTCAGTCTGCTCAGGAAGATGCTGGAGGGCTGGGAAGTGGCTCCTGTGTAAGCTGGAGTCAAGACCCTGGTCAGATTTTGGACAAGATCCTCTGTGCTTGTTCCCTGGCCACCGGAGTGGTTTGGCTGGGTGTGCTGGGAGCAGCGTGGGGAAAGGGCTTTGAAGGCACCTGAGCTGCCTCAGATCCTGATTTGGGCACAGGTAACCACAGCAACTGTCCATCCCTGCCACAAACATGGTGTGTCCTTCACTTTCTGGGCTCCCCACTCCACTGCTGTCACATTCAGCCTTTTGTGGCCTTTGTGCTGCTGCCTCCAGGGGCCATGAGACCTGAAGAGAGGGGTGCTCTGGCCTTTGGCTCCCTGGTGGGGCACCCTGGCTGTGTGCTTTGTGGGGATACATGGTCCTCTGGGGTGGTGGCACCACCAGGAACATCCCCTGAAGGTGTCTGAGGCAGGTCCATGTGCTGGACACCCACCTGTGGTTGTTTTGAACTGAACCCTGCTTGCTGCCCATAACAGTAGGTCCCAGCTCTTTCTTTTGGGTGAAATGAGTTGATCTTGTTGGGCAGAGCTCTCACTTTACCTCTCTCTTGCTTCCCAGTTCTTGCCTGAGCCAAGTGTTTTGTTCCAGGAGTGTTGGTACAAAATCCAGAGCAGAGGTTTCCCACCTTGTGTTTCTTTCTAGCTTTGTGAAAGCTCTTCCAAGGATGTGAGCTCCTACAGGTAATGAAAAATAACTCTGAGGACTAAACATGACTGGTGACAAAAAATTAAATAATTTAGATATTTTTTCCTGGTTTTGAGCAATATACAGATAAATTCTTGAGTAATGTGCATGGCCTTCCTACTCTGAGCAGTGCAGAGGTAAGGCAGGGGTATTTTTTAGATCCATGTGGGGACCTCTGGATACAACTGAATATGTAGGGATTGGAAATGTTAGAAAGTGGGATAGAGATCTCAATAGTGGAATCTGTTGTTCCAAGTAACACCTCCAGGGCTGGGTGTGTTTGGACAATCACAGAGATGCTTTTTCCAGGTTAAACCAAACAGTTTTGGGGATTGGTTTGTTTTGTTTTTTAGGCCACGCTGTCTTAGTGGTTTTATTCTCCTGGGGTTTGTTTGTTTGTTTGTTTGTTTGTCTATTAATGCAAAACATCTGTCTGCAGGCCTGTTTGTCTGACTTTGCCCAGCCCTGTGTTCCTTTTCTGAACTGCCTGGACAACTCCTGCAGATTTGACAGGACAGTTTGCTTGTGCCCCTCATTTCCTGGTGAAAAGAGACAAGACTTTCCTTACATTATAAACTACTATTTTGTGTAATATAAGATTTCTAGTCTATGTGAGGGTCTCCTCCAAGGCAGTTACACTTGCAAGAGTAAAACCTCAAAACTCCTCCTTTCTCTGGGAGACACTGGAGGTAACACTGGGGATCTCCTCAGCTGCACATGTTGAATAAAGCATGTGCTCATCAAATTTGTTTATCTGGAGCAGTTTTACTTGGATAGATCAAAACACTCCACTGGCAGAGTAGTGTTTGGGAACAGAGCTCCTACTTTCATTTGCTGCTGATGCCTCTGTTTACATGTAATTGGCTTTATTAGTCCAGGAGCTCATAATCATGAATACTTGTGCCCAGGTTGCCTGATAGTCGTGCTCACCCACTGGGGTCAAACATAATCACCAGCTCCCTGTCATTACCATAAAATTTGATAAGCTGGCAGTTGGAGAGGTTTTATCACTGTTCTCCAGGGAGTTTGTTCCTCTGGCTCAGCACACCCAGCTAATGTCAAGGAGATAATTTCTATGGAGAAGTTTATCCTGTTTGTACAGGACAAGTCTTGGGATGATAGAGTTACCAGGTAGGTTCTCCTTGGGTGAGCAAAATATTTCTAAGATGGGCAAACCATTGCTGTCCTCGTGTGTTTATGTTGAGGGGCACTTGGAGGGTCCCAGCCTCCTTTCCTTGTCCCTTTCCTTCACAGAGGCCTGGAGATCCCCCCTCAACCAGGAAGAGAGAATGGCATCTCTCCAGGAAAGGCAAATGAACTGGTTTGGTGACCCTGTTCCAGTAAGGTGTCCAGCTTTGGGAAGATCAGGTGATTCTCCCAATCACATCCCATCCAATGTTGTCACTTCCTTGTCACACAGCTCGTCCTGCTGCCTGCCCAGGGCTGCTGCTGCCTCCTCCAGCTCCCTGCCCTTGGGAGAGAACACAGGGCCAGACTTGTGAGGAGCAGCTACTCCTGGGAGAATGGCAATGAGGCCATCACTGCTTCTTTTTCCTATTTCTTGTATTATTTTCCTTCTGTGGCTGTAGAAAGAAAGGGGGGAAAAAAAGTGAAGGAAAAGAGAAAAGATGAGGTGAAAAATCTGAAATAATAAATACAAACTTCTCTGAGTGTGCAGGGAAGTATAGGAAATATTTACTAATAACTTTTAAATAGTGGTTTATTCTGAATACAGAAAACAAAACCAGCATCTTCATATTGTCTGTGGTACTTCTCCTGTTTTTCTCCTGGCTCCATTAAAACCTCAATAATATACAGGAGTCTGTTAAAGATTTCCAAGATGAAACCAAGTTTGGTCATTATCACAAATGGCTCTTTGGTGGGCTGTATAAGAGGACTGAATGGTTTCACTGTGGTTCTTTGTGGAAACATGCCCAAATTACAAAGCCAGGGTCTCTGCTGGCCTCGCAGCAGGACTAACAGATGCTGCAGGGAGTGAGGGGTGTTCTGACTCTCCTGCTGCCCTGAGCCAACCCCCTGTTTCAGGACTGGTTCTGCTCCAGGCCCCAAAAAGTCAGCACCTCTGGAGTCCTTTTCTGGGTTAATCCTTCCAATTTTATTTCTGGGAATCCTCAGGGAGGTCTGACCCGTGGCCACTCCTGCTGCTCCTGCAGAGCTCTCCTGGGAGCTGGGGCCCAGCAGCTTTCATCTGCACTGAAGTCAGATTATTTCCATGTATTTTTGAAGCCTGCACATCTCCTCCCCACACAGAAAGAGGCTGATGAATGCAGCATTTCTGGCAGCCTTTGCTCCCTCGTGCCTGTGTCAGGACTCTCTCACCTGTGGAGTGCTCTTAGTGCCAAACCTTCCCTCCAAGCTGGGTGCAGCCCATGTGCTGGTGGTGAAACCTGCCAGCAAAACCTCAGCAGTCCTTAACTGTGCTCCCCAGGGCCAGGATGCAAAGCCCACCTGTCTTTCTGCTGGTTGAGGAGACCCCAAATGCATCTCTGACTGACTGACTCTGGCAGAGAATCTTTTCAATCTACGAGACCAATCCCTCTGTCACTTTGCCTGCTGAGAAGATGGGAGAGCCAAATTTAGACCTGAGAACGAGGCTTCTCTATGGGACAGCAACAAAACCAACCCTGCCTCTTGCAAGTGAAAAAGAGAGGCAGCAAAAGAAGAGATTTGCTGGGATCTGGCAGTTTATACTGTCATTTTCTTTGGTCTATTGCCAAACAGCCACAGTCTGTGCTTGGGGAAAACACAGGGATGAGTCAGTTTTCTGCACTCAGGTTGTTACAGGCACTTCATGCAGGCTCTAATTTAGACTCTGCTCAGTGGATTTGGCTGCTCAGCTCCACAATGTCCCATTGCCTGTGGGAGGACAGGGCTTTGGCCACAGGGTCTGGCCACCTCCACACAGCCAAGGCTCATCAGAGAGGGGAAGTGAAGATCTCCCTCGGGAAGAGCTGCCACTCACTGAGTCAGAGGAGCAGCCAAATTCCCCTGTGAGGGGCAACCCCCCAGGAGGGATTTGGGTGGGTGGCAGGGGGATGCTGTGCCTGTATGGCCCTTGGCATGCCTGGTTCTGCTGCCCTGAGCAGGGGATGAGGCTGCTCTGGGGTCAGAGCTGCTGTCCCAGGGCTCGGCCACCCAGCACCAGTGACAGCTTTGGTTTGTGTCGGATCCAAAATCCTCCTGATGGGGCAGCCAGCCCTGCCCAGGGCCTCCCTGCTACCCTGCTGCCTGCTGCTGGCCCTTTTAGGAGCAATGTCAAGAGGAGTGCAGCCCAGGAGGGATTTCTCAGGGCTTTCTGTGTGAGCCCCTAAGCCAGCAAGGCTGCCTAAGAAATGCAGCCTCACGGCTGAGTCACTCCACTGCATTCAGGTCATGTTGGGCACAGCTGCTGCTCTTCTGAATTGTCACCTCCATGGGCTCTGGAGGGGTCAGTGCCCACCCTTTTGTGGAGGGAGACGCTGTCCAGGCCTTGTTCTGACAGCTGCTACAGAGCCTTTTGTGGCTTAGGTGATTCTTTTCTTGCTAAGAAGCAAGGAATTTTTATTTATTTTTTTTTTCAATACTGTCCCTGTTACATTTTAATGGTAGCCAGCTTGTAGAAGGGCTAATGTGCACTGCAGGGATGCTTGTTGTTTGCACCATCTGAGCCTGGGAGTGTAGAAATCCCTATGAAAATCTCCCTGAGTAAATACCCCTGTAAATTTGGGGAGCATGAGTAGGTCTGTGTGCTCTGTGCCCCCCAAAAGCCACAGCAATGGGTGTGCCTGGACTGCAGGGCTCTGCAGCTCTGCTGCTTGCTCTGAACAAGGGAGCCAAACCTGAGCCTGGGTGGAAATTTTCCAGACTTTTTCCTCTATTACTCATAAAGTTTTGATGAACAGATTGTGATCCAGAGAGCTGCTATTCTCTGCAGCATGCAGTAAGTCAATGGACAAGGACAAAGTTCCTGCCTGGCCAACCTGCTCAGAAATTGTACCCATTCCTTTTGTGCTTTCTCTGAGCTTTTCTTTCCTGTGTGTACAATTGTAGTTGCCGTGGGTAGAAATAGGAAATTATCTCATACAGGGTATGATGAAAAAAAAAATAAAAGGAAGGGGGAAAAAAAAGTTTCATTTTTCTGTTGCCAGCAGAGAACTTCATCTGGCATATTTTACTGCAAATAGCAATACCAGTGGACTTACAAAACACAATTTTCTGAGCTTAGTTTCTGCTAAAAAGCAGGTCTGAATGCAAGCTGGTTTTTTAATTAACTAGGTGGTTTGTAATCAATTCTACCCTGCCAGGGACAAAAGTGGCTGATTCAGTGTCATGATTGTGAAAATCCTAGCAGGAAAACGTCTCAATACCCAGACAAAAGAATTCTCCATAAACAAGTACTCATGTCCAAAGCTAATTTGAATGTTAAACACAAAAGATATTATGAGGGTTTTTTTTATGTTTTACTCTTATTTGGACACTTGTGCTGCTTAACTCTGCAACTACCTGTTTGTTATTGGGCTGAATTAAGCCCTGCTGCATTCGTTAGCATATACAAGAGCTTAGTAACACAATCAGGCACTAATGCATTCATTTTCTACTTGACTGCTCATTCATTGAGATGTTAGTACATAGGAAGAATATGATCAGGGTGACTGTGGGATGAACTAATCAATTCATAATGAATAATCCAAAAATACAGATGTCCTCGGCACAGACTGGATTCAGCAGAGCTGGAGGAGAGCAGCAGGAGGAGACCCCAGCAAGGGAGGGATATTTAGCTGCCACCACCTCATTCCCTCCCCCCCCCAAAAAAACCCCCAAAAAAGGGGCAGAGCTCACTGGGATCCAGTTCAAAAGCTGCAAACTGGAGGAGCCTTGAGCTGCACAGAGCTGGCAACCTTCACTGGAGCTGCAGAGATCTTTATTTGCAAGGGCTGCTAGGGGAGATCTGCCAGGGTTTCCTCAATGACAACCACTCCTGCTTTGTGTTTGCCTCTCCTCATCCCAGCCCCGGCCAGGATTTTGTCATCTGTTGTATTGTTGAGGGTGTTTTTCTGGTTCTGGGCTGCTTGCTCTTACTGTTTTCACTTTAACTTCTCTCTCGGGAGTTAATTATTACAGATAGTTCTGTGTAACCCTCCTGATTGCAAATAAGAAAGCTGAGCTGTGGCCAGAATCCATTTTAAGCTGGGGCAGCACAAACACTTGTACAGCAATCAGAGTGGGTGCAGGTCATGGTATCTGTGTGTCTCAAGTGTCAGCAGAGCTTTGGAAAGCCACTTTTTTTAACAGCTTTAGCAACTCTCATTCAGCTACCTGAAAATGCTGTCATGATAGAGACTTAACATTGCCCCTTTATCTCCACTTTTCAGCAGGAGATGTGGAGAACAGAAAGGGCTGGATGATTTCCTGAAGGCTGCCTGGGTGTGTGCTGCAGGTGATTTGGGGGGGAAAAGGGAGCTTGAGTTCCCTGCAGTGCCCCTGAATCCTGGCTGCCTTCTCGTAGGAGTCTCCTGCTCTTGCAGGAGGGTTGAAGGCAACTTTTAGAGTAAGGCTGGAGAAATCATTTGCCTGTTTGCAGATTTTCATCCCTCTGCTTTGCAAACCTTGAACTTCCCCCCCACGCTCAGCTCTCACAGCCCTGCTGGTGGCTGCTTTCTCACCCTTGCACTAGAAAATGCTCCTTTTCATTTCAGCACCTCTTGTTCCTAGAGACAAGGAGGTCACCTGGGTTACTCTGACTTGAAAGTGGATGTGACTGGAAGCATTTCCCTTCTCGGGTCTTGTCACATCCTGGATTTCTTGGGAACAGAAAAGATTGGGACCTGTTCCTCACAGATGACTCCCATTTCTTCCACCCAGCAGTGCTGAACCCCAGTCCATTTGTGCAGTGCCAGAGAAGGGATGTGAACTTCTGCCTTGGTTTCAAAGCAAACCAAAATTCACTCTGGGAACGGGGCTTTGATGCCCAGGAGCAGTTCAGTGGTGCTGGTGTGGAAGGATTGCTGCTGGCAGGGATGGCTGTGGGTGGTGGTGAGGGGATTCATTTCTCTGTGATCAACCCCAAAATGATGTGTAGGGCTGCCCTGCCCACTCCTCTGTGTGTTACACCCATGGCAGTGTGGACACTGCTCTGCTGGGTTGCTTTCCTAGAGGGATGGGGTTGTGTGGATGGATTCCCCACCTGGGGAGTGAAACCCGTTCCTATATCACACTTCATTCACCTTAAACCAAAAGATCTGCCAAGTAAATCCCAAGAAAACCGAAATGCAGGGGTGCATCTGTCCTGTAGGGTGGAGACTGCAAGGTCAGGGGAATTGGGGGCTCAAGGAGAGAGGGATTCAGTAAAACCAGGGGAAGTTCAGCTGGAGCTGTGTGTGCATCTGAGCATTCCCCAGCCTGCACCGCTCCGTGTGTGGGATTTTTCCTTCCCTTTCTTTCACTGCCCAGTGTTCTTTATTGTCTCTTGCAGGTAGATCACTCATTGCCATAAATTTTCTTATCTCTAGTGCTTTTCCAATTATGGATAACAACAGGAAAGCAGTCATTGGTTTCTAAAAGGTCATCAAGATATAGGGCCCGATTGGGAAGGGGATGACTTATGGAGTTGGCTTGTATAAATCTGGGGAAGTTTTATGCACAAGTCAGGCACGAAATGTAAGTGAGATTCATAAAAAACAGAGATTTACACTGGCTTCAGTTAGCAGGAATCAAAATGGTTATGAAAATTTGCCATTCTCTCTCTGCTTGTAAGCTTTAAATGTGTTTTGCAAGTGCCAGTGGTGCTGGGGAAGGGCTGCCCTGCCCCTCTGGGTGATGGACCAGAGCCTGGCCAGAGGATGCTCAGGCTGCAGAGAACTGGTGAATAGGAGCTTCTCCCACACCTTGCCTTGCCACTCATCCAGAGGTGACCTCCTCCAAGCAGGAGAGGGAATTGGGTGCCAACTGAGTGTTGGCAGCACCAGGTGACAGTGACAGCTGGGGCAGAGGCACTTCTCAGGTCACATCAGGCTGATTGTCTCTCTTTGCCCCCACAAAGTCACTGCACATCTGTGGCGCTTCAGTCATTGAATTTGTCAGGTTTGTGTGGGGTCACAGCTGGACACTCCTGGTTTTCCATCAGGTGCCAGGGTCTGGAGAGTGTTGGAGCCCTGGGGGCTGTGGGCAGAGGAGTCACTTTAATCCTGAGCAGTGGCCCAGTGACATCCCAAAGGGTTGCTCGCCTTGCACATGTGCTGACAGTGCCCATCACCTCTGTGGCACGGCCACCACTGCTGTCAGGGACACAAGGGGACACCTGTCTGCCATTGCTGCAGCAGTGGCTTCTGAGCAGTCACAGCAGTGTGGTACTGCAGGGCCTGGTGCAGCCCACAAGAGCAGGAGTGAAATGTGTCTCCTGTTCTGGGGCCTGATTTGTCCCACAGCATCCCCAGAAATCAGGTTCTCCTGCTTCCCTCTGCTGCTCACCTGCCTCTCCTCTGCTTTTCTTCTAGCTGTAGGAGTCCAAAGGATGCCAAAGTGGGAACACTTTCATGGAAGGTCTCATGCAAACAATGCATTTCCAAGCTGTAAAATGATGTAGTTAGTGCAAAAAGCAATAATTAACAGTTCACAGGAGAAGGGGGAGGGCTGCTGACAGCTGCTCCATTTTGGGCTCTTAGCTGAGGTACTGAAGTTGAGAACCTCACCAGCCCAGCTCCTGGAGAGTCACAGGGGAGAGGGGAAGGTCTGCCCAGAGCAACTCACCCTGTCTGGGGACCTGGATGTCCATCTGGAGGTGGTTCTTCCTCAGTTTCCCACGGAGGGATCTGGGTCACTGTCACCTCAAGTCACATGGGAGGAGCCCAGGCTGCAGGGCTGAGGTGATGGGTGAAGGTACCAGCCCTGCAGAGCCTCAGCAGGGCAGGACATGGGCACTCCCAGCCTTCCTGCCAGGCTTTGAGGTCTGCAAGGCTGGCCAAGTCCAGCCACAGCACGTGACATAAAGACCAGGCAGAAATGTTGACTTGCAGGTGCCTTTTCCCGACATGCATTTTCCCTCATTCCAACAAAAAATGCTGTGTAGGTTCAATTTCCAAAGCAGCTGACGTGGCCAGTGGCTGGGAGCAAGGTGAGGAACCAGAGGTTTTGGCATCTCTGACCGTGTGGCCTCTCATCACCCGAATATTCTGTACAACACAGCAGATCTGCCTGCCCCCTAAAACTGCTTCCAAACCCAGAAAACCCTGCTCCCAAACCCAGGCACTTGGAGTCAGTACAGGGGGGGCTGGAAACAAAAAAATGGTGTTGGGAGCTGCCATGAACCACTTAACCTCCTGACTAATGCACAAAGTCATTTCTGTCACAGCTGTCTGAGCAACACCTTTGCCAATTAAGTTAATTCTATCAAATCCCTTATATCCAACAGAAAGGGCAGAGCAAATCCAGGTGAGGGAGAGAGAACAGAGCCCAAATTCTCCTCTGTGTCTCACAAAAGCAGAACAAAGGGCGTGTGTGTGTGTGTGTGTGTGTATAAATATTTATGAATAAGTGCACTGCAGAGCCACAGCACAATTTCCAACCCGAGAGCAGGTTCCTGGGGTGTGTCCTCCCCACCTGGGAGGGGATGGGGTGACATGGGGGACCAGCAGATGCTGTGCTGAGGGCATCACCCCCTCTTCAGTGGTTCAAATGCAAAAAGGATGTGCTGGAAGCTTTTTGGCCCAGCAGAAGCTCTGCTCTCCTTGTGCTCAGGGATGTGATGCCATTGCTGACTGTCTGAAGCAAATCCAGGTGGAGATTCCAGTGTCCATCTCCAGCCTGGAGGGCAGAGGGCTGGTTGTGAGCAGGGGTGGCCAGCAGCTCTCCTGAGTTCCTGTGCTTTTCAGTGCTGAGGTTCACCAGGTACCTCCAGGTGTGTTTTCAGGCCTGACACCTGCACAGGGATGTGCAGGGTAGAGCCCACGTGGTGTGACACAAATTTCAACAGCCACTGACAGATCCAAGCACCAAAAGGAGTCCCAAAAGAGAGGATGAAGGCCTGTGGCAAGACTGGAATGTGCAGAATGCAGAGCTGTGCCTGTTCCAGGGAAAATGTTCAGTGCATTCCCTCACTCCTTTGGAAGCAGGATATGGGCACAGCCTGCTGTGATGGGCCAGGGAAACACCAAACAGGACTCTTCTTCCTTGACCTGTTCAGCCCTGCTGGGGTGGCCCCAGGTCGGCCTAAATGAGGATGTGATGCAGTCCTGAGGTGGGAAAGGTCAACAATCAGGCCTGTTGCTGGTGCACTGATGATTAAATTGGGCTGTGCCAGGTTGGGTTGCAATTTGGCTCCTGCCAGGGTGTATTAATATATATTATATGTTGTATATTATATTTTATATATTAATTATACATCATATTCTGCTATATTCTATTCTATCCTATCCTATCCTATCCTATCCTATCCTATCCTATCCTATCCTATCCTATCCTATCCTATCCTATTCTATTCTATTCTATTCTATTCTATTCTATTCTATTCTATTCTATTCTATTCACGTATATAATATATAATATATATATTATGTATAATATATCCAGAGCCATGTGGGGGTCACAGCCAAATCCAGGACAAGCAACTTCATGCAAATTATTCTCCTTACCCTCCAGTCTCAGAAAAGTTTGTAGGAGTGGTGCTGGTTTCTATAACATCCTGGCAGTGGCTCTCCCCACCAGGGAGAGAAAAATTGTCAGGTGTTNAGGTTCAATTTCCAAAGCAGCTGACGTGGCCAGTGGCTGGGAGCAAGGTGAGGAACCAGAGGTTTTGGCATCTCTGACCGTGTGGCCTCTCATCACCCGAATATTCTGTACAACACAGCAGATCTGCCTGCCCCCTAAAACTGCTTCCAAACCCAGAAAACCCTGCTCCCAAACCCAGGCACTTGGAGTCAGTACAGGGGGGGCTGGAAACAAAAAAATGGTGTTGGGAGCTGCCATGAACCACTTAACCTCCTGACTAATGCACAAAGTCATTTCTGTCACAGCTGTCTGAGCAACACCTTTGCCAATTAAGTTAATTCTATCAAATCCCTTATATCCAACAGAAAGGGCAGAGCAAATCCAGGTGAGGGAGAGAGAACAGAGCCCAAATTCTCCTCTGTGTCTCACAAAAGCAGAACAAAGGGCGTGTGTGTGTGTGTGTGTGTGTATAAATATTTATGAATAATTGCACTGCAGAGCCACAGCACAATTTCCAACCCGAGAGCAGGTTCCTGGGGTGTGTCCTCCCCACCTGGGAGGGGATGGGGTGACATGGGGGACCAGCAGATGCTGTGCTGAGGGCATCACCCCCTCTTCAGTGGTTCAAATGCAAAAAGGATGTGCTGGAAGCTTTTTGGCCCAGCAGAAGCTCTGCTCTCCTTGTGCTCAGGGATGTGATGCCATTGCTGACTGTCTGAAGCAAATCCAGGTGGAGATTCCAGTGTCCATCTCCAGCCTGGAGGGCAGAGGGCTGGTTGTGAGCAGGGGTGGCCAGCAGCTCTCCTGAGTTCCTGTGCTTTTCAGTGCTGAGGTTCACCAGGTACCTCCAGGTGTGTTTTCAGGCCTGACACCTGCACAGGGATGTGCAGGGTAGAGCCCACGTGGTGTGACACAAATTTCAACAGCCACTGACAGATCCAAGCACCAAAAGGAGTCCCAAAAGAGAGGATGAAGGCCTGTGGCAAGACTGGAATGTGCAGAATGCAGAGCTGTGCCTGTTCCAGGGAAAATGTTCAGTGCATTCCCTCACTCCTTTGGAAGCAGGATATGGGCACAGCCTGCTGTGATGGGCCAGGGAAACACCAAACAGGACTCTTCTTCCTTGACCTGTTCAGCCCTGCTGGGGTGGCCCCAGGTCGGCCTAAATGAGGATGTGATGCAGTCCTGAGGTGGGAAAGGTCAACAATCAGGCCTGTTGCTGGTGCACTGATGATTAAATTGGGCTGTGCCAGGTTGGGTTGCAATTTGGCTCCTGCCAGGGTGTATTAATATATATTATATGTTGTATATTATATTTTATATATTAATTATACATCATATTCTGCTATATTCTATTCTATCCTATCCTATCCTATCCTATCCTATCCTATCCTATCCTATCCTAT
>VZTR01029167.1:280805-293539 GCA_013400775.1 Chaetops frenatus | reverse complement strand
TTTTTTGGTTGGTTTTTTTTTTTTTTTCCTTTCTCACCTGCTTTTAGGGCTTGTTGGCAGGACAAAGAATGGCAAGTGAGCGGAGATGCCTGTTCCAGATTGGCACCCGGTGAATGCAGCCACTCCTAATCACCCCGAGGAGCATTTATCACCCCCTCAGACCTTAATGCGGGGAGCAGGTGTCTGACCTGCCATGGCAAAAGCACCGAGTGGCGGCAGGAAGGGAGGAAATAGATAAGATGTCATTTTTTCAGCACGATTTTTCTCTCTTTAATGCTCCCCTAGATTATGGGAAACAATCATGAGATGGGGGACGCCGGTGTTTTATGGTGTCAGAAGGGTTTAAGGTTTTAGGTGTAAAAAAAAAAAAAAAAAGTGATGTTGGATCCCGCTGTATTATGGGGTATTTATGGGACACGCTAAGTTGGGGTTTTTTCAATTCATTTACTTGAGTCAGGAAAGATAAATGGGCGTCTGCATCCGAGTACTTGCATCCAAAGGAAATTAAAAGAAACACAGTTCTCTTGAACCTGGCCTCCACTTAGGGCAGAAAAACGACAGAGAAATGACCCTTCTTAGATTAAAGAACTGCTCATGCCTCAAAGCAGGTAGGAGAAATTAGTTTGTAGAAACCTTTCCTTCTCATATTACTCATTTTCTGCTTTTCTTCATCTCTGCTTTAAAAGATACAAAACCCCCCCAACTTTGCAGTGCTGTCTTGCAGTGCCATTCCTGAGCAGGCTCCTGTGTGTGACCTGTGAACGCTGCTCCAATGCTGACTTCACTCTTCCATCCTTGAACCTATTTCAAGATGGAAAATGGTTTCAGCTTTCCTGATCTGCAGTTTTGGGTTTAAAAGCCCATCTCTTATTTTAATAATAGTAATAATCCCGTCCTGAGCTGCTTTCATGTTTTTCCATCTGAAGAGCTGGCAAACGTCCTACGTGTTTGAGCATCACAACATGCTAAGGGCCAGTGAGTGCAAGCTGCCAGGGTTCAGCTCCAGCTCCCTGCACAAATCAGAGCTGTTTGTGCTTGAAACCTTGTTCTAGACTCGTTATTGCAGTGTACTGCTGGGGCAGGGGGAGCTGAGAGCCACTGGGAGCCTGCACTGGATACAGGCAGAGTCACAGAATCACTAAAGCTGGACAAGACCTTTAAAATCACCAAGTCCAGCTGCCAACCCAGCAGCACCACCACGTTCAGCACTGAGCCTCAGGTGCCCCATCCATGTGGGTTTTGAACAATTCCAAGGGAGGTGACTCCACTGCTGCCCTGCACAGTCCATTCAAATGCTTTCCCACCCCTTTCTGTGTGGAAAAAGAAGAAATCCATGCAAAGATGAAGGAGCATCTCTGTGTCTCTGTGCTGGTGGGCAGGGAGAGCTGTTTGCAGGTCAGCCTGGTCTGGGAAATGCTCCCTTCAGCCTTTGTGCTGTCCCCAAGTGCACGTGAGTTACTCCAGGGCTCTCTGGGAGGATTTGGGAGCAGTTGGTGCTGCTGCTGAGCTTCTGCAAGGAGCAATTTCCTCCTCTGTGGTTTATTTGATTGATGGAGATTGATTAGCACTAACTAATCCTAGAGATAATTTGGAGCCAGTGGCTGCACAACACATACGATGGGGCTCTCTCTTCTCTTTGCTAAATGGGAATAAACCAGATTTTCTTTCACTGCACATTTCCAAGCAGAGAGGTCTCTGTGCACCCAAGACACGTCTTGAGCCTTCCTCTTCCCCCTACAATGGCAGTGTCTGGGATCAGTGCCAAGGTCCCTGGTAAAGAATGACCCCATCCCTGCCAGGACTGCTCCAGGAACACCTTCCATGCAGAGGAAGAGCCCCTGTGGGATGCCAGGAGGGGCAGGGAGGAGGGAATGATGGCTCAGAGAGAGGCACCACAATCTCCACACTCAGGGGTGAAGAAGAATTCCATGTTGGTGCCCTGTTAGGAGGCAAGGAACAGAAAGGAGAGGTGGATGTGGGAGACAAACCCTGCACAGGGAGTTCTCTGAGCTCAGAGATGTTCACAGAATTCACAGAATTCACAGAAAATCCAGGTTGGAAGAGACCTTCAAGATCATGGAGTCCAACCCGTGCCCTGACACCTCAACCAGACCATGGCACCGAGTGCCACCCCCAGTCTTTTTTTAAACACACCCAGGGATGGTGACTCCACCACCTCCCCAGGCAGACCATTCCAGTACTTTACCACCCCTTCTGTAAAAAACTTCTCTCCTATGAGCAGCAGCACCCAGGTCCATCAGCCCCTTCCAGCTGTGCAGCTCCTCACCCTGCTGTGCCCTCACAGGGAGCTCCCTGCACACCCACATCAGCCTCCAGAGCACATCTCCACAGCCTGGAAGGTGAACCCATCAGAGCTGACAGCACGGAGGAAGAATTTACAAACCCACCTCTGTTTGTCCTTGATGGGGTGTTCTGTGATGGGATTGCTGCAGGACAGAGGATTTTCCTCTTGTGTTACCAAAACGAAATAAAAACAAGGACAAAATTTTGGAGGTGGTGGTAATGGAATTAAGGAGGTTGTCTGTCTCTATCAGTAACAACCTTCTGGCTCGTAATCTGAACAGAAATAATAATTTGAAAGGGAAGATAATTGAATTAAACAGGCAACCAAACTGGAGGAATGAGACTTTTGATGAAGAAGGGAAGCTGGGGGAAAAAGTAGAGGAGGTGGCAGGGAAAAGAAGCACATCTCTTTAAATTGTCAATCTCTCAGGGCAAGGTTGCTGCAGACATAATGAGTGTCCTAGTGAATTATCTCCCACTTTTATTGTCTGTTGCTACCATGGAAAGATGGGGAGGTGGGGAAACGAACTTTTTTTTTTTTTTTTTTTTTTCTGAATTTGGACAGACTTAAAGAAGTGGCATCAAATTTGAAGGGCACCCAATCAATCTGTTGTCCTAGCTGCATGAAATTGTATTTCCTTGCCACTTCATATCTTATTTGCAGCAGCTGGGCTGTAAGTCATTGGTGATAACATTCTTTATTATGCAGCCGTGTTTATGAACTGTGCCTGGAAAGAGATGATAGAAATATGCAGCAATATGCAAAGGGGGGGATGCTGGGGGGAGGGGGAATAAATGCTTGTTGCTAGGGCAACCATGGGGCTATTTTGGGCATCAAATTTTGCAGATGATGAAAAGCGTTTTCATGTGATGGTTGGTCTCTCTGGGAAGAGAAGGGGCGAGAGGGCACACAATAAACGGCAAGATAATATTCAAGAAGGCAGTCATTTAATTTTTTTCATATATAAATACATCCATAGTTTCAGCTGCATTGAAAATGCATTCAAACCAAAGGAGTCGCTGCCTCTTAGTTAGGGGGAAGGAGAGATGTTTTAAATAAGTAAATAGGAGATGGAATGCTGGTGATTTGGGAGGCTTTCCTACATCACCTGGCACAGCCTAAATCCAGCTGGTGCTCTCAGGAAGTTCCTCACGAGTCAGGCTGGTGTCTGCAGCCACCCCTGCTTGCCCCTGATCCCTCTGGCCACAGGGAACCATCAGCTCCTTCCCCCAAAGCTTTATCCATCTCCATCCCAATGGAAATGGAGCCAATGAATTCACAACCCTTTCTGTCACAGGTTGAAAACCACCAAATTTTCCAAGATTGCTCTTGACTCTTGCAAGCACCTAATGATACCCATTAAAATGCTAAATTCATAAAAAATGGGAATTGCTCTCTCAGGCAGTTGGCCTCAGCCAGAGATCTCCAGTCTGGAGGGTGGGAGCTGCTCCCAACAGCTGACAGGGGAGAGGGCTGGATGTCCCCCCGTGCACCCAGGCTGCTGGAGAGGATCCTGGGGGACCCTCAGGGTGGGGTCACAGAGTGGGGGACAGGGTCCCATCACCAGCATCTGCCCCAGCTGGGACCAGGGCAGATCCTCCTCTGCTCTGCGAGTGGAGAGGGTGGCCCCAGCCAGGGCTCTGCACCTTCACCTGTGGAGCTCTCCCAGCACTTCCAGGGCAGGAGAGCACAGTGAGGGTGCTTGGGAATGCCACCGAAACTCCGGGAAAAACAGAAACTCTCCAGCAACATTTTTTAGTCTCAGAGAATTAAGGCATTACTTTATTCTGGCCAGCACGTGCAACAGAAATCATTTTTATCCGCACACAGCCCGGGTTGTGCAGAGGAAATCACCCCATCGCTCCTGGCTCTTTAGCAGATTTCCCACATACTCATCCAGACAAAACCCAGAGAAATTCATTGGTCCGATGTTCATTGGTCCCAAGTTACACAATTCTTAGTGTTTGGTTGCCTATTGGTTATTGATCCCTTTGCCTTCGGTGCTAATTAGGTGCTCAGTCTTGGTTCTCTTATCGATCTTTCCCCAGACCAGGTGTCTCCGGCCCTCCGGGGGGGATGTTCGGGCGTTGATGTTCATTAATGTTCTTTAATGGTCGCTTATCTCCTGTGTATCTGCTGTGCTACCCCCAATCTGTAGATGTTAAACTCATCAGGTCCAGGGAACAGAGTCTTTTAAAAAGAAATCTCCATTCCGTTCCCCCCGGGCGAAGATGAAAAAAACCCCTGACTAAAATTAGTTTTAAAAAAATTAGAGGTTGTATCATTTCCAATTCCAACAAGAACGGTGGAGCGGGATAAGAATTTGTCCCCATTTCTCAGCTTCTGACTTTTCCGAGCATCAAGTTTTATGCTCTACACCGTCTCTGTCGCAGCGCTGCTTTTCTTAATTTGATCTGAGTGGAATTGCTCCAAGCAAGAACAAGCTCATGAGTGTTGTTTGCAGCCCCTGGATGATGACTGGTGCTCGAGCCATTCTTAAAATCCTCGGGACTCCAAATATATTGGCACATTAAGCCGGTTAAAATGAACTGCGCATGTTTACAGCAAGAAATCTATTTCAAACGCAATATAATGTGACTCTCTTATTGCTCTAAAGTTGCGTTTTTAATTAAGTAGTTATCAGTGGCAGAGAGATTCTTCTTGAATAATTAAATCAAGGTAGTTTAGTGAGTAATTGTAAAGCGAATTGCTGAGACCATCAGGCTGCTGTTGAGACAGTCTGTTTTCTTTGGGAAAATTAATTCAAGTGACGCGCGTTGCTAAGAAAGTAGCGGCACATTGTGCTGGGTAATGGGCATTTGTCTCGGAACGCTTTGTGTCTCGGCGCTGCTGCTTTCTCATTCTGCCTTGCCAGCTCTCAGCTGTCTTCTCCAGAAAACAAACGCTGATGGCTCTTTGCTTTGCACCTTCTCTTCCCCTTAATCCGCCGCCCCGGGTAGTTGGGCAGAGAGGAATGAAAAGGGAGTGGGTGATAATTGAGTTACTGGAGAACGTAAGCACAGATCGGTCTGAGCAGCTCTCGTGTGAATGAGACGGGACTTTCTGAGCTGAATTTCCGAATTTTCGGCCCAGGGACAGCAGAGCCAGCCCCAGCTCGTACATTCCGGGCACCTGATTCGGAGTTTTTACTGCTGGTGTCGTAGTGTGGTATTTAAGGAGGCTCGCTTGGCACGCTGTTGGGTATTGCCAATGCAAACAGCCGGCAGGTATCTTCCATCGTATTCAACTTTATTTGCCAGTAGATCAAGGAGAAAACCCCTGTGCAAACCCCAGCGTGTACAGGTGCCTCGGGCAGGATGTCCAAACGTAGCCACGGTGAAGAAAAACCAGTCCACTCTGTAGAAGCAATATTTTTGATGCATTTTAAAACTTTTTTTTTTTTTTTAAGCCTACCTCGTATTCTCTTAGCTTCCCTTGCCCTGCCTGAGGAATATGTCTAACAAGTAACAGCAGCATTACACAAATTCTGAGGCAGCTGGGCTCACTCAGGAGCAGTTTGTTGGTATTTTCCAAGGCAAAATGAAGAATTAAGTGAGGAGAGTCTGGCCGCCGTCCTGACGTTATCCTCAGGCACTCACAAATCGCACAATTTACCAGCTGATGCTTTTTTGGGGTGTTTATTCTGCCACCACAAAGTCCAGGAGGACCGGGGTGGGGGGGATGGGGGTGGTGGATTCTGCTATCTTGCAGAATTACTTCTGCCAAGTGCGATCTTTCTAAAGCACCTGAATAATTTCGGAGTTCAGCCTCACTGAGAAGTGTCCGGGTACCTTTGGCGATGCCACCCACCCCTCTCCGTTCTGCTTTGCGAACCTGCTGCCCTCAAAGGGGAGGTTATTTCATGCTCCAGGTAACAATGGGAAACTCGGGTTTTCAGCACCACGCTGGTTTTCCATCAGGAGAACGATTTGCGGAGCGATTGTTGCCACAGCCGGCTCCGTTCCCCAGGACTTCTCCGGAGCCTTCCCGCTGCCACCTCCGGCGATCCCTTCAAAGATTCCAGGATTTGAGTGCGGGTATTTGGAGCAAACAGCTCCTTCTCTCTGTGTTTGCAGCTCTGAAATAGAGATATCGGCACAGCAGGGGTGAGGAGGAAGCTTTTGGGGCAAACAGAGGCTGCAGAACTGCAGAGCATCCTCAGGTGTTAATGGCTCCTCCAGTTTTGATGAAGCGCCGGACTTGAAAAGTTTTTAGAAAAATTGTCCCACTTCTTGCTGCAGAAAGCGGCAGATATCTCACATTTTTTTAGTCTTTTTTTTTTTTTTTTTTTAAAGAAAGTTCAGACAGGAAGATGTTTTTATTTTATTCTGTTTTTTAAGGCTTTTTTTTTTTTTTTTTTTGTGTGTTTCCAACCACTTAGTCCCCCAAGAATGGGCTGACTATCTTTTGTTGTACACCCATATCAGTACTGAGAAACTGGAAACTTTTATTTCATCACTTCTGGTCTCAGTCGCACTTGAGTTACCAGAAATTCTGAGTACAAAGCTGAAACCCTCTTTGTTCCAACAGTATTTACACTACACAGGCACACAAACAGGTATCACATTTAGGAACAACACAAATTCAGGCTCTTTTAATAGATTGTTTTCCAGCACATGGAAGATTCTGCCTGTGGATTTAATACCAAAGATAGGCAAGATCTTGGTGAGAGACAGAAGGTCAGTCTTTCAGCTTTATTTATTCCAAGAATAAATCTTCCCTCTTAAAGATTGCATTGATGCCTTCTGCTTTTCAAACAAAGCTTTGTGCCCTGGTTGACAAAAATGAGTCTTTACCACTGCTGGGATGAGCTGGAGGCAGCCAGACCGAGGTGATGTTTTTGTCCTGTGTCCAAAACAGGATTCAGCTTTATTTGAAACTCAAGTTGAAGGTCATACCTTGTGACAGGCTCTTGGTGCAGCTCTTTGGTGCAATACATGGAAATGGACACAGGGATCTCAGTCTGGTTTTTGCATCTGGGAGTGTCAATCTTCCCTGCTCTCCTGGACTCACCCAGGTCTCCTTTGGTAACACACAGTTCTGCTCCTCTTTTTTTTTGTTTTTTTTGGAGAAGGAGAAAAGAAATGGTATTTTATGACACTTTGTATGGTCCTGTCTGGAGTAGGATAAGTATTTAAAAATAAATAAACACCCCTTGCAAATATTTGTTTAAATGTTCCACTTTTACTGTTCCTGTTCCATGTGGGATGTGGAAAGACACATTTTAATCCAAACAGGGACAAAGGGGATGGCTTTGCCATCTAACATTTCAAACACGACAACTTGAACTTTTCTTAAAATAATCTTATTTATAACAGAGGAGTGTAAATGGGAGTAAGAAAGAAAATGCATTTTCATGTGCCAGTTTCTACCACCTCCCTTCCAAATTTAGTTTGCTGCTTTAAATCTGTCCTTCTTCCATAGAAGGCCCTTTAGCTCCTCTGTCTAAGTTTGTCTCTACCCAGGCATTGTGTCTGACCAGCCTCCAATTAAAATAAACTGCACTCCAAGGGTGCTCAGAGCATCACTGGGGGAGATTTTAGGGGTTTTAAGGAGTTTTGATGTGCATATGTATGATTGATATATTTATACATATAAAATATGAAATACAGATATTTATTATTTCCATGTGCGTTTTGTAGTAATCTAAATATCAGTCCCTAACCTGTCAGCTCTCCATCCCATCTATTTCATTCCCATCCTGGACAGGAACAGTGTGGTTACCCTTCAGCAGATGCTGTTAATTGTTGGTACCAAAGCCCACAGGAATCCGTGGAAGTTTGGATAAGAGATTTTGATTTGATGATAAATGAGGCAGAAAAATCAAACAAGATATCTGAAGGCTGTCCCTAGGCAACAGCAGCACAGCCAGAGCATCTGGTGTTCCCTACAGCAACAAGATGGTTCAAAAGAAAATGCAATGGATATCAGAAATCATTACTGGAATGAGGGGCAGCTCCAGGATTTTGGTCCAAAAACAAAACAAAACAAAACAAAACAAAACAAAACAAAACAAAACAAAACAAAACAAAACAAAACAAAACAAAACAAAACAAAACAAAACAAAACAAAACAAAAAACAAACCACAAAAACACAACCCCCCCTCCACCATTCTTGCTCAGAGAAGGTTTCCTTTGCCCCAGTGACCCCCCTGCAGCCACCAGTGCCCACTGGGTAGGTGGTTGTGCCTTTCATGGCCCTTCCTGCCATGGGCTGAGCCAAACCCTCTGCTTTGGCAGAGGCAGAAATGGGGGGTTCATGGCTCCTGGTTTCAATTTGAGTGAAGTCAGTGCTGCTGAAGGACTGTTTTCCTAAAGGCCTTGGAAAAAGGAGTCGTTCATTGAAGCTCTGGCCCCTGCCCTGTGTGTGTCAGACGTGCTTTATTGAGGAGGGCACAAGTGGGGTTATACCTTTTGCACAGGCAGCTGCAGACCTGGAGAAAGTAGTAAAATAAAACAGTAGAAAAAGTAGAAAAGCAGCGTCACATCTAAGAGAAGTTTTAGAAGGCAAGTCTGAGTCACATCAGCCTGAGGAAAAACCTCAATGGCCAGGGGTGAAATGGGAGGGTGGCTGCTGTGGGAAGGGAGGGCAGGCATTTAAAGCAGGACACAGTCCTGCACACCTAGCAAACCCCAGCTTGATGCCCTCGTGGGTGCTCAAACCTGAAGGATTTTGTGGTGTGTGCTTGATTTTTACCTTACCCACAGCTGGACAGGGCTGGAAGGAGCCTCAAGCGTTGCCAGAGCTCCCCTCCCTCTTCCAGTGATGGACCAGCTGTGGCTTTCCCTGTAATTTCAGCTCCTACTGCCTGCTCCAGGTTCAAGGGGGCACAAACTTCTGCCTTTTCATTCTGAGCCCGAAACAATGGCTGAGCTCTCAGCCTCCCGTCGGGGTGAAGGAGGTAACCTCCCTCCTCATGGTGCCCTCATGAATAATTCCACCGCTCTCCCACTTGATTTCAGGTTTCCCAAAATAACTGACACTCTTCACACTGAGAGCAAGCAATCCTGGGGGAAAGTAAAAGACATTAAACAGCTCCACCACCTTGAGAGAGCCCTGAGCGAGTCGGTGATTAAAAAAAAAAAAAAAAAAAAAGCAGGAGTGGTTCTGTAGGAAATTTTGAGAGCTGATGGGGAAAACACCATATCCTTCCAACGCTCCCAGTTTCAGTGAATATCTGCCTCGGTTGCTTTTTGAGGGGGGGGACGTGACTGTGTCCTCTGTGTGATTCCACCTTTCTGGACCTGGATCCCTGGGAAGATGGGGAGGGCTGCCATGGGTGATACTCACAGCACGGCTTGATTTGCCATCGGGCTCCATCCCGCCTGCCTGAGCAGCCTTTCCCCTTCAGACAATTCAGAATTTCCTTTCCGAGTGTGACTCCCCTCCTCAGATGTGCTGCACAATGTCTCTCCACTGGATACCCAGCGAATGCCTAATTTTTAACCACTCTGTCTGTCAGATCCACAAAAGCTGTTACTGGAGGTGTTTGCATAAAAGAGCTCCACTGTAGGTATCTGAGAGCAGCTGGCGATGCTCTAGACAGTCTCCAGCCGTGCTGAGCCAGGCAGGATGCTTTAGTCTCCCTGGCTTAATGCCTACGTGCCGTTCCTTAATGTGCCCTCCCCCTCAATTGCCTCCCAAATTAGCATGCAAAACGTGTCCAGCCTCGGAAAGAAAAGAACTTCGGAACCTCCTGCGTTCAGGCAAGACAGGTTGTGGTGTTACTGGAAATAAAATGCAGCTCTGACAGGGAGAGGTCAGGGAATGATCAGCCCTGGGCTGGGGCAGAATGGGCCGGGGCATGTGGGGGACAGGATGGCTTTGCCTTGGGTAACCCTTCTTGGCACTGTGAGCCCAGCCTGGGCTCTGCCCCTCCTGAGGTGAAGCCTGGCTTGAGGTGAAGCATGTCCACAATGGTTTTATCTGGTTTGAACCCCACCAACAGCCTTCAGGGTGGTTTAACCCACTGGGCATTGCTGGTGTAGGGCAGGACTCCTGTCATGCACAGAGGTGGAGAAAGGGAGAGAGCTCGGGGACACAGTTCAGTGATGGATTGGGCAGTTTTGGGCCAACAGTTGGACTTGAAGGTCTTAGAGGTCTTTTCCAGCTAAGATGATTCTATTTTTCAGTTGGTTGTTGCAGCTGGACGTGGGACAGTGGAGCTCAAACACTGGACTGACTCTCGTGGGTGATGAAGTCTGTGGCGTTCAGTGCCCACAACTGCTCAAAGCTTTCAGGTGCTCGCTGTGAGACGTGGCCTGTTGGGTGTGAATGAGGCTCCCTGAGAGTCCTGAGCACTGCTGAGGTCCTTCATGGCTGGATTAAAGCAGACCAAGAGCTGTGGGTGTCCCAAGTCACCGGTATGGCTTTGTGGGAGAGGCAGAGTCAGAGTGTGCTGCCCCAACCCCTGTTCCACATCTCTGGTGGTTGCTGTGGCTCCCAGCTGTGTGATTTGGAGCTCACATCATTCTATTCAGGGCTTGGGTAATTTCTCCATCAAACTTCTCTGCGTGGTGAAAGACCCCAGATAAAATTGCAGCAGCACTTGTGGTGTTTGATGCCGTGTTTTCTTCTCAATTCCTTTTTCTCCTGTCCTTCACCTCTCCTGCCTTTCAGTGCTGTGCTTTTAAGTCTTAAATCAATCTGGCTTTAGGTTAAGGCCATGCAAGACCAGGAATCACACAGGAGAGGCTGCGTTGGGCAGGAGAGCCCCAGCCTGCTGCTGACACCTTCCCCTGTGATCTGGCCCAGCCTCTCCTTGCTCTGCTGTGCTCACCTGTGATGCTCATCAGCCACACACCGGCTTTGAGTTAAACACACAACTGCAAAAATTCCAAATGCCTGAAATCACAGCTTCTTAGAGGTGTTGGTGCCCTCAGGAGCTGGGCTGGTGGGGCAGGAGCTGTGTTTCCCTGGCAGAGCATTCAGCCCACCGTGGGTTTTTTCGCTTTGCTGGTAACCTCTGGCATTACTGGAAACTTCCAGGTGAGATGTGATAATGATGACAACAGTGGAAAAACGCTAAGGGAGATTTGCTTTAATGAGTGCAGCTACCCAGGGAAGCAGGTACTGTTTTGGTTCTGTGGCTGAATGAAGAAGAACCACACGAGGAGCTGTTGGTGCCCACAGGGCTCGTGGTGAGCTCGGAGGCGCAAATAACCGATCCCAAAGTTGATATAATCAGAGCATAAAAGAAGATTGGGTGCTATAGGTTAAGCTGTTGTAAATTAAAGCAGCTCTGCTGAGCTCATTGCAGTTGTTCTGGGTTATTGCAAATGTAAGTGAGAGGAGTTGACTCTGTTTTTCCAGCAGTGATTGGTTGGAAAATGCCGTTTTCTGGTGTGTGAGTAAAAGTGAGTGGGGCAACTTGGTCTTCATAAAACAGAATATTTCCTGTTAGGGTCTTTCGCTGTGTACTGTAAGGCAGACAGACCTGTTGTCCTCTTACAAGCTGCAAATTACACAGGCAAATGTAATTACCCATTCTCTTTGTTATTCGTGTGCAGTTGGAAGCTTCAAGCAATCGTCCCTTTCTTGGTATTTCAAAGCTTACTCGCAAGATGCATCCTTGATATTGAACACAATGAGATGTCCTTTTTTTTTTTTTTAAATTCAATTAAACATTTGCCTACTGTGACTCTTTATTCACTGCAAATTGTCTCTGTAAATAATCTTCATCAAAAGTCAGAACCAATCCCCATTAGTTGTTTAGATTAATTAATGAGTCCCCCTGGAGCCACCCAAATGAATTCAATTTAAACGTCAACAACTTGGCTATGGAGTTTCCCAGGTTGGCATTAAGACAATATTAAACCTGCAATAAGTCACATTTAAAATGTTAATTCAAAGAAGCTCTCCATTTAGAGCATTTAATTAAATCCTTAAATAAACTGCATGGGCTCAATACCAGATGGTTCTGCATTTTCATTGCAGCAGAGAGCCTTGAAGTCATTGAGGGAAGTAATATTGGAGGCATGGTGAAGATAACCAGGATATATAGTGTAATAAAATCTAATCTTGTTTCCAGCAGGGAGATTCAGTGTATGTACACAACCTAGGCTAAAATTGTAAGTTAATTACATTAACCCCAGTGTACTCTGGTATCTGAGCAGCCAGAGATGAAATTAGTCTTTTTCCTATCATAAGATTCTTTTCAACTTCACTATATTAATTTTTAGCCAAATACTTACTCATAAGGAAAATTGAAGTTAATGTAACCAAAGACAAAGTAATGCAGTCTTAATATTCTGAAGGGATTATGGAGGGCCGTGAAAATACACTTTGCAAATGTCACTCACTTTGAATGGATTTGTGGTGGGAAGGTGGGGGAAAAAGAATTATGGCTGTGATCCGCACCATGCTGGGGTTTAATAAAAACCATGATTTAAGAAATTTGGGCCTTGGGAAAAAAAAAAAAAAAAAAAA
>VZTR01029167.1:227212-273798 GCA_013400775.1 Chaetops frenatus | reverse complement strand
AAAAAAAAAAAAAGAAAAAAAAATTGCCCCACTAGATACATTAATGGTTGGATAGATGTCTTTTCAAATATTTGTTCCTGACAGGGTGTTTGGAATTGCAGATGAGAAGCAAACCAGCTCTCAGCATCTGTCTGTTGCTACTGTACGTTTCCATTGTCTGAAGCAGAGACAAAGCCAGGCAATTCACAGCTTAAGTGGATGCTCTTGAGATCTTTTATTTCCCCCACTCTTCCCTCCTTTTTCCCACACTTGGCTGCACCTCTTCTGTCTAAATTCTACTTTCCCTTCCATCCCTCAATCCCCGTGTGCTGCTTTGAGGAGCCTGTCTTCTCCCTGTCACTTCTCCCCTCCCTCCCCCTCGAGCCTCTTTGTGCACCCCCGCTGATTTTGGGGTTTTGCTGAGCTCTCGGGCTGTAGGATGGCTCAGAGATGAAGGTTGGGATTATCAGAAGGGCTTTTTCCTCACTGTTGGAGTGCATCTGGATGGTGTCAGTCCATGGTGTGGGTGTGATGGGCACAGTCTGCTCTCAGGGCTCTTGTTCCAGGGCTGGGATGTTCCAGGGCTGTGTGTGCCACCTTTTTGGGGGAGGATCACTGGAACTGGGCACTGCACGAGCTGTGCTGGAGCCCTTGCTCATCCAGGCAGTGGGGGCTTGGCAAATTCAGCCTCAGGCTGAGGATCTGGGGTTTACCCCTGGAAAGCTGCAGCTGTGAAGCCACAGTGCCCCTCTGTTCCCCATGGCCATGGATATCCTGTGGCACACCCCAGAAAAGATTTGAGGGTTTCGCTGGGATGGTTGGATTTTGGATGTGTGTTTTGGTGTTTTGGGGGTTCTTTTGTTGCTGGTTGGGTGGGGAGGCTCTGTGCAAACACTCCATTCAGCCCTGGAGATAATTCAGGGGGTTTCTCAGCAATCTGAGGTCACTTTGGATGTGTCTCTTCTCACCAGCTAACAAGCAGGATTTTGAAAACCGATCAAGATGAGCTGTGCCTGAGCAGTGCTGGCAGCTCCCCTCTAACCCTGGCCTCTTCTGCAGATAGCAAAAATTATCTAATTGGCTAGAAAAGAAAGATGGGCTTAACTGCAACTTCTGCTGCTTAACACCTTGTCATTCCTTCTCGTTGAGCAGGGAGCAACCAAGCTCAGAGAATCAGTGTTCCAGGCACCAGTGACACATACCACTGCCTTGATGGATGCTTGGGAATTTTGGGATCCTGTCATGCAGTGCAGGCACAGTCCTGGAGGGCTGTGGGCTAATGCAGTGCAGAGGGATAGGGGAGTGTGAGGAAATAATAATATGTTGGACTAGTCCCTGAAATTAGGTTTGTTGTTTATTTTCTGATGAGGCACTTAATTAAAATTTTGCCCTTGCAGCTCAGATCTGGTTCTTGCTGTGCAAATGTTACCCAGTCACAAGAAAAGCAGAGGGAAGATGGGTGTTTGCAGATCCAAGATCAGTAACGTGTGCTGGGAGCTGATGCTGGCTGGGGGGATCACAGGATCTCCAGCCAGCAGAAAAGATCCATTCTCTTCTTGAGGGAAGAGAGAGACTCAAATCAGGAGCAGAATTCTTTCCAAATAGTTGTGGTTTCTTTTTTCCCTAAGACTCTTTTTTTTCATGAAGTTTCCTCAGCCACTTTCTGCAGCATTGCAAATGACAGTGGCATAATTACATTTGTCTTCCAAACTGCCTTTCCTTGAGGGCAAGCTCCACTTTGGCCTTGATTCGATTGTGTACTTTTAATCTCAAAGAAAAGCTAATGCGTAAGTATTCATTACACAATTGCATTTTTCTATGGTCAACATCCCCTCTTATAATTACAGGTTCCAGCTGAATGTCATTTCTTTTCTCTCTACTTCAGCTCCCTCACAGCACAGGCGTCTCCTACTCCTGAAGCTTCCCTGCATTCATGTAATAAATAAATAATCACACCTTTTCTGCTGTCAAAGCTGAAAGCATGCACAGCTGTGTGCCACAAGATACACTGGGACTGCAAGGTACAACATTTCTTAATTAGACTGACCCGAGGTTCTTGGGTTTTTTCTTTTCCTTTCTCTATTTTTTTTTTTTTCAAAGCAGCTTCATTAGCTCAGGAGCTTAATTGCAAATGACTAGACAAGCTCTGCTCGTGGTTATTGGGAAAGGTTAGAGTATTTCTCACTGGGGATTAGATCCTGAGAGACGTTTTGCAGCTTGATTTTGTGGGGAAGGTTTTAGGTGTGCTCAGAGCATCTTAGCACTAGGCTCAGAATTAGCAAAATAATTAGAAGTTCAAAGCAGAGAGGGGGGCTGGGGCAAAGCCCAGCCAACCTTTTTGATCTTACAAGCCACACTGCAAAATCCACATGGAATTGGGAGAAACAGGCCATGGAAAGGGAGCTCTGGAAGCAGAACTGGGGGCTGCCAGGTTTGCACAATTCTGTGTTATAGGATGGGGAGTGGAGAAAGCCAGGCTGGGCTGTGGGATCAGCTGCCAGCAAACTGCCACAGGCTCTGCTGAGCAGCTCCCTGCAGCAGTGGGGAGTTCATGGCCCCCCAGGCATCCTGCCAGCACAGCTCTACCCCAGTGGGGGACATGGTGGATGGCCAGAAGTCCTGGTGGCCTCTGGTCTGTGTCACAGAGTTTGTCTGTGGGTAACCTCTCTGCAGTGATATTGCTTTTATTGGCATCACTGCTGCAGGAACTTTGCAGCTTCCCTGTGTTTTGGGGGGTGTCTTCCTCATGGAGGAGTCCCCTTGCCACAGGACTCTGCAAGGAAAAGGGGGGACTTGGGGCATCACTGGGAGGGGTTTCCCTGTTCCTGTGGTGTAAAACAGGCAAGGCAGTTCCCTGCCATGGAGGGGGCTCCTGGGGGTCTCTCCCAGTGCCACCCCTGGGGACAGGAGGGACAGTGCCCCTCCCCACTGCTCCCTGTCCTCTGCAGAACCCCACAGCAAGATGCCTGCTGGGATGGAGCACGTTGTATTTATGTTCTGGCAGTTGCAATGTCACCAAGCTCTTTGTGACCTTCTGCAAAACTGAGCACAAAAACCAAGGCAATTTTTAATCTCTATCAGCCAGAGCTGTGTCTGTGCTATTTGTCTGAAGGCAAGAGGATCCATGACCTTATTCCTCCCCTCCCTCAGTCTTTTGGCTCCCAGACTGTAAGAAGGCCCCAGTAATTCATGTCTTTTATTAGTCCATGCTGGGGAAAAGAGGGGTTTGAGTTGCTTGTGTGACACCTGAGTTCTGCTGCACAACAAATATACTGGAGAGGCTTTGTCGTATATAACCCACTTGAAGCGAGAGCATTCAGGTAAGGAAATGAAGGGCTGCAGGGCTCAGCTGTGCAAGAGGAAAATAATTAGGGCATGTTTATCTCATGCTCAAGCCTGCAGAGGTGAAAAGCAAGGGACGGCAAGGCTGCTTCAGAGGGAGCTGGGAGTGGGGAGGCCAAGACAGAAAGGACCTGACAAGGGAGTGAATTAAACTTCTCCAAAAGACTCGGATCATTGGGATAAATCCCCCCTCCCTCCCTGCTTCTGCTCTAGTGGAGGATGAGCTCTGCCTTGCTGGCTTCTCTTTTCAAGGTCTCAGTACCTGTTGTTTTACAAAAGGTTAAAGCCCTCGAGCTACTGAGGGGAGGGAACACTCTTTAAAAGATGCCAGGTGAAGAACATCTAGATTACCAGGGGTTTCAGGTTTGCTAGTATAAAAGGGCAAAAATAGACTCCAAATGTGAAATAAACCTTTGGTTCGGTTTTTTTCCCCTTCCTTTCTTTTTTTTTTCTTTTTTTGAACACAGCTGAGTTCTGGCTCAGATGAGACTCCTGCCTCACTCCCAGATATGAAGATCTGAATGCACACATGGTTAAACTGGGGTAAAGCAGCTCCAGGGAGCCATGGCTTCTGTTATCCCAGTCCTGTCCCAGGCCAGGTGATGGAGACTGCACCAGGGCAAAGGAGGGTGAGCAGTGGGACATGGAACTCTGCCCCTTCCTTCCTCATGTCCTCTCCCCACCAACCCAGAGAGGAGTGTGGAGTTTGCAGCAGCTCTTGCTCAGATCAAGGCACTTGGCACATCTTCCTCTGTGCTGTTTGCTCTCGAGCTGCCTCTTCTTTCTGGGCTTCAGACCTGGCTTTCATGATTTGCACAGGCACAGAGCAGAGCAAACACAGCCCTTGCCACTCTTACAGGTCTGGTTCAGTGGCAGAACCCCAGGGAAAATATTTGCAATCCAGGCTGTGCCACAAATCTCCTGAAGGCCTGGAGGGTCTGTGGTTTCTCTCTTTCTCCTTGCCTTTGCCCCTTAGGGTTTCACATTCTTCCTGCCCCCAACAGGTGCTGCTGCAGGTGGTTCCTCTGGCACCTCGTGGCTCTGCTCCCTGCTGGTCCCTGTGCCTGCAGAGGGGTGCAGAGAGAGGAGCTGGCTCCCCAGAGCTGGATGGGCACTATCCATCACACCCATGGCTGCTGGTGATTGCTGGGGCCAGGGGAAGGTCTGAACCTCTGGTGTGAAAAATGCTTGCCCAGCCCAGATGGGTTGTTCAGAGGCAGCCCTGAGTGAAAAGCTGGAAGCTGGGATTGCAGTGGGTTTGGAAATGTGGTTACTCCTCTCTTTGGATGACACTGAGGAGGTGAAGAGGAGGGAGGAGATGGGATTTTTAGCTGGAAGGATTCTACCCTGCTTCTAGAGACTTTTGCTTTGTCTCCTCCCCGGGAAACACAGATTCCATGCCCAGCTCTGAGGTTCTGCCTCTTCCCTGCTGCCTCCTGAGCAATAAAGGCAGAACTGGCTGTCTCTTCATTTGCACAGCTCACCTTTTTTGGGGGGGCCAAAAAGATAATCTATTTAATCCTACCATATCCTCCATGAGATGCAGCTTCCTACATCAGTTCTGTGCCCCTGAGGGTAAAGAATTATTCAAGGCATCAAGCCTGACCTGGATTTTGTGTGATGTGATCACATCCAGAGCATGGAAATCCACGCGATCAAATGGCAAATCTCTGAGCCTTGGCAGATTTGCCTCCTGCTCTGCAGAAGTGTTGCCATGGCTACATCTCAGTGTGAGCATCTCTCTCTCCTTATCCCAACGTCTTTTCTTCTGCCAGGGTCGCTGCCTGTGCTCAAAGCCCACCCTGCCATGGGCAGTGCAGGGCTGGGCACAACAGCAGCACAGGGGCAGGGGGGAGTGGGTCACAACCTCAGCCCACGCCTGAGTCTCAGTGGGGAAATTGTTACCAGCAACTCCTTAAATGGGAAAAAACCAAACACAGCAAGGGCTCAAAACACCTGTCAGAAATGCTGCTTCTGTTTATGACTTGAGCAGAGGGAAAGTGGAAGGCAGAAGGGAGGGGGTTGCATGGGGAGCTGGGTAAACCTGAGCTGCAGCTCTGCCCTCGCAGGTGCTGCTCTGCCTGCTGCAGGCCCCTGCACCAAAGGGGTGACAGGTGCCTGCCACCTAAGGGCAGCTCCAGATTTAGAGCTGAAAGCCACTGAAAGTACCTTTGGGGCTGTTACACTTGTCTGAGAGCTGCTCCTCTGTCACACCATAATGGTTGTGGGTTTCTGTCCCAAAATTACCCCTGGATGTGTCTACAGGCTGTAAAGCAGAAACAGAGGAACTTTGCCAGGGTAATGGGATGTGTTTTGGGGATGTCACTAAGGGGGCGCCTGAGTTCCTTGACTGAGCACGAAAATCTTCTCTAAGACCATGGGATCCAGAGCATGGATGTCAGGGTTGGAAAGCCCAGGGTGGTTCCTGGCTGGGGAGAACATCCCCAGTGCTATACTGGGAGGAGGGTGTGGGGTTCCTACTGCTCTGCTTAAGAAAACTGGAAACAAAACCCAGCATCTTCATAGGATGTTTGTAGTGCCAAGTTGGTCCCTATTTGGTTCTTGGGTTTGTATTTTTCCAAGCCATCCCCACTGAACATGTATTATCTCATCTGAAGACATTGGTTGGGAGTGAGAAATAATTTGTTGGCCAAAGGAATCATGCACAGAGGAGAAATCAGGCTGCCCCTGGTTAAACCCTACTGACTGCATTTTAAAGTGCCCAGTCCTGTGCCACACGTGCCTCATCCATGCTGGATGTGCCACCAGCTGCCCACATTTTGCCAGGCAGCTTCTCTCAGTTCTAGGGAAAGCTCAAGGCTTGTGCCCTGTGCTGGCCAAGTCTCTAACACGTGTCCTGCTCCCGCTGCAGCAGGAGGGGAAAGGCTCTGCACGGGCAATCTGTGCTTCAAGAAGCTGCTTTGGGCACAGCTGCCCCCCAGGAAGGTGTCTGCAACCCTGATCTGCAGGGGCTGCAGAGCCAGAGATGGCTCCTCTCCCCTTTTGGATCAGTAGGAGCAACAATTGTGGCTGCAGTGACAGAGCAGGGATGGCAGTGGAGGTGCAGTGATGGCAGTGAGGGTGCAGTGATGGCAGTGACAGAGCAGGGATGGCAGTGACAGAGCAGGGATGGCAGTGAGGGAGCAGTGATGGCAGTGAGGGTGCAGGGATGGCAGTGACAGAGCAGGGATGGCAGTGCCAGAGCAGGGATGGCAGTGAGGGTGCAGGGATGGCAGTGACAGAGCAGGGATGGCAGTGACAGAGCAGGGATGGCAGTGAGGGTGCAGTGATGGCAGTGACAGAGCAGTGATGGCAGTGAGGGTGCAGGGATGTCAGTGAGGGTGCAGTGATGGCAGTGAGGCTGCAGGGATGGCAGTGACAGAGCAGGGATGGCAGTGACAGAGCAGTGATGGCAGTGAGGGTGCAGTGATGGCAGTGAGGGTGCAGTGATGGCAGTGAGGGTGCAGGGATGGCAGTGAGGGTGCAGTGATGGCAGTGACAGAGCAGGGATGGCAGTGAGGGTGCAGTGATGGCAGTGAGGGTGCAGTGATGGCAGTGGAGGTGCAGAGGTGTTGCTGCAGAGCTCCCATCTCCTCTGCCAGCATCTCCTCCACCTTGGTGTGCACAGCCAGGGCTGGGGATGGACGTTCCCCAGCATCAAGGACTAAAGAAATACAGGTGAGCCTTTTGGGTGGTTGGAATAAATCCGTTTCCTCTCGCTCCCCAGGTTTCTGGAGCTTCTCCTGGAATCCAGAAGGCAGGTAGAAAGGATGTGTGTTTTCTTCCTCTTCTGGTTTTAATTGTGTATTCTAATAAGAAACTGCAATACAGACACTCATTAAAGTTGCCTCTGTGCTGCCAGAGTTGCTGTGTTCAATAGAAACCCCAGAAAATCCCCTGAACTGCAACGTGGGAATCCAATTCTTTTCAGTTGATGAGACTGTAAACACATTTCCTTGGATTTGCAAGAACCATAGCAGGAGTTTCAATCATACGAATAAAGCAAAAGAATATCTGATAGGGAACATTCCTGCTTTGCATATTCAGAACTTGCAGCCTTATTCTTAGGCAGCATCTTTTCAAAGGAATGAGCCATAAAGAGGCAAAGATGCATTGCCTAGGGGATTTAGGCAAAGAGCCTCCAAAATTAGCACAGTGGAGGGGTGTTCTCTCCATCAGATTGAAAATATCCAAGTTAGATACCTGGATTTGGAGCCCAGGTGCCACTGCTGGTGGCCAGTGGTGTCTCTGTGCTCAGCTCTGCTCCCAGTTCAATGCTCAGTGACCAGAGGGAGCTTCCAAATTTAGCTTAAAGCAGCCTTGGGTTGGGGTGAAGGGTCTGTGCTGCTGGGGGTAACCTCGAGGGTAACTCTGCCATTCATCTTGAGTTGAGCTGAACCCCCAAATTCTGTTATTTCCCATTTCACTCAAACAGGGTGCATTTCCCTCCCAAGCAATCTGTCCTGGCAGCTTCAGTAGAAGAGAGCTCTAAATAGAAAAATAATCTGACCCAAGTAGGTGTTTGCTATTGAATGAGAAATCCCATAATACCAGATACCTAATGCCTTTTTTTTTCCTCCTTGAACCCTAAAAACAATTGGCAGCAGCTGATTCTATAAATGAATCCTATTTTGGTGAGAAAGTTCTTACATTTCTGAGGTAATTTTCCTGTCTCTTGTGTTTATGTTCCTTTACCAGCTGGCCTTACAGAGTCCCTGTGTGGCTGGCTGAAAAGTGTATGTAGTTACACTTCCCTTCTCTGTGCCCTTTGGGAATGCTTTTTTAAAACAAAACAACCCTTTTCCAGACTTTCACCAATTTTCTTGCTCAAAGCATATTCCAAAAGCAAAGCTCTCATCATCTCAGTCTCTCAGAACTTTATGAAAACAAATACTAACTCAGCTTTTCGTTTATCTGCACACAGAAATCTGCAGCAATTTGACAGCAAGTCAAAATATTTCCCTTTTTGGTACAGTGGCAAGTCCTGATGAGAGTTCTGTTTATTCCATGAAGACAATGAGCAGGGAACAGCGTGAGGAATTCTGGCTGCTGGTGTGATAACTCCTTTGCAGATGAAGCCTCCCTCCTATCTTGCTTTGGCACTGAAATGCCGACTTCAAGGCCTGTTGGTATCTCTTGCCTTTGGTGTACAAACTCCTTAATGTGCAAGAAATTGTACATATGCAAATTGGGGGGTGATAAGCAGCCTGCTGGGCCCCTCCCCACCCCTCAATTGATCCCTTGGCATTTTGGCTCCTTCCCACTCGCAGCAGCTCTGCCTGTGCCACTTTTCTGGAATCCGCTCGATCGGAGCATCTTACAAAGCCTTCAGTGGGAGATAGCAGCATTTCTGATCTCATTTTCCAGTATTTCAGCTGTGCCATAATCTATTTACCACACAATTTGTGTCACTTTGATAAGCGGCTGCTTCAAGACTGCATTTATTAAAATCAAGAGCAGGGAGAGCTTTCAAGTCTCTCAAGTGTTGTAATAAATGTTTGAAATTAGTCATTACACTGTTTGCCATGGTTCATATCGTGGACTCTATCCAAATGACAAATGAGCACAGCCTGGACATGCACCTTTTTTTTTTTTTTTTTTTGGTTGTAGTGGTGCATTTGAGATGGAGACAAGGTTGGCATAACCCAGCCCAAAACTTCCTAAGTTGGAGCAGGATTGAAGGGAGGAGTGGAAAAGAGGGAAGGTTTCATTGGAAAACCTTATCAGAGTCTCAGGGCAATGGCTTTGAGCAGAAAAGTGCTGGCTCAGCTCTGACATTCCTGGCTAAAAATGAAATAAATCTGAAAAACAGCCAAAAGCCCCAAGAAGAGGCCGTGTAGTTTTTGCAATGCAGAGCAGTTGGTTGGTGCCATGTCTGGATTATGCAAAGTTCAGCTCTTCCTCCATCAAACAGCTCCAGGATGGAAATTCACCTTGTTGCTCTGTTAGAGATGGCTTCTTAATGTGCTTGCCTGGCCATAGGATGTGCTGATGTGGTCATTTAAGAATTAAAATAAACCAAAAACCCCTCAAAAATCAAATTACAAACCACTTTTCTAAATACAGTTCTCTGTCTGTGCATGTATAGTCACACATATATAGGCACAGACATATTAAACACATACAGCACAGAAAAGAGACAATTATTAAGACAAATATTCTGTCTCAATTCATTTTGTTCTTCATTTTCCCATCAGGAATGTAATAGCTAAATTTATAGTGTGGAGCCTGGGCTATAAATTCCATTATTTTCAGTGACTATATCAATTACATCCCTTGAAAGGGACCCCAAGGCAAGGGGAGAAAATTGGAGACAAAAATCTTCAGAAGGGAGGATGCAGGAGGTAGAGGGGAGAAGCATCCCCTCCCCTACTTTATCATTTTACTCATTACTCATAACCAAAATCTTGTCCCTACATAAAAGCCTGCTGAGCTCCCTGGTGCTCCAGCTGGCACCCAAGACAGAGCAGCTCTGGTGACAACTGTGTCACTGAGGAAATAATTGCACTGCCACACACACAGGTGCTGACTCAAAAGGCGAGCAGGAAATGGTCTTGTCTGAATATAAATGGTATTTATTTTAGAGAAATTCAATTGTCAGGAAAGAAAACAAAGCTTTTTTTTTTTTTTTTTTTAAGAAGCTGAACAAACTACTCATCTCCTGTCCTTGAGCTGAATTTTTTTTTTTTTTTTTTAAGGTTTCTTGCACTGGAGCAGACTTGGAAAAGGGAGAGCACAGTTTCAAAGAGCAGAGTGCAGCAGTTGTTTCTTTAGTAACTTTTAAAAGAGTTTTTACTGTTTTCCCTTCTCTCCTAGTGCAAGTGATTGATTTGGCTGGGTTTGTTTCAGTGGGACTGGTTTTATTTGCGGTGCCTCTCACCACGTGCCAGAGCTGGCCTGTGAAAGGCAGAGCAGACACTGAGGGAGATCTGCAGCAGGAGCCTTCCCTGTTAGCACAAAGGAAAAGGAGCCTGTGCCAGCTGCTGAAGAGCTGGATAGTGCTGCAGACCCAATATAGTTTCAAACTTTGTCCCAGATGTTGCCAAGCTCAAACTTCCTAATGTTCCAGGAAAATATCTCCTTTATATTTCCAAGCAGCAGAGGCTGCTGGGCTTCCCTGTCACTGCAGAGCAGAGATGTGCAGGGTCCAGCTCTGTATTTATTTTCTCCCCTGGAGCTGTATTATCTTCATGTCCATCCAATGGCACTCAGCATTGTTCCTTAGCTCCTCACCCAAAGGTTTACACCCTCAGTACATTTATCAGCAGTTTCTTCTGTCATTTAAATGGCTTCATCACTTAAACTGCTTTAATCTCCCTCCCTCCTTCACAGCCTGTGCCTCTTCAAGTGACGTTCATGGACAGAAGCCATGAAAGTTGCCAGAGGTACCTTTCTCTACTGGAAATGCTGAATGATGCCTCCATGTCTTCCAAGTGGTGAAATCCACAGGGAGAAGCAGAAATTCCTGATTATTTCCAGGGCATCCTCTCTGTGTCTGGTCTTGAGCCTGGGAGATGACAGACCAAGTGCCTGCAGGAGGAGGGAGATTGTGCCCCTTGGAAATGGGAGGCTCAGGAAAGGGCAGCACAACCTTGGAACTTGTGCTCCAGCCCCATTCTCTTCTCTGGACACCTTCCAGCCCCTCCATGTCCTTCTTGCTGGGCCCCAAAACAACCCAGGATCTGAGGTGTGGCCTCGCCAGCACCAGCATGGTGGGACAGTCCCTGCCCTGCTCCTGTGCTGGCACAAGACAAGATGCCATTGGCCTGCTTGGCCACCTGCCTGGGCACTTAGCCAGCTCTGACCCTGCTCCTGAGCTCTCCTGCTGTGACCTGTGCCCCTTCCAGCTCTCTGCTGCCCTGGGCCCCTCTGCACCTTTCCTTGTGTGTGTTTGTTTTAACTGTGCCCTGGTCAAAACACCACAAAACATTGAATAAGAAGAGTTATTTCGTTTCTCCATCAACAATTTCCTTCCTCCTCGTGCTGTGCCCTTCAGTTGCTGTTGAGACTTTCACCCATGTCACAGATTCTACTAAATCCTGTCTTCTCAAGCTTAGCTAATGACAAATGCTCTATGGAAATCTGGATGAAACCTGCTGCATCTCATTTGCCTAGAAAATCTTTCAAGGAAAGACAGCAGGTTGGAAGAGGGGGGGGTGTGGAACGTTGTGCTTGTGATAAATAGTGAACTTAATGAAGATTGCTGATGGACAGCATTGTGAACTGGAGGCTTTTGTTTTCCCCAGTATAAGATGGATGGTGGTATCCAGTATTTCCTCGGTGTTTCTGCCTTGCAGGATTGTCCACCCTGTTGTTCAGCCCTCTGCTCCTGAGCAGGAGCTGCCAATCTGTGCCAACAGCAATTTCCCACCTCCCCCATTCCTCCTTTGAGGGAGTTGATCTTGAGATATTTTTTTAACATATTAGTTTATAATTAAAGGATATTGTATTAGGACCATTAAGATACGACCTGCCTTACCTCCATAAATACCTTTTTTCCCCCCCTACTTGCTGGGAAGGCTTTAAAAACATCCACTTGGAAATTCATGCAGATGATATTTAGACATGCAGATATGCACTCCTGTTTTGCATGAATGTTTGACCTTGGGCAGAGCTGTTCAATGCAGGATGGATGTGTTGTGGCTGCATTTAATCATCTGAAGCAGAGATGAAGCCTTGAAAAACCACATAGACCCAATTCCCAATTCCCAGCCTCTGGATGGTAATGAACTTCTGAGAAATAGCTAATCAATAAATTGAACAAAAGACTCAGGCAGCTAAACCACTTTGTCAGGGCCTTAATTACAATTGCAGAAATAAATCGGGAGGGGGGTGGTGGTGGTGCTTGGGAGCCTTTGCCAGACAAAACGAACCCTTTACTCTCTCGAGGTAACCCTTTGCAAACTGAGCAGCCCGGCTGGCTGTGGGCGCTGTGCCTTTGTGTGTGTGTCCACAGAGGGCTCTGAGTGGGGCAAATGACCCGAACCAAGCTGCTGCAGGACGGGTTGGGCTGTCCCTGACCTCCGAAGCTGCTGCAAGTGGGATTCTACCAGGCAGGAGGGCTTCTACTTCTCCCTTTCCACAGGGAGGGGATGAGGATGATCCAAGGCAGCAGGCCATGGCGGGCCAAGCTGGGCTGTTTCACTTGGGGAGAAAGCTGAAGATTTAGGAGCAGATGCAGCCAGCAGGATCAGGAAGGACATCTGAGGACAGAGAGGAGAGATGGCAGGCGGCCAGCAGCCCAGCTCACCCCGCTAGCCCAGCAGTGCCATCCCCCGCCAGCAGCAGGAGCGATGGAGCCAGGCAAGGCCGCCGCTGAAAGCCTGCGAGGCTCCCGCTGGCTCCTGCCTCAGTTACAGCAGCAGGCGTTTCACAGGAGCCTCTCCTGGCAGCCCCTGCTGCAAAACAAAGCCGTGTATCCTCGGGGATTGTCTTGCAGTCGTGGTTTTGCCTTGAGGAATATCAGAGGGTACCAGCGCGGCCCAGGGTGGGTGCCGAGCAGGAGCCTGCCTGTGGGTGCCAGAGCCCCAGGGGGCACAAGGTGATGAGGGAGAACAAAGATCTTGAGGAGCTTTGTGGCACAAGACAAGATGGCTCAGTGGTCTGGGCACCGTGGTGCTGGTTGGGGATCCAGAGAAGCGGGGATGCCTCAAAGGAGCGTGTCTTTGAGAGGGCTTAAAATTGGGCAGAGCAGACCTTTTCTTGGGGTAGATTTAAACCCTGAGCAAGGTGCAGGGAGATGGACTGTGTCCCATGTGAGCTGCTTTTCACCCTTGGAGGGGAGTTGGTTGGTAACAGGCTCACTGCCCTCCTCTTCCTCACCCTCCACAGCCCTTGGGCTTGGCAGGGAAAGGAGCTTTTTTGTTCCCTTAACAAAAACCCCTTGCGCGACAAGGTTTTCTTCTGAATGTCTGCTCACTGCAGGTGGGTGGCTCCAGCTGCTGGGATCCTCAGGGCTAAGCAGAGCTTGGCCACCTTCTACTGGAGGGCAGCCACCAGCTGCAAGAGCTCAGAGCATACTGGGACCACAGTGCCCCATTTCACTGTTACAGGTGCTGGGGGTCCCCATCAAAGAGCACCCCAGAGCCCAGCTGCTGCCCTGGGGGGACAGTTCTGAGGCAGTGGTTGTGTCCTGCAGCATCACTGTGACTGGAGCAGCTGTGGCTGGCAGCAGTGCAGGCTGCAGGTGCTGCACCTCCAGGATGCAGTTATCCCCCAAAGCAGGGTGAGGACAGCCCCTTCTCCTGCTGCTAATGGGTCACCTTGTGCTGGCCTGCAGCAGTGAGGAACCTGGTTGTGTGTGAACACTCTTGAACTCGTAAGAGATCTCCCTGGCTGGGGGAAATGTGAATTAATTTTCATCTCGGAACCCTCCCCTCCGACCTTAACACCAGAGTCTGCAGGAGAACAAACCCCAGGTGACATAAACCCCATAGCATCTCATGTTGTCAAACTCCAGCATGTTTTAGGTTTTTTTCTGGCTCGGGGCCTTGCTGAAGGAGCATTTAGCACTTCTGCCTCCCTGCCAGCCTGGCTCCTGTTCCCTGCCTTTCCCACGGAGCCGGGAATGGCTCTGTAATGAGGGAGCACTGGTGACATGAAACTGCTGGGAATAAGGATGGCTTTCTGTGAGCTGCTCTGCCTTTGTGCCCAGGTTCTTCCTGAAGCAGCAGATAAATCTCCATCTCAGCACAGCAGGAAGGCTGGCAGAGCAGTCCCCAGGACATGAGTGAGTTGCTGCTGTCGGCGCTGTGTTTACTGCACAGATAAAATATTTACAGCTCCATCTTTGGTGTGAGATGTGGCTCGTCCAGTCCTCATGAAGGTCACAGGAAAGTCAGTAAAATTTATTGATGGTTTATGGCACTTGTGTGCTGGAAAGCAAGGTTACAGTGTGATACACCTACACTTGGCAGGCAGGGAGGGCTGGAGGGACACAGGGGAGGGAGAGGAGAGCAGCTCCTTGTACCTCACTGGTGCAGTCCCCCAAACCTGTGTGTTATTTTTAATTAAATGATAAGCTCCAAGTAGCAGAGCACGTCCAGGGCTCCTAACAGGCTGCAGCCCCACATCCCAGCAGCTGAACAAATGATGTGTTTGCTGTGCTGGTGCTGAGTCCTTCAGAGGGAGCAGGGTTTGTGTTTAAGGCTCTGTGTGCCTTGGTGTTTGTGTGGGGAAGTCAAATTCTGCATGGAAAGAGCCGTGTCTGCCTCTCACTTCTTGTTAATTCTGATTTCTGCCAATAGCCTAGAACTGGGATTGCATTGGTAGGAATAATCAGAATGAAGGTGGCTTCTGTCTTGGAGAGCTGGGAGCCCTCTGGACACACAGGGACCTTTCCCAGCAGAGCTGAGGGCAGCTGGGACAGTCTTGAGTTCTCTGGTGTCTGGGCAGCCCGCTGTGGGCAGGGAGGGCTGTGATAAACACCTCCTCTTCAGGCATCTCCCTTCCCTCTGGGCTGGCCCTTCACCCCAGGAATTCTCTGCTTCGTTCTCCTCTTGCCCTGGAAGGCTGTGAGCAGATGGAGGGGCATTTGTGCCCCTCTCTGCTTGGACCTGCAGGTGCAAAGGGCACTGAGACACCGAGGCAGCCCCTGGAAGCCTTGTTTCAGGTGTATTTTCCAGGAGAGCAGCCAGGATGTCACACCTGTGCTAGATACCACAGCCCAGCCCACAGAGAACAGGTTCAGTGTCTGCAGCAGTGGTGGTGAGGTGGGATTTGCTCTGCACTCCTTGCATTTCCATTTGGCACATCCTATCCCCCCCTGTGTGCTTTGCCTTCCAAATAAATGGGGAAAGCTCCCTGTGGGAGAGGACACTCTGTTCCAAACCTCTCCTGGAACAGAGCAGCTCCCAGCTTTGTTATTTTGCAAAAACGATTTGCGTTTCAATGAACCACGATAAAAACAGGGTGTTTGGGGCTCTTGGTGCCTCTTCTCATCGAGTTCTGTGGCAGGAACAAGCTCAGAGGTGGCTCAGGGCAGAGCAGGTGCTGGCCAGGCCAATTTGGGGGTCAGGGCAGAGCAGCTACAGCAGCAACATAAAAACCTGACTTTTTCTAAGCCAAACACTCCAGGCTCTGGTGGTGGCTCTGCTCCACACCACTGTCTCTCCTTTGAGGGCTATGAAGTGTTTATTTCTGAGCCACAGCTTTTCATTTAACAAGGAAGGCTGGAAGTCAGATCAATGAGAAACGCAGGAAGAAGCTGGGAATGAAGTGCTGCCTGCTCCTATCAGCTCCTGGGCCTGTTTATAACCTGATAATAGAAAGGCTTCTCTGTGATCTTATTACTAAGAAGGTTGGAGTCTGAGCATGCCATAAAAACCCCAAGCAGCCTGGTGGTTGATAACACCCCATGCACACCAAGGTGGGAAGTTAAAACTGGCCAGGAGTTCCCATTGGGATGTGGGCAAATCCCTGCAAATTCCCCCTCTCCCTTTCCCTGACCTCACCCTAAAGAATGATCTGCTGGCAACTGAAGGTGTCTGTCTGATCTGCTGCTGGGGAAAGGAAATCTTGAGAACATTTGACAAAGAACGCAGAGTTGAAATTAAATATTGTAATGATATAAAACAGTAAGCAGATCTGCTTGACAGCCTTGACAGCTATTTGTTATAGAAAACAGCGTTTATGATGTCAGTCCTATAAGGGAATGTGTTTGAATTAAAATAATTACAGCAGATAGTACAACAAAGACTCCCTGTAGTCAATCATCCTTCACAAATACACGGTGCAAAACCTTCCCAAATGAGTGAGGGAAACGTGGGGACTGCAGCCTGGCAAATAAATACCAATAAGGAGCTGCACTACCAAGCCAAGAGGCTGCTTTCAGTCATCAGATTTCCTTCTCTTTTCAACTCTAAGGGGGACAAATGAGGTTTGAAAAAATTATTATTATTCTATGTGTTTGTCACTTCAACTTCCACCTACTTCCAGATAGGGAATTGAAAATCTTTTGGGAAGGGATGAAGGGATTCTTTCAGCTTTTGGGATCTTTCTTGTGTTCCTCTTCTCCTTGTGCCCACTGCCATTGCATAGTTTCATGTTTTCACGGAGATCACATTGATGAGTTTTCAGCTAAAAAAATATCTACAAAATGCCTTTCCTTAGTACCTTCTCACTGCATGCAGCAGTGTCTTGTGAGCAGAGCTGGTCAGAACAAGATAAAATTAAGATTGTCTAACAGTTCCCAATTTTGAGTATAAAATCCTGGCCTGCAGTTGTACAGGCTCTACTTCAGCTCCAATCAGATGTGTGGATTTCCTTCATTTTGGGCAAAATGATTCAATTGCCTTCTAGGAGACTTGGGGAGGGGCAAAAACTTGGCTCTACACATTGGGGGGGAGGGGGGGGGGAAGGAAAAATGAAAACAAAGAAAACAAGAAAAGGCAGAACCCTGTGGTGTCCAATGTCTGAAAATCTCCTGTCTGTCTACAGAACACAGCAGACCCCAAGCCTTGCCAAGGGAGGGGTGACTCTGCTGCTGGGGAGGAAACTCTGATTCTCCACTGAGGAAACCACTTGTAATTGCAGCTTTTATGGTTTTGAAACAACGCATTTTGCAACCTTCTCAGAGAAATATTAGCACTGAACATCTGAAATCAGTGGAGATTTTGTCCTTGCCAGACTTGCTTGAGTTTTGTGTCTTGTTTTTAACTGAGTGTTGGGATGCTCTGGATATTCATGGCTGTCTACATACCCCTACAACTGATGCATCAGGGGCTCTTTTGCTGAAAGGTTGAGTCTAGTTTTGTTCAAACTCCCAAATTTTGACCCTTAACTTTTGGGTAAATGTAAATATGTAAACTGCTTAGCAAGTTGTATAAAATGAGGCAGCAGAGGTTTTTTTTTTCCTTGGGAATTTTGAGTGTTTAGCAGGTTTGCAACACTGGCACTTTTTGTCAGCACTTGGGAGCTCCTGCATGAAAGCAATTACCGGCATTCCTTTCTCTCCTTGCTTTTGTTCCCTCATGGGCAGCCCTTCCCAGCAGTGAATTCAGCCCAGATCCCAGCTCTGGGCTGCCCAGCTGGTGTTTTCACAGGTGTGTTGGGCCGGAGAGCAGAGACCAAGGGAACAAACCAGGGGAGAACAAGCCCTCCCTGAAAGGAGCAGAGATAACACTGCATTGTTTTCCTTCTGCATTCCTCGCCGTTCCCATTCTTCCCAAGAAATGCTGTCCCTACCTCTCTTGCCTCTGCATGTCTCCTGCCAAATATTCTCTTTATGGCTTAATCCTGCACTGGATGTTTGACAAATGAGAACAGACACCCAGGAAAAAAAAAAAAAGTAAAAGAAATCGGTGCAACCCTCTTTTCTCTGGGTGTTTTAAAGTGAGAGAGCTTCCAACAGTGGCCTGGGGATGTTCTGGGGCTCTTGTGGTGTTTTGTTAACCAACAGGAGGGAGCCTGTCCCTGTTTCAGCCCAGATTTTACATGGCTGACACCTGCAATGAGGAGTTTTCTCAAATCCCCTGGAAGCTGGGAAGGTTGGCAATCTGCCTCCCATCTCAGCTCTGCAAAAACCAGCAGAGAGCTCCATAACCAGCAAAGATATCCTGCCTGGCTTTGCATTTCTTGGCTGCACGTAGTTCCAGTGAAACCCTCGATGCTATTTGAACATCGGGTGGGTTGAGGTTTTTTTTCCCTTCTTTTTTTTTTTTTTTTTTTTTTTTTTTTTTTTTTTTTTTTGGTGCATAGTTTAATTACAGTGAGGCTGTGCACTGAGTCTCCATTAATAATACAGTAAATTTCAGCAGCAGATTAAATTTCTCTAAAGTAGTAAATTGCAGGGGAAAGTGGAGGAAAGTCATGGTCGGGGAAAATAAGTACATTATAGGTCCTTTATTAGATAGAAGCCCATGGCATCAGGCAGACGGGTTCTTACAAACACACACATATGAGAAAAACAGGGACTGCATCAATCAGCTTATCAAAATCACTTAAAAGAAATGGGCTTCTGCTGAATGTGTGGAGTGCAATAAAACATCAGTGTAAGGCTGGACGTATATTAACTGGCACAGAGAGATTATGACATGGCCATTACTGAGCTTCCTCTTCCTGCTGGCTGCAGAGAGGGCCAGATTCCTCCATAATGTGTTCCTCAGCCTCTGCCTCCCCTCCCAAATTTATTTTATTACCCTTGTTATGGGCAGGCACACTATAAAATGACATTAGAGGCAGAACAGCCACACGAGAGATGCTGACTCTGCCCCGAACATCAAATGTACTTCATAAGGGCTATGTAAATACTTTGCTAATCCGGTGCCATCTGAAGGCACAGAAGAAATGAAAAATGGGTGAAAACCCTGTGCAAGCACTTCTTGTCTCCTGCTGGTCCCCTCCCAGCACCCCTGGGCTCTCCAGGGCCCACCCTGCCCTGCTCTGGGGTTTGGGGAGCCTTGGGTTGGCCAACACCTGGTACCTGGGCAAGGTTTAATGGAGATGATGGCAGCCCCTAGAGCATGGGCAGGTGAAGGTTTTCTGTGGCAGCCACAGGGTGCCAGTGCATTAAAAGCTCAGTTAATGTTGATATTCAGTGTGATCTGTGTGCACAGAGCTGGGAGGGGAGGGAGCAGCTGGGACGGCCAGGGATGGGGGAGCAGCTCAGGCTCTGATCCCCCTCTCATCAAACTCATTTTACATGGAGGTGCCAGTGCTTCATGGATGGATAATCCAGATGATAAAACACCACTTGGTATCTTTAGCCATTTGTGCAGGTGTTGAAAGGGAGAGCTGCTTGGTCCACTGCAGCCAAATGGGCTGTGCCAGCAGGGACACAGCTCCAGGGGCCTTGGGACAGGCAGGAACTCCAGTGCTGGACAGATGAGATACCACAGGGCATGTGTGTGTGTGTGTGTGTGTATAGACATAAATATACAGCACCAAAAAATCCTTTAAAAATCACTTTTTGGCCCCAGCAACTGCGCTTAAAATCAAACGAGAGATGAAGGAATTTTTCAACCCAAATCGTAAGAGACCCTGGGGGGGGACACAGGATTATGGACACTTATAACTAATGCAAAATAAACAAGGCAAAATTATATGTAATTACTCCTAAAGTCGTTTGCTTGTTTCAGTAATTGACCTGTGCATTCTTTAATCTTTAATGCTCCTTTAAAATTCAGCCTCAGGGACTCATAACATTTATTGACGTTTGTCATGGTTAAGGCTCTGGAGGAACTGGGCTTTATTAGAACTCTTCAAAGAAATATCAATTTAGGGATAAGCAGCATTAATATTTTGTACACAACATCATCTGCTTAGAAAGCTTTACTAGATTCCTTTATATCTTAGAAAAAGATGGCCCAAAAGGGCAGTGCTGGGAATGGCTTAGTAAAGAACCTGCTGCTGCTACTTGAGTGGGTTTTATTAATAAAAATATGAGGCTGTGTTTAATAAAATTAAAAAGGTTGATGCAGGAGACACTGATGTGCCTGTTCATGGTGGCAGGAGAGTTTTATCCCATGCTGGGTGGAGAGAGGAGCATCAGGAGTGCAGCTGGGGGAGAGATTCTCCCTGGCACAGGCTGGCTGTGTGACCTTGGCAAGAGTCACTTGCATTTTCCTCTCCCTGTCACAGGGGGTGAAGTTCACCAACCAGCTTCAGATGTTATGGATCCCCCAGTCTGGAGGCTCTGCACATTTCTGAGTGTCCACAGGGCTGGTGGGAAGCTTTTGTTGTTGGTTCCAACTCAAATTTTATTGTTGGTGAATACTGTGCAGAAAAACCCAACCAAATTTGGGAATACCAGCAATGAGCAGCCTGGCTGAAACCTGCCCTTTGTGCCATTTTGGAGAGTGAAATTCCTGGAGTATTTCTCATATTTTAATATTTCTCACAGGGGGGGATATTGCAAATAGCTCAGAAGGTTTGTGCCACTGCTCCTTCCACAGGTGCTGTTCTTTCCCAGGCACTGCAGATCTGCTTTGTCAGGTGATGGCTTGGGAGCAGCAGGCAGTTCAGAGAATCCCAGAATGGCTTCTATTGGAAAGGACCTTTAGAATTATCTCATTCCCCCCCCGCCCGTGGGGAGGGCCCCCTGCCACTATCCCAGGGTGCTCCAAGCCCCATCCAGCCTGGCCTTGGGCACTGCCAGGGATCCAGGGGCAGCCACAGCTTCTCTGGGCACCCTGTGCCAGGGTCTCCACACCCTCACAGGGAACAATTCCTTCCCAATATCCCATCTCATCCTGCTCTCTGTCAGTTTGAAACCATTTCCCTGATGAGCTTGCTCAATTCTTAGCAGCAGCTGACATTTGTTCTTCCCTGAGTAGACAAGGGGGACATGGGATCCTCTCCAAGGAGCCACTGGACATTTCCCTGGGAGCAGACCCTGCCCAGGCCTCCCTGGATGCTCCTCAAAGGCTGCATTCAGATGCCAGAGTCCCACCAGTGTCCCACCTTCCTGAGGCTTCCTCACTGGGCAAAGGTTCTCTCTAAAAATGCTTGTTACATATGCAACAAATGGAAAAAATCAAATGGAAAGGTTCCTGAAACAACTGAAATGTTCTAACTACTGCTGCTAATTCAAGAATCTGAGGAGAGCCTTCTACTGTCTGAACATCTGACTCCCATGTTTTTGTTGGTTGTTTCTGCCACTGTTGGGTTCAGTTTCCTCCAGCTTTAGCACAAAAAATCATTTTTGCTTTTCCTTCCTGGGCTCAGTCAGGCCACCAACAATAATTTGAGCTTCTTGTTGATTTTCCTTCTCCCTCTCTCTGTCCTTGTATTCATTCTCTATTAAACCAGTGAAATGATCACAGAGCCAACTGGAAACCCCTCTGACACCGAAAACAGGGCTCAGCAAAGGTTATTTCCGAGGAATTTGTCCTGTTTTTCTTTGAAGGGAAAAGAATCCCAGTGTTTTCTTAAAGAAAGGAGAGCCCTAACCATTGGTATATCTGTGGTGCTGCTGGAGTAAGGGACTTGTGTTTAGATAGGGGCCAGATTGGGAAGCCATGTGACTGAGTAGTCATTTTCAGAAATATTTGGGTTGCCGCCAGCAAGGCTCCTGGTGGGTGTCGAGTCTGGGGACATCAGCAGCACCCTTAGGGAGCTTCAATTCCGTCTCTCTTTAGCTGTCCCCGCCTCTCCACCTGGTGTGGCAGCAGAGAAGCTGCCATCAGGTGATGTTTTTGAAGCGAGGTGTTCTTTTTGTCTTTAGCAGAGACGGCTTCCCCCGCCCGCGCCTCAGCCGTGCCAGAACAAGGCTTCCAGCAGAGTGGCAGAGTTGAGCTGCCTCTTGCATTAAACACCAGAGATTTCATTAAATGGCAGAGGAGGGAGCTTGTGTAGAGGGGAGGCTCACCCCAGAGACATTACAGATTGTCTCATGCTATTTAAGTGGGCTAAAATTAGAGGGAAAGAATCTGCGGCTAATTGGACTTGTGCATTAATCATAGTCTGCTGCTGGAGTACTTCACCCATTAGAATGTGTTAATTTGGTAATTACAAGGTGAGGGGGAGGTCTCTCTTTGTAATCCAAAGCCCTTCTTCATGCTTACTGCACATTTCAGAAACAGGTACAGTGAGAGGTAGGAGGCAGGATTATGGTGGAGGGGAGGGGTGAGCTCCCAATTACCACCTCCCACCCCACCTGAGAACACACACAGGCTCCCCAGCTCCAGACACCTATAATTAAACCGGGTTAGGTATTGGGAGCAGAAGGTCCTTCATTCCAGTTAACAGGTAATTAATTGTATCTCAATTTCCATTGTAATTCCCACTCCCCCCCCCTTCTCGTTATAAGAAATAATGTAAATGTTCAGTTTGAGGCCTCCTGTGTTTGGGAGGGAGAGGCTTCTCCTTGCTCCTCTTTTTCTAAGGTTCCTCAGAAAGGTTTGGGGAGCTCGAGGTGGGCCTGGAAGAGCTGTCCTTATCCCCATTGCAGAAGTCATTGATTTTCAAGCATGATCCTGCAGCTGAGATGAAGTAAATTGTTTTATTTCCTATATCCCATAGATAGCAGAAAGAAGATTTTACAGTGAGGGCAGTGAGGCCCTGGAAAAGGGTGTCCAGAGAAGCTGTGGCTGCCCCACCCCTGGAAATATTCCCAGTCAGGTTGGATGGGCTCTGAGCAGCCTGGTCTCATGGCAATTGTCCCAGCCCATGGCAGGGGGATGGACTCAGGTGACCTTTAAAAATCCTTTCCACCCCAAACCACTCTGTAATTTCATGACTCCAAGCCGTTCACGGTTTTACCTCACACTTAAGGGCTGCCTTGCCTCTCTCCTGGCAGGTTTTGCTGCATTCATAGGTGCCTTATGAATCAGGGCAGGCTGGAAAATAGAGAAGAGAATTAACAAGACAGGGAACAGGCAGAAAACTCAGGCAGGGAAATGTAAGAGACTAAACACTGAGACAGCTAGTGCAAAATATGGATTTTCTGAGGGATGTAAAACACTAATGAGTAAAAACACTGAGATGTATGTGCTCTAATGAGAAGCAAATCAGACTGGAGCTTGCAAAGCAACACTGCCTCCAGTGCCTTTATCCTGGCAGGAGGCTCCTTTCCCAGCTCTGCCCTCAGAGATGCTCGGGGAGGAGAAGCCCCTTCATGTGAGATCCCATTTTCCCCTCTCCCTGTCTGTTTGCTGGTTTACCTGTGGGGGTAACAGCCTTTCAGAGGGGATGGTTTCCACTGCACCTGGAAGCTGGGCAGGGCAGTGTTTGCTGGGAGGACCCTGCGGTGCAGACAGGGCTCTGCACTGCCGTTCCCAGCCCATTTCCCAGCCCATTTGCCGGCAATTGCAGCTGCTCCCCAATCTCTGCAAAGGTCGCTGTGAGTGGCTTGGGCTGGGATGTATTTGTGGGCAGCCCCGGAGGTTGCAGGCAGCCCTCACAAACAGTGACCCGAAGTGGTGACCTCCACAAACCACATCATTTTCCACTTGGGCACCTCCAGATTGGTTCTGCGGATCTGCAGAACCAGAAGGCCAGGTCTGACTCCAGCACAATCATTTGCTGCCTCATTAGCACTCACTCCTTAAAGGGGCACCTTTAATGTTGCTAAACCTAAAAATGTGACCTATTTCCCCCCCTCCTCTGTTAGGGCTCCTTGCAAATTCCCTGCCGTCAGTCTGGGTGCACTCTCATCCTCCTGCACCTCCTCAAAGAGCAGAAGTCTCGTGAGCAAAATGAAAACCCTGCCCTCAAATGGCTCCAAATGCTGTGTCACAGCCAAATAGAAACCTTTCAGAATATATTTCATTTACTAATGAAGGAACTGGTGGTAGAGGGACACAAAGGGGAGCTCAGCCTTCTTCTGAGGTCTGTCTGCTCTCTGGTGTCAGTTTGGGACCATTGAAGAGCATTTTGCCATAAAGTACTTCACAATAAACCACCAGCAGGTACCGAGGACAGGAAGTGTGCTTGTACAACAGATTTTAATTTTATTAAACTTGTAGAGATTTGCAGTAAACTATAAGAAAAGCAACTGTGGTTGAAACAGCCCAGTTTTTATTAAAAATATTTACATTTTCTGAAACCAGCACTGGAAGCTGGAAGGGTGAGAAGGATCTTTTCAATTCTATAAGCTGTACATGTGGGCTACAGACTGTACCCATCGGAATAAAGTGATTACCACCCTCATTAAGTGGATAAAGACCATTCACTGCCTCCTATTTCGGGGATGACTAATGTGAATCCACATCCAACACAGCGGATGCTGAAGGGATAATTTTGTTGGAACAGATCTATAATGCACAGTGACTGGGTGTGAAAGGCACTTCTTCTGTGCAAGGCACTTTGCACATCCAGGCTGAGCTTCTGGACTTAATTAGCAGCACCCACAGCCATCCCCGGGAGCTGCTGCTCACCAGGCCTTCAGTTCACTGGTGATAATCAAAGTGCTTTTAACTGTGTGATCATAGACTCATTCAGGTTGGAAAAGACCTTTAGGACCATGAGTCAAACCAGTGACCCAGCACTGCCAAAGCCACCAATAAACCATGTCCCTAAGAGCCACATTTCCACAGTTTTTAAACCATGGTGACTCCAGCTCTTCCCCTGGGCAGCCTCTCCTGGTGCTCGGCAGTGCTTTGGTGACGAAATCTTTCCTGATGTCCATCCCAACCCTCCCCTTGCGCAGCTTGAGATTATTTCCCCTTGTCCTGTTATCTGGGAGAAGAGCTTGGCCACAGCCTCCTGTCAGGTGGTTGTAGAGGGCAATAAAGCCTCTCCTCAGCCTCCTTTTCTCCCCTGAGGTTCCCCCAGTAAACATCCAACACTTGACCTTAGTCTGGCTGAAACTTTGGCTTCCTATCTCACCAGAAATGGAGCTATTTCCAGGTAGAACTCCATTCATTTCTTCACTCAAAAACCTTTTTATTTTTTTTTTAATTAAATTCCTCAGAATTTTTCAATTCTGAGAAATTTGTTCCAAAATGGAAAACGAAATTTTAGAATTCTGAATATTCCATTTTTCTTCCTTATGCTTTTATTATCTATCTCCCATATCTCTCTGTTTTATTTCATGACATCAAACTGGCAGATGTCTGTTCCAAAAGGTATAATTCTTTGCAGAAGACAAAAAGTTGTTTTGATCAGTATTTAGTAGATGCCATTACTTCAAAAAACAGCAGCGTTTCACCTACTACTCACCTGCTATTTTGGTGGGTTCACCCTAGTCACAACAGACAAACTAATGCATAATTATCAAAAATAAGAGATTTGATGTGTTTCATTGGCATTTTGTGCTGTTCTTGAACAGAAGGCTTTGCAAAATGCCATCTTTTCATGGGGAAATAAGTCAGTAATAATTTTCAGTGCCTGTTTTCCTTACAAGAACTCCTCCCCGTTTGCTTCTCCCACAAACCTGGGGGTGGTTTGGGATGCAAGTGAGCTCGTGGGGTCCTGCAGAGCTGATCCCCAGTGCCTGTGTCTCTCTGGTGGTTGCTGCAGAGCTCTTTGCTCCTGCTGGCTTGCAGAGCTGATGACACACCAGAAGAGTTTGTTTTTAGGAAAATCTTGCTGCCATCCCACAGATGAGGGTCAGCTCCCACCTGAGGCTGTTACAAACCCAGCTGTGGGGGGCTGAGCTCTGGGCTTTGTCCAGGGCAGCTCCTGAGCCCAGCCCAGCTGCTCAGAGCTGCAGGTGACCCCTCAGAGGTGCAGGTGACCCCTCAGAGGTGCAGGTGGCCATCCAAAGGTGCAGGTGGCCATCCAAAGTTGCAGGTGACCACTCAGAGGCGCAGATGAGCACCCAGAGGTGCAGCTGACCATTCAGAGTGCAGGTGACCAGTGAGAGCTGCAGGTGACCCTGCCAACCCCTCTCACTGCCCTTCCCTTGGGCAAAGCCCTCTGAAAGGCACCGTGCCCAGGGATTCTGCATTTCCACCATGCCCCATCCATTGCTGGGTGTGTTGTTTGCTGTGGGTTTATGGACAATCCAGGTACCACAGGGGAGAAAACTCTCCTGTAACATCCTGGACTGTCCATACAGTTCTAGCTCCAAGTGAATGGGATGGATTTGGCTTTGGCATTAAGTGGAAACCTCCACTGGGCAGGAGATAGAGCAGCTGTGGCCTCATACGAGCTGTGCCAGCACCCTCAGCCTCAGCAGCTCCTGCAGTTTGCTCAGTGGCCCCAGCCCTGCTGTCCAGGGACAGGGACAGGGACAGGGACAGGGACAGGGACAGGGACAGCCTGCATGGATGAAATGGGATGGCAGCACTGGGATGAGGGAGTTGCTCTCATTGCACAGATGTTCACCTGCTCCCTCAGCAGCAGAGACAATGAGTGACTGCAGCTCCTCCTGTATTCCCCTTATTCCAAGATATCAGAGCTGCTTTGGGGACTTTTCCTTCCCCAGCAGGGCCTGATATGGGCAAGGGCAGGGCATTGCAGTGGCCAGGCTGCCCTGCAGGGCACTGCCTGCCCATGAGGATCAGCTCTGGGACTGAGCCTGCCCTGCCTGTGATCCCAGAGAGGACGGTGACTGAGCTGCAGGAGGAAAAAAAAAAGACCTTACAAAGCCATGTAGCTACTTCTGAGGAATATTTGCTGTTTTCACTTAGGTCAAAGATTCAAATAAATGCAGACAAAATTCCTTTTTTCCTGTTGGTATCAACAGCTGTCAGCACAGACATGTAAAGTCAGTGTTTGTGTTGAGCTTACAGCAATAATGAGATTTTGGTTGCATTGAGAAAACAGCTCACCATGGCACTAAGAAATAGTAATGACTTCTCAAGGAGTGTTTTGTGTGTTTGGTTTTTTTCCCTCCAGTTCAGGCTTTTTAAAACTGCCTATTAAAAATGTGTTTGGGCATGTTTTCCATAGAGCCACACTGCTGAGCTGGTGCTGGGTGCATGAGGGCATTTGGGGGGTGTGTGAGCTCCTNTCCCTCAGCAGCAGAGACAATGAGTGACTGCAGCTCCTCCTGTATTCCCCTTATTCCAAGATATCAGAGCTGCTTTGGGGACTTTTCCTTCCCCAGCAGGGCCTGATATGGGCAAGGGCAGGGCATTGCAGTGGCCAGGCTGCCCTGCAGGGCACTGCCTGCCCATGAGGATCAGCTCTGGGACTGAGCCTGCCCTGCCTGTGATCCCAGAGAGGATGGTGACTGAGCTGCAGGAGGAAAAAAAAAAGACCTTACAAAGCCATGTAGCTACTTCTGAGGAATATTTGCTGTTTTCACTTAGGTCAAAGATTCAAATAAATGCAGACAAAATTCCTTTTTTCCTGTTGGTATCAACAGCTGTCAGCACAGACATGTAAAGTCAGTGTTTGTGTTGAGCTTACAGCAATAATGAGATTTTGGTTGCATTGAGAAAACAGCTCACCATGGCACTAAGAAATAGTAATGACTTCTCAAGGAGTGTTTTGTGTGTTTGGTTTTTTTCCCTCCAGTTCAGGCTTTTTAAAACTGCCTATTAAAAATGTGTTTGGGCATGTTTTCCATAGAGCCACACTGCTGAGCTGGTGCTGGGTGCATGAGGGCATTTGGGGGGTGTGTGAGCTCCTTGGGGTGAGCTCCTGGTGTCTGTAGAGAAATGACAGTGAGAACCTGTTCTGTTCTCAGCATTTGGTGCAAACACCTTGCCTTGCACAGATGTCACAGGGTGTAAATCTGCAGGAAGGCAACGCTGGTGTTGCCATGGAACTTTTTTTCTGTGAGGCCACTGATAATCTACTGGTGATGTTGATTTTTTTAGCTGCCCAGCCCTGGTGGATATTCTCAGGGGGAACTGAGGGATGTGAAATTGGGCTGAGTTTCAAAGCTGTGATGGTGACTGTGGGCTGTGTCTGCCTGTGGTTCCCATTTAAGCATCCTCAGGCCTTCAAGAGCAGATATCAGAGCAGATCCTTGGGAAGTGTGGAGCACAGGCTGATTTGCCCTACTTGCCTGTTCTCTCCACATTCCTGCTACTAAAATAAAGCAGAAAGTCTTCATTTGCTCCAACTGCAGTGGAAGGGAAAGCTGGAAATGCACCACTGAGTCCTGATTCTTCCTTTTCTCCCTTAATTGTGTCCTTCGAAAGCAGAGTCCTCTAGTGCTAAAAGAAGATGATGGCAAACTGCCTTGTTAACCTATTTTAAGTAAATCTGTATTGAGTTTCCTGCTGTGCCTAAAAGCTGGAAGTCCCAGTAGAGTTTTATATTTTATCCCTGCACTAGCTTTCTCTGGACTTTAATTCCCCACTTCCTTTTTTCTTCTACCCCAAAAGAAATGCAAATTTAATTTCACAGGAAATAAGGATATACTTGAATAAGACAAGATTTTTTTTTTTTTGCCAATATCTCTGTGTCTCCCACTGGTTAGGAGCTGATTTTGAGGGATCTAACATTTTGCCTTTCTTAAAACAAATTCTTTGCATACAGCAGCCTCCCACAGACTCCTTTAGCACAGAAAGGCAAAAGAATTTTAGCAGGGAAAATTCTGCATGGAAGAATAGGACAGCACAGGCCACCTGTATGGTATTGGGAGGAGATGAGCAAAAAGATATTGCTGATCCGTATTAATAATTAATTTAATTTTCTATAGCCCTCTTATAAAAGTTCCTCAACAAATTTGCAGAGTGTGTAATATATGTATCACTGAATTGTAGCTATTTCTGGAGTACTTCATCTGTTCCACTGCAGACATGGGGATGGTTTTTAATAGTTTAGGTCAGTAAGTCATTATGAAAGCCTCCACTGAAATAATACTCTTGAAATAATAATATTGGATGTGGGCTATATTGTTAAAGGGGTTTTTTTTTTGTTTTTTTTTTTCTTTTCTCCTTCCTTATGAGTTCTTGCTTTCTTTCTCTTGTGATATGACATATGGGCTGCAGCCATAGCCACTGGACCTATGGGGAGCACTGAGAGCACATTTAACTTTTTCTAAAGGGGATTTAGCATGAGAATATAAAGAATGAGCTACAGCCATAGTCTGCTAACAAGTGTTCCAGCCCATGTGTCCTTACCAAGTAGGAACATCCAGAGAGATCCTTATTGGGGATTTTTATTACTCATCACAGGGACCTAGACATTGGCAGTGTTCTTTGGGGGAAAAAAATGTGCTGTTTGTTGGTCTCACTTGTAAATTTGACCTGAAATACCTGACTTGGAAGCACAGAAGCTCCTCACCACCACCCTGCCTTATACCCAAGCTGCCTCATGCCCACCTTGGAAAGATGTTTTCTGAACTTGTGTCTGGCTCTGCTCAGCCAAGCCCTGGCTGCAGCCCAGGCCTATCCTTGCCCTTAGGCTCGAGTTTAACTGCTTTGCTAATTCAGGACCAGAGTCATCACCACATCCTGTAAGATGCTTGTTTATCTTTTTCCCTTCTTCTCACCAAAGCTCCAACCTGGCTGGTTCCAGGGAAGCTGGCAAAGCTCTCCACAGTGGTGTGGCTGGCAGAAAGGTCTGGGCAGTGGGGTAGAAGTGGGAAATAGGGTCTAAAATGCAAGAGCAGCAGCCCAGGGTGATGGGAGTGTGGCTAGGCAACAGCGTGGGGAGAGGAGGAATGATCTCTCTTTGTCAGACAGCAGAGCTGTTAGAGGTTATGAGATTCTTTTATTGCACTAATTTGCAGTGCAATGTGCTGACATTCTCTCCCTGTTGCACAGAGAATATATAAATTATGCCTGCAGGACGATTAACTGTTTGTCCAGGCTAATTGTCAGTATTAAATCTTGCTCAGTCACAGTTTTAAAGCTTAATTTAAACTCTCTATCTTTAAGGAATCTGCACTCCCACTCCCCCTCCCACCACGGGGAAAAAAATAATAAAGATTTAATGGTTGAAGTCAGTTCCCTTTGTAAGAGCTAAAGTTATAATTGGGTGTGTGGATGGTGGAAGCATCTGCACACGATGAGCCTGTGGAGTTTTCCTTTTGCTTTGGCCGATAATGTTCATTTCAAATCCCATTGTCTTTGCTACCCTGTATTAATTTCTGAATTATGTATTATTGTTCTGAGACCCCGGAGCCACAGCTATTCCCCACATCTATTACTGCATAAATCTTTGCTGTGTGCTTAAACCAGCAATGATTCATCCTGAAGGATGGAGAGGAACACCAGCGCAAGAGAAAAATCTCTCTCTCCTGGTGGAAGGGGCACAAATCTGATGCTCAGGCCTCGGAGGGTGGCTGGGGAGGGAGGGCAGGCAGAGCTGGCTGTGAGGAGCTGCAGCAACAGGCAGGAGAGGGATGGAGCCCATCCAAGCCATGGGTTTGGACACTGCACCCTCAGACACTGCAGCCTGTGATCTGCTGCTGCAGCTGGGACAGTCCTGCCTGTGCCCAGGGAAACTGCTGCTCTCCTGGCAGGGCCTGTGAGAAGGAGCAGCCCTCTGGGTGAGCCCCATCCTCGTGGTGCCACAGGAGATGAAGATCACTGCCCACACTGGCAGAGATTTCGCATTTTCAATAACTTGTGTTTTCTTCTATGGTGATTCTTAATTTAGTCTCCTATAAAGACAGACAGATGTACAGAGTTGGCCCAGCTCCTCCTAAAATTTGTAGCAGCAGTGCTGTGAAGTGTCTGTTTCTCATCTCTGCTTGTCCCTAGGTTTGATTTTGTGCAGCTCTGTGCCAGCAGTGTGGGTTTAGCTGATGGTTGCCCTGTCCTGTTGGAGCCAAGATCTGGCTGTCAGTGGCTGTCACTGCCCTCAGCACACCCAGGTACCCCAATTTAGCTGTGTGTGGTGCACTGCCAGCAAATGAAAAGGTGGCATCACTCTTTGGTTTTAAATGTACCTGACTGTGTTTTTCCTGGCCTTGGTTCAGCTTGGCATCCCCAGGGTCTGCCACAAGCCTGGTACTGACCCCACAGCTCAGGGACACCTGGCAGGGTGGGCAGCACTGAGGGTCCTGGAATCACACAATGGGTTGGGTTGAAAGGGACCTTAATGATCATCTCATTCCAGCCCCCTGCCATGGGCAGGGACACCTCCCACTGTCCCAAGGTGCTCCAAGCCCCATCCAACCTGGCCTTGGGTACTGCCAGGGATCCAGGGGCAGCCACAGCTTCTCTGGGCACCCTGTGCCAGGGCCTCCCCACCCTTCCAGGGAACAATTCCTTCCTAATATCCCATCTCTCCCTGCCCTCTGGCAGTGAAGCCATTCCCCCTCATCTTGTCACTCCGTTTGTTGTCCCCATTCCCTCTCCAGCTCTCCTGGAGCCTCCTCAGACCCTGGAAGGGGCTCTGAGCTCTCCCTGGAGCCTGCTCCCCTCCAGGTGAGCACCCCCAGCTCTCCCAGCCTGGCTCCAGAGCAGAGGGGCTCCAGCCCCTGGAGCATCTCTGTGTCCTCCCCTGGACTGGCTCCAGCAGCTCCACATCCTGCCCTGGCTGACCTGACTTGTGCCAGAACTGAGACTCGAGGCTCCAAAAGGATGTCAGGGAGATTCTGTTTCATGTTGTGGTTTCTGTAGGACACAGTGCCACTGGAGAGCTCGGGGGCTTCAGGCTTGAGCCCTTCTGGGCTTTCCTTGATCTCTTGAAAGACTTTAACAGGACTTTCCTTTCTAGAGAAGTGCAGGAGAGAAAGTGCTCCCTGTGCTGTTAATCTGTGCTGCAGGGTTTGTTCCTGTGCCACAGGTCAGAGCTGAGCATGTTCTCACTGGGTGAAAGGGGTCAGGCTCTTTCTGCAGGTGGTAATTGAAAAGCAGGCAGCTGTGGGTAGAAATGAGCCTGGTGACGTGGTGACACAACCAGCCTGGTCCCTCTGCTCCTGGAAAATGTCAGTGGTGTCAGCCAGGAGGGAGAGCTGAGAGGCTGCTGCCTTGCACAGCTCCTGACCCCCAGCTCTGAGTGATGGGGATGAGAGGTGGGACCACTGAGCACAGCACCTCTGCTCTCTGCCTGGTGCTGGGTCAGCTTTGGGATGTCCCTGCAGCTGCCACCCGGGGGCTTTTGCTGCAGAGCAGGGAGAGGTGAGCAGGTCAGTACCTGCAGGAGGAAGCAGCCGCCTGGGAGCTGAGGAGGAAACTGTTCTCACTAATCCTGCTCCTTCTGACATCTCCTACAGAAACAAAAGGGCTCGTGCTGTTCTGCTCTGTTAGAGCTCCCTTTGCCAGTGACAGCTTCCCTCACTTCTTCTCTGAAATCTGCAAAATTAGGGTGAGTGAAAGGTGTGGGGAGGAGGAGAGAGTCAGGTTAGTGTGGAAGAGGAATGCCTGGCAGAAAACCCCAGGTAGGGGAGGAGAATTAGCAGGTGAGAAAGCAGGAGGGTTGATCACCAGGCACTGATCAGCTGTGGGGTGGCACAGGAGCACCTGAATCCTTGGCCTCGTTTGCAGAGAGAGGGAAGCAGGGGAGGATTTCAGAGCTGTGTGCAGAGCAGGACAGGCAGTCCCTCTGCTCTACCACTGCCCCAGGAGCTTTGGTGTGAACAGAGAGATGGCAACTCCCTGCCTGACCCAGGGACTGGGCTGCAGGATTTGTTAGTTGGGATGCCTGGGATATTATTAATAATAATAATAATTTGCTTTATTACATCTGTAACAATAGAGCAGCCACTCAGGCCCCCTTTGGTGCACAATTCCTGCTTCCAGGTCTGGTACCCCTGCACACAAGTATGGGCCCATGGGATAATTTTGGGGAAACCACTTCTTGTGATTCAAAGGGGGAGTGAGCATGTTTTGTGTGCAAATTTGAATGGCCCTACTGTAAATTTAGCAGTTTTATTAAACCAGCAGAATGGGAAGCCCCACAGTGGGAAAGGCTCTGGAGTCACTATGTAGCACAATTCCATGGGTGCCAAGAGCAGGGCCAAGGCTCCTTCCATGGAGCAGATCTTGACAAGAGATTATTCTGCCTAATCCCAGCACCTAGCAGCTGGTTTATGCCTCCCAAAAGATATTCGTTATTTCTGGCTCTTATCCTGGTGATCATCAAAGCAAATATTCCCACTCTCCATCAGAAACCTCTCATTCTCCATTTTGTGACTCAAATCTGGTGTCAGCCAGGTTTGACTGCTCAGCTGTAAAAGCAGGAGATTGGGCAGCAGTGATGGCAGGGCTTGAGGTTTGTCTGAAATCCCTGGCTGCCTCCACAGGACTGAGCAGTGGCAGAGGGTAAATACAGGGAAGGCAATCCCATGCTCCTGCTGGCTCCTTATTTCAGGCAGATTTTCCACAGTGTCTCTTCTTTTTCTCCCCTCTGAAGGGGGAGACAAGTTGGGGTACAGCCCTGGCTGGAATATATTTTTAAGCAGGCAGTAACAGGAGTCCTTAAAACAGTGAAAGCAGCACACAGGGAGGAAATAAAAATAAACACCTCTCCTAGGAGAAGAACAAAAGAGAGAGGCTGAAATACCTGGGATCACAGCCCGTGCTGGGGGAGAGCACGCAGAGGGAGGGCTGCTGAGCTTAGGCAGGGGAGACGCTGTCTTTAGCATATGCTCTGCATATTTTACTGCCAGAGAAGATGTGGCGATGATTTAATATGCAAAGGTAGATACGGCATTGATATGCATCCACACCGCAGCGGGATGGCGCGCACATTCCAAAGGCGCTACGGGAAAGAGCGTGGCTGAAGGCAGGCGCTCACCGGGCTCACGGGCAAACCTCTCAGAGCTTCACAGCCTGAGGACATCCTGCAGGAGGAGGGGGAAATAACGCGGCTTGGTTATTGTTAGTGTTTTAAACACAAAATTGTGGGGGCGCTGGGGAGCAGGGGGAGCTGGCGAGGGCTCGAGGGGCGCTGAGCGATGCGCAGAGGAGCGGCCGCGGGGTGAACAAAGGCTGCAGCGGGGGCGGGCGGCCAGGGATGGAGAGAGGAGCCCCAAAGACACAACCATTCACCTGCGGCCGCAGCTTTCCACTCCTCAGCTTGTGCTCAAGCCCCAGGAAACGACAGGAGCCTGTCTGAGAGCTCTGCAGCTGGAGCGGGTGGGTTTTGCCTGTAGTGGTTTTTTTTTTGTTTTTTTTTTTGTCTGTTTGTTTCATTCTGGGAGCAGAGCTCAGCTGCAGGGGAAAAGAGAGGTTTGGCACACACGGATGTGACCCGTGCAAGGGGACACAGCCCTGCACCCTCCACCTCTCACCTGGGGATGCCCTTCTTGCTCCCTTGGTTGTTTTTATTTTACCTCCCCCTTGGAGACAGCAGGCACCCACAGCCCTCAGAGGCTGCACCAAGCTGAAACCAGGCCAGCAGCCTCCTGCTAAAGAACAAACTGGGAAACACCTGGCTGTTAGAGCACATGAATGTCACACTGTGGTGTGGCTCGGGTGCTGCTGTTGTCCCCCCAGCCTGGCACGGTCCCTGGCTGCAGGAGCAGTCGGCGGGGCAGGATACAGGATGCTGTGCAGATGAAAGCACAGACAGTTTGTGTTTGTTTTGCTTAGTGACAGCTCTAGATTTTAATGTTTGATCACAGCAGGCAGGGAGGTCCTGCAGGGATTTCAAAAGATACTCTGTCCCCATGCACCGACATGCATTTTCTTTACATTAAACGAGTGCGTCTCGCCTACCTCGCTGGAAAAAACTAGTTTGGGCTTAATGCAAATTGAGCTCAGTACGAGCATTTTCACACTGGGAGGGATCTGCCCTGCTCTGCTGTGTCTCCAAAGACTCTGTCCACCAGTGCTACAGAGGCAGCAGAACTCCAGTGCCAGCACAGAGGTGCAGGGCCCCACAGTCCCCACCGAGGTGCACGGGTGACACCCACCCTCTGCCAGAGCAGGGTGCCATCAGGACTGCCTGCTAGCCCAAATCTGGGAGCTTGCAGCTCACTTTAGCACTGGTGTGGCATTCATTCCTCTGCTGTGGCCAGCCCAGGTTTGCACTTGTCCTTCGTGCTGTCCTTTGATAGCAGGAGAAGGAGGAGATGAAGAGGTTGAGCTCTCTGCTGGGCACAGCCGAGGTTTGGAAGCAATGCTGAGGTGGCTGCCCTCACTCCATGGATGGGCCCATCTGCTGAAGCACAAACCAGCTCTGTTGTTCTGCAGTTTGGCTCCTGTGAGTTCAGGGTCCTGCCTCCTCCCAGCACCTTCAGATGGCAGGAGAGGGACGGGGCAGAATTTGGTGGCAGCGGTCAGGGACAGCAGGGGCCGTAGCTGGGTGGCCCCTGGGGAGGAGGACACAACCAGCAGCGAGGTGTGGAGAACAGAGAGGGATTCTCCAGCACTAATGACAGCAGGCAGCACTCCCACCACTGTGGAGGCCACTGCAACTCCACCGCTCCTTAATTATCTGGAATTATAGCGCTGCTCTCGCCCTTTTTATGTTACGGTGGAAGAAATCAGGACATACATTAATTACCTAATCCCTATGTAAAGTGTCACATGTAATTTTCCCAGAGCAAAAGGTTCTAGCTTTAAGACCCGCATCGTCTCTTAATAACCATGTGCGAGGGAAGAAAATAATATCCAGATATCTGATTATTACAGTGGTCGTTGGCCACTGCTGCTCCTCTCCTGCTTTTGGGGCAGTGTCTCTTACAGAGCCTTACACTTGCAGGGTGACCTTTAAATAGCCCCAGACTGCAGCCCGTGGCCTGGTTGGGCTGCAGGGAATTGAGAGGACAGACCCCATGCTTGTTGTTGTTGTTGTTGTTGTAGCAGTACAGTCTGAATCAGAAATACCTTTGGTGGTTTCTTGGTTTCTTTTTTTTTCTCATCTGCATATGAAAAAGAGGGGAAGACCCCACAGCATCCCTTTGACTAAGACACATGGCAGCTGAAGAAGTCGATTAAGAAAATCAGTATTGCATTTATTAGCCTCCATCTATGATGCATGGTGTTATGCTAATATGCATGAATTAATTACTGTTATTAATTCAATTGAATTAATTTGATATAACTGATGTGCGCAGCGAAGATTTGTGGCGAGAGCTGCTTTTAAAAGGTGTCTCAGACAAGGGCTGGGTTGATGGGAGTGGGAGGGGGGACGGGCTCTGCAGCAGCCCCAGCACATCTGCTTGCACCACCTGATGCAGCACAGGAGCCAAGAGACCTTTTTATCCCACACCTCCTTCCCCTCCCTGTGTGGTCTGCCCATGACTCCATCTCCTGCTGCAGTTAGGAGCATCCTGATGCTGCAGAGATTCCTGCTGAAGGCAGCTAAAGAGCAAAGTTGGTCTTTGGGTAACCTGAAAGGAGAGAGGGAAGGAGATGATGCAGTCCCATCTGCAGGAGGGACAGGAACCCAGTGTCCAACCCCAAGGAGCAAAAGGCAGGGAAACAGAGTGAGAAGGGGAGGAGCAGAGAACAACAATTCTTCCCTGTGAGGGTGGGAAAGCCCCGACACAAATTGCACTGGGAAGCTGTGGCTGCCTCTGGTTCCCTGGAAGTATCCAAGGCCAGGCTGGACAGGGTTTGGAGCGAGCTGGGGTGGTGGAAGCTGTCCCTGCCCATGGCAGAAGGTTGGAATTTGGTGGGCTTTGAGGTCTCTTCCAAGCCAAACCGCTCTGTGATTCTGTGAATTAGCACTCTGGAGCAGGAAAGGATCCCCTTTGCTGGTTTTGGGTCCCTCTGAGAGTTTGCTGAGAATTCTCCCCACCCACTTTTGTGCAGGAAAGCAGCAAAAGTCCTCAGCTCCTCCAGAACACCTGCAGGACACGAGGGCTTATGTCTGATCACAAATATCAGCACAGGAAACCAGCTCCCAAGTGTCAGGCAGCGAAACATCCCAGGGCCCCTGCCTGTACTCAGAATGTTGCAACACGTAGTCTGTGAGCTGCTGCCAGGCTGTGCAATATTTGCATAAATTATTAGGGGGAAAATTTAGCTCAGCTTGAGAAAGCTGCAGCTCGCAGGCTCCTCCCGAGCAGAAGTGAAACCTGTGGTGTGAATTATTTGTCAGAGATTTGCTCGCCGGTTGTGGCACAGAAGCTGCCTGTGTTGTGAGGGAAAAGGGGCCTCAAAGCATGACCAGGAAATAAAAATGATCAGGAAATGAAGCTGCAGATACTGTTTAGGTTGTAAAACCCAGACGGTGCTGGCAAGGATGGGAGCTGGCATGGTGGGGATGTCCCCAGAGATGGGAGATGTGCTCTCAGGGACAGGAGGCTGGAGCTCTCCACCAAGCCTCCCACAGCACCTCCTCTCCACAGTGGTGCTGTAAACCATGAAACTAATTAATGAAAGGCAAATTTAAGAAAAAAAAAACCACCTCACCCCAGTCCTGCACACCCCCTGAAACCCAGCACAGCCCCCTCGAGCAGAGCCCAGCATCCTTGAGCTGCCAGGGCTGTGTCACGTCTGTAAAATGACTGTAATTGGTATTCCACGAGACAAACTACAGCACCCACAAAGGCCATCACTCCTCCAGATCACTCAATCATGTTGAAGCCCAAACTTGCAATTGCTCTTAATGGAAATGCAGAGCCTGGGAGTTTTTCTGTTAGGAAGGGAGGACCTGTAGGTTTCAGTGACCTCTTTTGGGTAGCAGAGTAGCAGCTAACTGCAGCTCATAGAGTTGACAGATGTCCCTGCTTCATGCAGCAAATCGGTCACATCTCCTGATAAATATGGGATTTCCTGCTGTTATATATGAGCCCCGTGCTTTAGCCATCCTCCTAATTCATTTCTGTTCACTTTGCCAAGAGGTTGGAGATATTTTACTGAAATTTTCTACCCCCCTTCCCCCCGCTGCCCTGTGTGGAAGTGGTTTTCTGCCATTATTTACACTATCTTGTTCTCTATTTTAGTCACCCATCAGCTGCTGACAGTCTTTATTAGGCCCCTTGCCCGTGGCTCAGGAGAGGAGGCAGACTGCTTCCACCCTGAGGATGACTCCCTAAAGCAGAGAGCTGCTGTCTCTCACTTCTCTCTGCCCTTGCTGGGATTTCAGGGTCATCCCAGTCCAGGACAGCCTTTTCCTCACTTCCAGCTCATTCCTGGTCCCACTGCTGCCCATGAAGCATCCTCTGCTTGTGGTTTGGTGGTTGCTGGTGATCCCTTCCCTGTTGGTGCCTCTGTCACCACCCCCTCCCCTGCCCTGTGGCTGGATTTGGTCCTGCCTTGGAGGGAGGTTCAGTTGTCTCTCCCCAACATCCCCATCTTCCTCCTCCTCACCCTTCGGAGAAGCCTGGGGAGGGGAATATGTGCAGTGATGCTCCACCAACGGTAGATCAAAGAATAATAGATAATTTGGGTTGGAAGGGATCTTACAGATCATCTGATTTCAGCCCCTTCCACTGTCCCAGGCTGCTCCAAGCCCCGTCCAGCCTGGCCTTGGGCACTTCCAGAGATCCAGGGGCAGCCACAGCTTCTCTGGGCAGCCTGTGCCAGGGCCTCCCCACCCTCCCAGGGAGCAATTCCTTCCCCATATCCCACCAAACCCTCCCTCTGTCAGTGTGAATCCATCTCTCCTTGTCCTATCACTGCATGCCCTTGGCAAGATGCCCTCTGCAGGAAAACCCTTTCTCTGTGCTGTGATCTCCGCTCTCCCTGGGTTCTCTCCCCATTATACCTGAGGCAGGTGTTGGCCCTGTCACAGCTTTTCCCTGCCCAGTCCACCCCTGATGACCTGGCTGCAGATGGTATTTGGCACTGCTACCCTTTGCTGAGGTTTGTTGGGGTTTGGGGTGTTCTCTTTCTAAGAAAAAAATTTTAAAATGGGAAATAAAAGGGTCTGGGATGGGGCAAATTGGGGTGAGGGAGAGCTCTGCAATTTGCATAAGCAGAATTGTCCTCCAGAGATGCTCTCAGCCCTCAGAGGGGGCACTGCTGAGATGTTCTTGTCCCACCTGCTCTTAAAAACCTTCAAAGCAGTGAGCCCCACAGTTCTCCCTCCCCAGCAGCTTTTGGGACTTCCTCAGAGCCACCAGACTCAAAGGGCTCTCCTTTATGTGTACGTGTGTGTGTGCATGTGAAGATGCATTAATTATACATTTATTAAATGTATTTATTATTCATCCTGATGTATTAAGGTACTTTCTATTTATTAATTATACAGTTAATATATACAGGTGAAAAGGCACTAAGTGTATATATGTATATAACATATAGGTGCAAATCTGTACTGTATATATATTTTAATTCCTTTCAGTCCTTCCTGCAAATGAAGCTGATGACTCTGTGATGCCCCTAAGGACATGAGAAACAATTGCCTGCTGGCTTCATTACAGAGCCTGGATTATCCCATCCCCTCTCAGCCCTTTGCAGACCAAACCCAGCTCATTCAGCCTTTCTCTGCAGGTGGGTCATGTTTGTACAGCTCTGATTGTCCACCCCAGGGATGTCCCTGTCCCTGTGGGACACTGAGTGGCACCAGGTGTCCCCACACAGCTGCTCTATGCTGGTGGCTTCTCCAGGAGGATGATGTTTCCTTCACTGGGGGACAGCAGGGGTATCAGCAGCCTGTGCCAAACCCAGGTGTGATGGGACCCAAAGCAGCCCCCACAGCCCAGGGTGATGCTCACAAGCAGCCAGAGGCTCTTGGAGCTGCCTCAGTGGTTTCTGTGTGGGTCAGGAGCTATAAGCTCAACCCAGCTCAGCCCATCCAGCAGAGGCTGGATGCATAAGAACAAGATTTCCCTTTTTCATTTTTTGTAGTGTTTTGATCGGTTTTTTGTTGTTTGCCTGTTTGTTTTTGTTGTTTAGCTGGGGGGTTTTTTTGTTGTTTTTTGATTTAGCTGGAAAAAGCACAGGGTTTTGTCACATCAGCTGCTCCTCCACTCTGAAATATTCCACTTTAGGGGCCAGTTTCTCTTTAATAACCCCATCCAGGAACAGCTTGAACTCCTAAAGGCTGGTTTCCTACTCACAGCACCCAAGCTCAGCTCCTTGCACACCCAGGCCCCAGCAGGGCCAGGAGTGTCTGGGGTGGAATTTTAGCTCTGTCTCCTCCAGAATAATTGCAGAACAGCTCCCAAAATCTCCTTGCAGGAAGCCACACCATGTACCCACTGCTGGGTGTACCTTCCCCTTCCTCCTTGCAGAGCAGCAGGCCAAGGTATAAACGAGCCCCCTGATACCTCCTGGTAATTAGTAGTGGATTTCACAGGTTTTTTTCCCCGTATCTTTCTTTCCTATTCCTTTGTTCTTCCGCCGTGTGACACGTAGGAGACTTGTAAGACTCCACTCTCTCTCACCTGGATTTGCTCTGCCCTTTCTGGTGGATAGGAGGGATTTGAGTATATTAACTTAATTGGCAAATGTATTGCTCAGACAGCTGTGGCAGAGCTGCCTGCCTGCAGTGGCCACTGGGTTAAGCAGCCCCCAGAAGCTTTCTGGAACCTCTCGTGGTGTTTGGGCACCTCCCCACCGGCTCAGGGCCAGCCAGCTTTGAACTGGGCTTAAATGGTACTGCACTGAGGGCTTGAAGAAAAGGTGCTTTGGGAAAAAATGGGTATAAATGGAAATACAAGATCGGTGAGGAAGCTGCAAGTTTGAGATGTGTGGGAAAACTCAGTGTGTGGCAGGGGGGATTTGGTAGGGCTGTTGCAGAATTGGCCATTGTGTTCCTGTTGGTATCAGCCATCCAAACCCAATCAACAGGTTCCTAAATCTCTCACCTCATTGCCCTTTTGTGCTTAGAAAAATGGAGCTGCAGTGACCTTTTATAGCCCAGGTCCCTTCAGTTCACCTGAGGCTCTCTGGTTTACGGGGCTGGGCTGTCCCAAAGGTGACAACAAAGATGAAGGTTCCAGTATTTGGGGGTGGACCTGGCACCTTTGGAGGTGATCCTCAGGTGGATATTTTGGTGGCAGTAATCCAGAAAAGCAGAAATTTTATTCACTGAAGGCTCTTCCTGGAGCTGCAGCAGCCCTGGGATGGCTGGGAGTTCCCACTGGATGCAGAAATAGAGTCTAGCAGGGATTTCATAACAGTGATTGAGGCAGAAACGTCTCTTCTCTTGGCCATGGAAAAGCTCAAGTGCATGCAGTGGTATTGGCATTTCTTGGTAAGAAAGCAGATTTCCAGCAGGCAGCAAGCTGTGACAAGAAAAATAGCTAAATCTGTCCTGTGGTATTGATGGCTTCCCAGAGAAACACTGTCACTCCAAAAATGAACCGTCCCCTTCAGTCAAATGTGTCTCTCATGAAAAATACACATCCACAGGCTTCCAGCCTGTGTTATTAATGTGACCTTTACTCAACTGTTTCCCTCTCCTTTTGATTTCTGTGAATAAATGTAATTAGGAAGGTGTGTGTTCCTCACACCACCACCCAAGGAGATGGTTCCCAATTAGCTCCTTCTGTAATGCAAAGGCAGTGGCAAGTGGAGGCTTGGCCTGGGTTTTAAAATGCCCTCGAGGAGGTGGGAAGGGGCCTGGATGGGTGGTGTAAGGAGGCACAAGATGGATCTGGGAAGCAGCAGAGCTTCGTGGCACTGAGGAGTTCCAGAGGAGAGGAAAGAGTGACTGAAGGTGAAAGTTTTTTCCTAGAAATATTTTCCCTGGAAATGTTCAAGGCCAGGTTGGACAGGGCTTGGAGCAACCTGGTCCAATGGAAAGTGTCCCTGCAGGGAAGTTGGAATGAGATCCTGAAGTGCCCTTCCCACCAAAACTTTCTGGGATTCCATGAAATAATTTGTTTTCAACACTGCACAGGGAAGTTTTCTGGCTCGTGTAAGGTGGAGGGATGGGATTTTTTGCATTAGAAACATGGAGTTCTGAATTGCCCCAAATGTGCTGTTTGGAACAAATTCATACCTTGCTGTAAAATCTTTGGCAGCCTGGAAATGACTGGCTCAAAGGATGGAGGGAGAGTTTGAAACAGTCTGAGCCTGAATCCTGCTAGGAGTGAGTCTGGCTTTAAATTAAAAAAAAAAAAAAAAAGCAATCGAACAACCAGCCTTCAAGGCAGCAACTTCTGCATGTTTGACTTGTCTCAGGAGTTTCCACAGGCCAGAGGAGCATGTGGGTTTGATAAAGAGCTTGCTAAAACAGAGCAGGAATTTATGGCACTTGGCAAAGTTTGGGTAACTCACAGGAAATGGGTGACTGTATGTCCCCCTTGAACAACAAGCACCCGTAGCCCCTTGTAGGTAGGAATTCTTCCTTGAGCTAAGGGCAGCTCCTCTCCTCTTGTTTTGGTTCCAGTCTCTCCTAGGATCTCAGGTGTCCATAATCCTTCCCTCTCCTTTGCACCATTTTCTTCCAGAAAACAAATCTTGTAGCTGAATAGGAGGAAGGAGCCTTTCCTTTGCAAGCTGCTTTGCTGGAGCTCAGTCACATCCAGCAGTCTTTGAGGTCCTTGGGCATAAACACACCCAAAATATTTTAGAGAAGTTTCCTGGAACATGGCAGGCGTTGACTTTTGTGGAAAAGCCTTGGCTGCTCTAAGTTTGAGCCTTTGGAAAATCAAAATCCACTTGACATATTTGAAGTCCCTTGGCCAGACTCCCCCACCGATGGGCACTCAATTATGTGCTCTGTTTTGTTTGGCTTGGGCTGCTGGGCTCTTGGCTTGGGGATGAAGCTGGCAGGACATGTCCCCTGGGCTTGTGCACTGCTGCCTAATGCTGCTACATACCTGGGAAAAAACCAAATATCCTCATGCCAAATCCCTGATTCTTTTCTCTCCCAGGTCTTTGTTCTGTGTGTCTGTACAAATGAGGGCTGTGGTGTGAATGCTGCCTGTTGTGGCGGATAATAAATTCATTCATATTTCTGAAGCACTAAGTAGCGTAGTTGTAATGCTGTGGGCAGGCCTGTGAAAAATGAGTAATTCTGTCTTCAAAGCAGGGTTGATTTGTGTGAAGGCACGAGTTTGCCCATAACAATGAGGAGAAAACAAAATACTGAGGAGCTGCTTGTTAAATGAACATCCTCCCCCTGCACTGGGCTCCTGCGTGCCCCTGGACTGAGGGGCTGCTGGTGCACAGCCCAAATCAGAAAGTACCTAGCCCCAGGGTACCCAAAAACCTGCTTTCTGAAGGCTTGCATTCACACTCCTACATCCCTCTCACTGCTTGCAACACCCCGAGGTAGAAGTTGTGAATCAAACAGGCGGGTGGTGCTGGGTTTTAACATTTGGCGCATCGGCCCGGCCTTGCCTGGAGCTTGTTTTCCACAGGCTCCCGAGCAGTGGGGAATTGCTGGCAGGAGTCAGCTCCTCAGCTGGCCGAGAGTGGACTGGCAAAGGCAGCTCCTCATGTCCCAGCACTCAGAGCAAGGCTTGGAATCACAGCCTGTGTCCTCACCCCAGAGAGCGAGGGGGACAGCGGAGCCGGGCAGGGACTCAGTGACCATCCAATGGTGCTGCAAATCCCTGATAAACACCAGGAACCTGGCGGCTGTGTAAGGGTGGCACAGGAAGAAAAGAGGAGCAGGGGAAATAATTGCATAAATTTCCCATCACAGAGTATTTTCTCAGCTTTAATGTGTGTGGACGTGGGGCCTGTGAGTGTGTGTGTGGGGGGGGTTCCCACACTCACTGCCACACAGGCCTCACAGTGAAAATACTGAGTTGTGTTTTCGAGTCCTTTGGTGTAACCCATTAGGGTATTTTTCTTGCCTTCTAGATCTAATCACAGCCAGCAATGCAGGTTGAAGCATTTCAAGTGGGTGTTTTTTTTTTATCCGGCTGCCCTTTTCCCGTTGTTATCGAGCGCGGGGCCGTGTTGATTTGCATGCCATTTTGCTTTTGATCTCCATGGCAACTGCTACCAAATGGCCTGAGAATAATAGAGGTGCTTTTTGGAGCTGTAAGCAGGCTCTGCGCAGAGCGCTGACGCTGGAGGTTTGCACCAAAATAAATAAATAAATAAATGAAATGAAATGAAATGAAAATGAAGACGGTGGCTGTGGCAAGGAGCCATGAGAGCGGGGCAGATCGTTCCCCTCACACCACCCCCCCTCAAATCCTTACCTGTGACAGATGCTTTCGGCAGCCACTCAAAAGAAATAAATACACAGAGAGAGGGATGTGGGGAGGGGCGATCCAGCCCGATGGCAGGGGCTTCTGGCACCAAGCTGGCAGAGCATGGAATCATAGTCAGGTTGGAAAAGCCCCATAAAATCGTTGAGCCCAACCACTAACCCAGCACTGCCAAGCCCTTCACTAACCCATGTCCCGAGGTGCCACATCACACATCTTTTAAATCTCACCAGGGATGGTAGATGAGGCTGGTGGTTGTGACAGTGCCATGCAGCCCCCAAGGCCACCAGCCCTTCTGGAGAGCTCCTCCACAGTCCCCATGGAGTGGGAATGCCCTGGCTCCATCCCAGTGGCTGCTGCTTGGGTGCCCCTTTCCCCTGCAGGCAGCAGGTGAAGTTTGGGGTTGCTTTTGTGCTCTCCTGATCCTGGATATTTTTTCCTTCTTTGAGGCATATTTCAGTTGCAGTTTGTTAGCCCGGAGTCTCACTGGGCTGGGAAATGGGGCCCTGAGCTGTGCAGCCCTGAGCAAGCCCCTTATTTTCTCTGCTGTGTTAAAACCTGAGCTCATCATGTGAGTGGGAAGGTTGGGGAATGCTCAAGGGGGACAGCAGCCTTTGGCTCTGTCACTGTGGTCACTCAGATCCCCAGCACCCAGCCTGTGCTATCTCCAGCCCCTGCACAATGTCAGCAAGAATAAAATCATCTTCATCCTCCTCCTCCTCCTCCTCCACAGAGCTGTGCTGGTGCTGGGCAGCCAGGCACCGCTGCTGGGATTTGTGTGAGGTCCTGTCCTGCTCTGGGTTCCCCCTGCATTTTAAGGATGCTGATGGAAGTGCTCTTGCCTGTCTGGCTCCTTCCCACCCCTGTCAGCCTTCGGAGGCTGCGCTGCACCGTGGCACAGGAGGATTTTTCCAATTTCTTCAGGTTCTTGGACATGAGCCAGCGTCAACAAACCTCAGGGCAGAAACTCTGCGAGGAGCAGGAAATGAGAGAGCTGTCGGGCTTAGTGGCTGTGTTAGATCACTCTAAAGCATGACTTAAATTCAGGTTTGCAATTTCCTCCCTTTCACCTCCTCTGCCATAAGCCCCAGTGCTGCCTCGGCCTCTGCATCTAACCCAGAGCCGGGCTCATTTCAGGAGCCTGGGGTTGGCCAGAGTGTCCAGGGTGTTCAAAGACAGAGGGAGGGGAGAGCTCATGGACACAGACAGGGGTAAACAGAGCTGCAAGGACCGGCACGGTAAGAGTTTGCGGGGGCTTTTTTTGCTCAAAACCTGCCTCTTTTTGCTGCTTTCAAGCAGCAGAGCAGCGTTCGCCGCTGCCGGCAGCTGCAGTGAGCGTGGCTGGAGGAGAAACAGCCCCTGGAGCATCTCCCAGCCTCTCCAGCATGCTGCTTGGATCTGGCAGAAGATGAGAGAGGCCCCTTTCCACCAAAGCCAGAGAAACGCCCAGCCAGGTGCCAGTCACGGTGCCCAGCATCCCTGTGACAGGGGTGGCCCCGGAGCTGCAGTGCCAGCGAGTCCCTCCCGCTCCTCCCTCCTCAATTAACGCAGCAACCACAACTTTGTTATCCTAGGCATGAAATAAGGCTAATGAATCATGTCGCGCTTTGAAGCCACGTTAGATCCGGAATTTGACACCAGCTTTTACATCTGTGTCACTGTGCCCCCTCCGCTCCCCCCAAAGCCGGGCCGGCCAGCTCACTGTTTACCTGTCAGTCAGCGGAGGAATTTGCATGTTAGTTAAGCTGTTAGCATGAGTAATTACCGGGCGGGTCAGGGACTCCTCCCAGCAAGCCGCTCGGAAGTGCTGTGCCTTGCCAGCGACATCTCTATCGCTGGGGGACGGCGGCGGCTGCGAGGGAGATGAAGGCGAGCGCTGATGACTCAGGGCTAATTGCACACTTGCACTGCCGCCCGCTGTACGCTGCCGGCTTAATTAGAGCCCGCAGCCGCGCCTGCGAGCGGCAATGGAGGGCTGAGAAAGAGGGCTTTGGGACAGCCAGAGGGCACAGGGTGAAGGGGAGCTGCAGCAGCCAGCGGGGGCTTTGGCAGAGATCGGGGTGGGAGAGGCAACGCTTGGGGGATTCAGCGTTCCAGCCGCAATGAGCAGGAGAAATTAAGGGATTCTTTGCCAGCTTCCCCAAGAGGAAGGGCCATCCCTGCCTGACCAGGGCCCTGCGGACCCCACGGTGTCTGTAGAGCTTCAGTCCTGAGCCCAGTGTCTTATCTCCGGAATTTTTCTTGGGATTTACCCTGCTCTTGACATCTGCAGTGCATTCTTCTGCTCAACATCTCTGTGCTAAAAGGGGGTGCCGGTCACAGAGGGAGGGAGTGACCCACAGCATCACAGGGGAGGTGGACATCAAAGGAGAGAGGGACACCAGAGGGGAGAGGGACACCAGAGGGAGTTAGGTGGACGTCCCAGCACCTCGGGAAGGTGACCCTGTGTCAGCCACGCTGGAGGATTTTGTCCCCAGAGCCCCAGGTGCCATCGCACCGTTGAGACCCCAAGATTTGCAGAGGAGTCTCAAGCACCCAGGTCCATGTCAGGGTGGATCTGACTGTGAGCTGACTGAAATGCTCAGATTTGCCAGGACCATTCCTGGACAAAATCAAGCCCCACTTCTCCAGAGTTCACATCAGCAGAGCAGGCAGGGGAAACTTTGGTTCCTGATGCTCCTCCTGCCAATGTGCAGAGACATCTCAGCAGCAGAATAAATTCTCAGGTCACCCTGGGATCAAAAGAACTGATAAAAACTAACTGGGGAGGAAACTGCCCTGGGGACTCTGATGGGAGAACAGCAGGCAGGACTCCTGAAGTGGAAATTTTCTGTGGAAGCAGGAGATTTTCTGTATGTTCATGGCTGGGCTACAGGTAATTCAGGTGTAGGAGCCAAGTCCTGCAGCTGTGCTTGAAGCCCAGCACAGGCTGCAGCAGCTTTGCACAAACACCTGCAATAAATCTTGGGGAACCATTTGTTTCCTCAATTTCAAATTTCCATTGTTTTGGCATAGTCAAAAATTAGAGTTAAAAATTGTTGTGGTGTTGTTTTTTTTGTTTGTTTGG
>VZTR01029167.1:154613-227138 GCA_013400775.1 Chaetops frenatus | reverse complement strand
TGTTTTGTTTTTTTCCAGTGTTCAAAAAATCTGTGAAATAAAGCATTAGTTTAGAAAATCATGACATTTTGTGGTTGTTAACTTCACACAGAGCCACAGAATTGTTTTATGGCTATATTTATGTCATGACATCACATTGAACAAACTCTGACTTATCACAATATGAGCTAAAACTAGTTATTTTGTTAATGTTTTTAATTGTTTAGTCAATTACATGATAAAGATATTTAGTACTATTTGAAATATCTACATGTCTTGGTCAGGTTTGCTCAGTTGTACAACTGTGAGTTTGATGAGTGCTTTCATTCTCCTGATTTTCATGTTTTCTTTCAATTATGAATTTTGATTACATCACAAATGGGAATCTCAAAGAATTAGATCATATATTTCACTCAGGGCTGAGTAACAGATGATCTGGCTGATTTAAAAGCAAAAATACTACAAGGTTTCAAGCCTTACACTGTAATGTCATTAAAACCACTTGCTGCCACTACTTAAATGCTAAGCAGTAATGTCAAATTGTAATAGAAAAATGGTAAAACAAATTTTTTTTTAAAAAAATTTCACCTCAACTTCTAAATGTTTTGGAAATTTTGTTAAACTCAGGGCTATTTCAGAGGGAAGATTTAGTTTTTTGGGGTTTTTTCAAATATTAAATGGGTTCCAATTACACTTTTTTCTCCAAACATCAGCACTGGGTGAAGAACACCAATCCTGTGTTTTGACTGTCTTTGATGCTGACTGCACTTACCAGAAACCCACGGAATGAAGTCCATCCCTTTTACAATTCACAAAAGCTACAGAATAAATCTTTCCTAAGGTAATGTTTGTTCTGAGAATAAATCGCGGTTGTTTGGAATGCTTAAACTTTCAAAAGGACCTGCTCTAAAAGCCCAATTTTTAAACAATTGGATCGTGAGTGTAATATGAATGTAGTTAAGATGATAAATGCAGCTAATTTTCTCCCTCTATTAGCCCCTTTCACATGCTACTTACAAATGCCACTCAAACTCGGCAATCCTTTCATTTTATTATGCGGTGACGAGGCGATTGGATTAAAAATACATGATGGCATTTTCTAACTCGGATTTATAAGTGCCACTGCCACATCTAATATTGGGCTGACATTTGCTGGGCGCAGGGGGAAGTGTGGTTTGTTGGTGCAGGCTGGGGAGAGCTGCCATCCCCTCCCTGGAGAGGCAGCAGGGATGGGACCAGTCTCTCATGGCAGTTCTTGGGGCAATTAAAGCCTCTGCTGCAGGAGGTTGGGGTGTGGAGGTGTTGTGGGCTTGGTCGTTGCTTGGTGGGGTGCTTGAGGTGAGTTCTCTGCTCTGGAGATTAGCCTGATATTGCAAGAGGTTTAATTTCTTGGGTTTGCACCCTAATAAGGGTTCTCAGGCTTTTCTCAGAGCAGTCGTTCCCCTCTGCTCATTCCATCCCCAAAATCATCTCTCTTGGCCACTCCTTCCAGCTGGAGAGTTTTCCTTTTGGCTCTGAAGAGGTGCAGAGGTGCTGTGTGGGGTTCAGTGTCTGGCCTGGCTGGTGTCATGGCCTTCCCAAAAACTCCAGCCTTCGTCCATCTCTTTTCATCAGCCTGAGGCTGTGTTTGTTTCTCCAAGGTCTGTCTTGGTGTAGCATCACCCAGCTGCTGGGCTGCTGACAGACCAACACCCAGCTGTGGGGGCATCTCTGGTGTGTCCACCCACTTTATCACCATCATCACCATCATCACCATCATTATGATTATTTTTATTACTATTATTTTTATTTCCCTGCAAGTGGGGCACTTGCTATTCTGGGTTCATCCAATTACAGTCAGGTTCTGTGGCTCAGGTCCCAGAGGTGAGGTGCCCACTGTCCAAGCCATCAGCTCTCCAGATCAGCCATTGTTCCTTTAAATGAAAGGGACACTAAAGTCCAATTATTGCAATAGAATGGGCTGCTTCTTTAAACTGAAGAATTTGACTCAGCTCAAGGGATATTTGTGATTGCCTCTGGCTTCCCTGGAGCTAAAAAATTATATGCTTTCCCTCTTCACTAAATTAAAACATAGTTGGATTGGTAGTGGGACTGAAGGAAGTCCCTGTCTGAAACCCCAAGTGTCAGCCTGCTTTGCAAACTCTGAGCTAGTAATTCGTTTGGAAATACTGAGTGAATAGGTAAAGAGGCTTCAGAATGATTTGTGCTGGATAATACAGAGTGCCTGGAACAGCAGGGTTTGCCTTTCCTGGGAGATTTCGCAAACGTTGAGTTGTTAATTTCAGGTTTGGATTCGTAAACACAATTAACATTTGTACTCTGTAAACAGTAGATGATGTAGTTCTGTTCCAACGGCACCTTATCCTCATTTAAGTTCTCAGTAAGCAATTCCTTTGTTTCCCAAATGTCAGACTCGAGGCAGACCCAGGGCTGCTGCTCTCTCCACTCAAAGCCTCTAAAATGTGTCCTCCTGGCATCTGAGCTGGGACTGGGCAAGGCTTGGAGAGAGTGGCTGTCACAGCTGAGAGGAGCTGAAGCTCAGGGTGACCCCAGGGAGCCCATCCTGCATCTGCAGGGAGCTGGGGGTGCTGGGCTCCCAGCTGGCCTCTGTCAGGAGCAGGGAGTGAGCAGCCACGGTGCCACAGATCTGCTGTGACCTCTGCCTGTGCAGGCTGCTGGGGATGTCAGGGTCCTCTGAGCAACTTCTGCTGTTGAAAACAAATAGAAACCTTCCTGTTTGGTTCTTGGCTCGCTGGTAGAGCCTGAGCACCAGGTTCCTGTTGTCACCTGCCAGCTTGCAGACAAGAAGGACACCTGGGAAAGAGACAAGTCCTCTCTGTGGCACCACCTGGTCAGGTGTGTGTGAAGCCACGGCCAAAATGAAAGCTGCTCTCCATGTGTGGTGTTGGTGGTGCTTTGTCTTTCTGTGGCCACTGAAGTATTCCCTGGAAAATCAAAAGCCTCTGCCTGAACCAAAACCAAAACCTGTATTTTGGAAATAGGATATAGGACCCCCAAGCTCTGGAGGTCCCAGAGCCAGATGATGGAAAAGAAGGCTCAGAAGCTGTTTTAGATGCCTTCAGAAAGATGAAGGAAAGCTCTCAATCCTGGTCTGCGAGATCTTGCACGGGAATATTTCCATGTGGATTCTGAAACTCTTGCTCAGAGGCTTAAATGGCACCATTCATCTTGGCTGAACTGACTCTGGAGAGGTCCTGCCCTACTTCATGCCAGCTTTGTACTCCATCCCACCACAGCCTCGCTCAGGGGGCATCATCATACGATTTGGGGAATGGAAGAGTTGGATTAACTCCCCTCCCAGTGCCAGTGGTCTCTGCTTCGTCCCCCAGCTGGGACAGTGCCCACAGGGCAGGGGGAGATGCTCCAGACAGGGATAAGACACGAGCTGGTTTGCAAATCTGCTGGAGAGTGGATGTGGGAAGCAGCAGGAGCCCCTGGTGCTGTGTCCTGCAAGCTCAAACACAGCAGCCTCTGGCTCATTGTACCATTTACTGAGGTTATAACATAATGGCTATGCAAAATAATGCCTCCTTTTCTCTCTTTTTTTTCTTTAGTAAGTGAAAGTAAGTCTTCTAAGCCAAGGTTAACAATATATATTTATGAGTTGTAGCCAGCTGCTTCTATGTTTGCACATGTGTTTGTTAATGAAGAGTAACCTAAGGGTCAGGTTATTATGTAAATAACCATTGTCAAGGGTAAAGGTGAAGAACCCAGTAATGAGTTGTGTCTCTCTGTCTCTCTCACAAGCCACTAATGAATATTGGATATTGCCATTTGCAGGGCTTTTTACCCTCATTTTATCAGGGGGTGAGGGGCAGGGATGGCAAGAGAGAAAAGAGAAAGAAGTAAATTTGTAATTAAGCTGAGACAAGTTCTTTTTTTTCCCTCTTCCCAAACCAGCTAAAGCAAGTTATTTCTTCTGTAGGAATTCCATATAACTGCCTTGGCCTGTGTTTGGGCAAAAATCCACCTTCCTTCAGCAGCTCTAGGCTGCATCATCCCCTTAGGGCCTCTGCAGCTCTCACTTTAGAAGATGCCCACAAATCAACAGCCTGCATCTCTGCATTTAATACTGAACTGAGGCGAAGCCAGCCAGGCACTGGGCAGAGTTTCCATTAGGAGGGTTAACAGCAAACCTGCCTGCCCAGGATGACTGCCACAGTGGGAGCAGAAGGTGCAGTCTCATTGCATGTGCTTTTCATAGGCTGCCTGTGAGAGGGGAGCCTTTGGCTGGCAGACACCTGACCCCAGAGCTGCTGCTGGGGCAGGAGTGCAAACAGCAGCTGGGGCTGGATGGGTTCTGTGTGACAGCACAGGGGGCACAGCCTGGGTTTTCCTTATCCCCTGTGGCCTCAAAGTGCTCATCCTGGGAGGAAAACACAAGCCTTGGCCACAAGCAGTGTGTCCCTGCCAGCCTCCATGTCCCTGCCATCCTCAGTGTCCCTGCCAGCCTCAGTGTCCCTGCCATCCTCAGTGTCCCTGCCACTTCCATGTCCCTACCACTTCCATGTCCCTGCCATCCTCAGTGTCCCTGCCAGCCTCAGTGTCCCTGCCATCCTCAGTGTCCCTGCCACTTCCATGTCCTGCCACTCTCAGTTTCCCTGCCATTCTCCATGTCCCTGCCACCCTCCATGTCCCTGCCACCCTCAGTGTCCCTGCTTCCAAATTAGAGGTGGAAATTGGCTGCTTTGGAGTGAAAGGATTGGATGTGGTGGGACAGGGATTCCCCCCTGCTCTGCTCCCTGTGCCCTTGGCCACTGCACTGGGGTCACTGCTGAGCCCCGCCATGCAGAGGGACTGGGGGACCAAGCACATCACTGGCCTTGCAGTGGCACCAAGATGCCCAAAGCCAGAGTGATCCCATGGATCACTCTGCTGGGATCTGCTCAGCTGGCAAATCCCAGTGGATTCCTCTCATTCCTCCATGCATCGTTTGGCTCCTTGTGAAACCTGGCATTCAGAAAGCCCTGGGCCAGGGAAGGATGAGTGTTGTGTCTGTAATTCAGGCAAGGATAAATCCCCCAGCACCTTTAGTGCTGGCCAGCAAGGCAAAACCCCAGGGGGCATCTGTAAAAAAAAAAAGCAAAAAACAAACAACAATAATATGCAGTGATCAATAATCACCTGCTAGGCAATGCCAGCATTTTTTTTTTTTTTAAACCAAATTTTGCTCATCTTCCCCAAATGTGACAGCCAGGAATTGGCAGAAATGGGGGGAGGCTGGGGAGGTGGGGGGAGCAGAGGAGCCCCAGGGTGCAGGGGGAGATCCATGAAGGGCTGGAGGTGCTGGAGGAGGAGGAGGCTGCAATGTGTGCACAAGCCCCGTTTGGTGCTTTGAGTAATGTCGTGTTGCCACTAGGGTGTCTCTGCAAACAAGATATTGCATCTCCAAAGAGTTCCCCGCACAAATAAAAAGCTAAATAGAAATGATGGGCTGACTAGCTGAGCCTGTGCTTTTTACTTTTATGATTGAGAAATAGTTGTTGAAATTGTCAATAAAAATAAATAAAATTAAGTTTCCCTAGTTAGGTGTGGAAAGGCGAGCCTACCTGTCTTTGCTGACAGGCCTTTTTGTTCTGTGTTGGCTTTTATATATGTGAAAAAAACACCATTGAGAGCTTCCAGGGAGCTGCACTGGGGCGGTTATTGCCATTTTTACATCCTTTATATGGGCTTAAATCCATTTACAGATGTGCTGTAGACAGAGAGACATTTTTTACAAGTAATTGTCATGTATACAAGGGTCCTTATGTGTCACAAAAAGATCTCACTTAAGAGAAATAAATGTGCTTTTCATCTTTTGTTGGCAGGAGCGGTGGTGGTTGGGAAGAGGGTAATTGGTGATCTTTTCCAGTCTGATAACCAGGACAAACAGGGGGGAGCAGGGAGTGGCGTTGGTCTCCTCCCGGTTCCCTCTCCCGGCTGGGCTGGCGGTGGCAGCAGCAGCAGCAGAGGTGACAGATGCCACCAGCCGGGCCCCAGGGCCCGGGGACAGGAGCGCCGCTGCCCCGGGGTGCCCTGGCCGGGGCTCGCTGGCTCTTCCCGGCCACGGCCGAGCCGCAGGAAGCGCTGGCAGCGCCTTCAGCCGCTCGTCTGAGCCTGCTGCCTGTGACCGGCACGCAGGGGTCTGCCGCTTTATTGCCTTTATTTGTAGGTGAGAATTTCCCTTTTGTAACAAGTCCCGTGTGGGTTTTCCTTTCTTTCTGTATTTTTTTCTTTCTTTTATGTATTTTTTTTTTTTAAGGTTATTGCTCTTCTCAGGGGCTGAGATTTAAAAAGACTCCCCGGAGGCAGATGGAGCTTTGATAACATCCTGAATCAACATCCTGAATCACCTGTACCCCGGCTGTCCTGGAGAGGCTGTGAGGATGCAAACCCCTCCTGCAGGGGCACGGGGGCACTCACCTCGGGAAGGTGCTGGTGGTCCAGGGCAGAGCTGTGATGGGCATCCCTGGTTTTCCCCAGGGCCCCTCAGGGATGCCATTCCGTGATATCGCTCCAGAGGAAGATGTCAATAAAGCAGTGCAGGAAGCCGTGGTGAGCACTCAGCAGCCACTTAGGCTGGGGCAGTAACAGATGCAGGCAGCCCTCGCTGATGGAGGGTTAAAGCAGGTCACAACTCAGGCCAAATAGCAAAAGGCAGGTCCTTTATTGCATAGATTCACTTATAAATCGTTTTCCAGTCAATAAAAGGCAAAGCAGGAGTGGGATTGGGGGGCCTGAGGTTGAGAAAGGCAGGATGGCTTAAAATGATACTAAATCCCTGTCTGCAGCACAGCAAGCTTCACCTTTAACAATTCACAATGTTTGGTTTTTAGCTGCTTTGTGCCAGTAGGAGCCTCCTGGCCCAGGTGTGGGCTGGGAGGTGCATGGATGGAGCACGGCCTTGAAATCAGGGACAGGTGAGCAGTAAACCTGGCTTGATAAATAATGGATGAATTGTGCTTGGTTTTGCTGATGATGTAGTGACCTTTTGGGAGGCGAGAAACAAAGAAACAGCAAATGACCAGCAATACTGATGAACAGGCTAAGTGAACTGGACACATCATTAACACCAGCATACCAAAATAATTACATGCAACCGGGAGTCACACGGTCAGCAAAAAAAGTGAAAGGAGGAAGTGGTTCTGTGTAAATTTGAGCTTTCCATCTCTCAGCAGCAAGGAGAGCTCCAGGGGGATGTGAGTTTGGGGTGGTTGGTGCAGTGGGATTTTAGCCTGACTCACTGCCAGGAGTTTGAGGCTTGCACCAGAGCAGAGATGAGGTTTGCAGGAGTCCTGTGGACTGAACCGATTTGTTGAGATGAGGTGTTGTAGAGAAAGCCCCACAGGGCAGGAGTTATCCTGTACTGTAGGGAGGAACTGTGGGAGAAAAGCCCAGAGTGCCACATGATTGGTTTAACACACACATCTTAAAGACAGAGACATTCGACTTTTAATCATCTTGTCTCTGTAAAGACAACAGGCCAACCCCAGAGCAGCCACCTCTGTGTTTCAGACAGTCACACAGTGATTCTGGTCAGAGACTCAAACCAGATTTTTTGTGAATGACCAGATATTTGGCTGCATCAAGAGTCTGCTTGCTTTTCCCTGTTGGAAAACATTATCATCAATGGGGATCTGTTGGCAGGAAAGTGGGGAGAGTCACTGCTTTTCACACGCTCATCTGTTTTCACATGAAAACAAGAGTACTCATTATTGGTTATTCATTATTCCCCCATCTAATAAACTTTCTGCCATTCAGGCAGCAGGAGGAAACAGCAACACTCTGCTTTGTGTAGCCCCTCACACATCCAGAGTAACAGCTAATGAATCGAGCATGCTTCCCAAAAACTCCATCTGAAAATTATTCAGCCCAGTGCATGCTCCTGAATAACAAATACATCTGCAGGAATTAAGCTGGGCTGCAGTGGTTGCAAAGAGCAGCAGGACCTGGGTTTGCAGTGGGGGATGGAAGCAGCATGGCTTGGTGCTTTCACTTAAGCAGAAATTATGATAATTTTCACTTTGTTTAGCACCTCCCAAACGCTTTACAAACTCACTTAATTAGTTATGGTGAGACCCCTCCCCTGCTAATTACGGCAGTGCATGCACCCGTTTAATGCTGAATATCAGAGTGAACTCCATGGATTTGCACCCAGCAAAGCTCAGGCTGTGGGCACAGCCCAGCTCTCCTCCCTCCTCAGCCTTCCTAGACTCTGTTTCTTCTCTGTTGCTTAAACTGACACAAAACTTCATGAGAATCTTAAAATTATATCCACACACCTATTAGTATCATATGAAGCCTACTGCAAGGGTGCAAAATACTCTATTTTTATATTACCTATTACAGTATTGTAATTGAATATGAATTTATTTATCTGGCTAGCTATTATTTATGCTAATTAATGATTTGACTTGATGATCTTAGAGATCTTTTCCAAACCATATGAGTCCATGATTCTAAATGGGCAAACCTGGAGGGGGAAAACATAGCAACTTTTAAAAAACTATCCTTTTTGCATTGAAGCAGCAAAAATTTCATGGTGGGTTTGTGTTTTTTTTTTTTTTTTTTTTTTTTTTTTTGTTTTTTTTTCTTTTTGGGGTTTCCAAACTAAAAATAAGCCAAGGAATTAATACCATCAGTCATAAAGGAGCAGAAACGTTCTGTGGAAAATCCACTTGGATTTCTTTTGATTTTCCTGCGTGTTTAGAGCACAACACCAGAATTGGTGCACGTTGCTCACCTCTTCTTTCTGGTCAGAGCAAACCCTCTATTTGTCACCGTCCTCATTGTACCTAACCCTGCACAAAAAGGAGCATTTTCCTGCTGCTGGACAGGGCTGGGGCTGTTGTGGGGTTGGGACGAGCACGGCTGAACAACCAGCACTGGCTGCATTGCAAGGAGAGTTAATCCACTGCCATCTGTCTTTATTATGCTCCTATTGTTGGACACCACAGCCTGGAAATCCAGCAATGAAACCCAGTTGTTCGTTGCCATTCATCATGGTTATTGCTGGAGTTGTGTAATGAAGAGGGGAAGTGCTGTTTATTGCTCTCCCCTCTTTAGGAACTCTCCTTAGGGGTAGTTATGGATGGTTATTGGAATCAAGCACAGGGCTCTGGGAGGTCCCCCCTTCTCTCTGTCTCTGTGTTGAACCATGAGGTTTAATGGGGTTTCATGTCCACTTTTGCTTTGAGGCTGCTCCTCTGCTGCCTGCTTTTGTTCTCAGTGCCCTAAAGTTTGGCTGCTTCATTCCTGGCATGAAGGTGAACTGAAGGGAAGGAGGATTATTAATATGGTAAAAAGGCAGGAGGTGGGCGCCCTCCAGGGCAGGGACAGCTCTGCCAGCTGAAAAGCAGCAAGTGTGCACTGCAGCCAGAGTTTAGGCATTGTCCTGCTCAGGAACAGAGACCTCTGAGCCTTTGAAAATAGCTGATCATAAGTACAGGTGCTTGAGGTTACAGCTTTTCTCTCCATTTTTTGTTGGAGGCTGAACATCAGACAAGAGTCCAGCTGTGCAGGTGAGGGATGGAGGGGACAAGGGAACAGTGCAGGAGGTGAAAGAGCCAAACATGATTTTCACTGGGCAGTGCAGTGCTTCTCCCTGGGGGTTACAAGGATAAAAATGAGAATGCATTCAAACAGATCTGTAATGAAGATCCTTCAATAAGTCAGCATGCCTGCACCTCAGCAGACGGATTTTGGAGATTGTTGGGGTGAAACCTGCTCCCTCTGGGCTTTCTGAGGCAGTTTCTGAACTGCAGGATGGTTGATCCTGTTGAGATAATGTAGTAAAGGACCTGAACTTCCATTCAGAACAAAATTACCTTATCATCAGCTCTTCTGTTTTAATAATTTATACTGGTTCTCGCAATTACTTTGGGAAACAAAGAGCAGTGGGTGCACTGAACCTCAAAAAGGCACCGTTGCCCAGCTGCTCTCCTGCTGCCACACTCCTTTGGTGGTGTAGGCAGTTCACAACCTTGCTCTAGACACCAGCCTCAGGGAAGTTTGCAGAACCCCAAAGCTTATGGACCAAACTGGAACAAAAATGAGGTTCTGTGCCAGCAATAACACCTTTGGAAGGTGCCTGGTGTGCAGACAGATAGCCAGCACTGCTTCATTGCCTGCAATTTATTTGTGCTGGCAACGAGGGAAGGGTGTAAGGAGCCTGTGGGATAAGGAGCTGTGGAGGAGGAGAGCTCCTATCCAGGTATCAGAGCCTGCACTCTGGCAGTGCTTCTGGGCATGATATGTAATAGGTATGAGATGAGCTTCAAGGGCTAAAGACATGGAAGGAGTTAGAGATCTCAGTTGTGTTTCCAGATAACGTATAGCCTGTGCCTGTCAAAGCTGCTGCTGATAAGGGGATTCTGCAGAAAGTAATTAAAACTCGAGCCCCTGGTATTTATTTAAAGGGAAAACTCTTGGGACTTGATAGGATTTTGTTAAAATGGACCAGGAAGCTGATTCTTAACGTGCCACGGAAAAGCACAAAGAATTAAATCTAAAAAGAGAGGCCAAGCAAGCTTCACAGTGCCCTCACACAATCTGTAAGGCTGCAGAAGCTGTGAAGGTCTCTCTTACACACTGAAAATGCAGGATAGGTCCAGAAAACAAACAAACAAACAAACAAAACAACAAACAAACAAACAAACCCTCTTGGTGACACAGGAAAAATTTGTTCCTGGAAGAAGGTGTAGATCTGTGTATGTTGACTTGGAAAGAAACGTGTGCAATTATTGTGGACTTCAGCTCTCTTTTCCCTGAGGTGGCTTCCCTGGAAAACAGATAGATCTGAGCAGACAGCTTTGCATATTAAGTACATTTTTTTGCTAGACACTGGTTGTGTGAGAAACCAATTTGTGACAATAGGCTGTAGTTCAGTAGACATTATCTTAACCAGTTTGCAGCAAAGTGTGGGTTCAGCGATATCACCCCTCTGCCTGTGAAGTCTCATCCAGGGCTTGGTGGAAAATTAAGCCCAAGTAATAGAGTGCTTATTGATGGGGTTTGCAGGCTCCCAGCCTGATGTATGGCTGGCTCTTTCAATTATGGAATGGCACCAGTGAAGCATGGATTGTTATCTGCTGACATCTTGTACAGCAGAAAAATGAAAAGCAGGAATTCCTGTGTCAGAGTCACTTGGGACACGGAGGAGTATAAAGAAACAGATGAGGCAAAACAGAAAAACATCAGCATGGCTCAGGTCCCAAGAGCTGCCATCACTTCATAGTTTTTCATGGAGTCCCATCGCTGGGAAAACAAGAGTTTTAAAGAAAAGTGGTGTCACCTGAATTTTCCCACAGTGGTGTGGGTTTTTTCCCCTCTGGTTGATTTAGGAAGAATGTCAGGGGATGCTGTCACCAGTTCCTAGGTGGGGAGAGAAGTCAGTGGTTTGAAGTGGTAGAAGTCATTGGACTACAGCTTGCTGTCACTTTAATTAATAATTAAATATATCATTTCATGTGTAAGCAGAATTATCATAGAATCCATAGATGGTTTGTGTTGGAAAGGACCTTAAAGCTCAGCTCATTCCAACTCCCAGCTGTGAGCAAGGACACCTTTCATCAGACCAGGGCCCCATCCTACCTGACCCTGAACACTTCCAGGGATATTATATAGAAGCTTGGAGCCCAGTTTAATATAATAATAACTGGGGACTTGGTACTTGCAAGAAACACTCCTGTGTCACACAGAGACAGCAGCCTTGATGCCTTCTTGTCAAAAGAAATTGCTTTTCTTGTTAAGACAATGGTCCAAACTACCCTTTCCAGGAGAAAATCATGGCATAATCAGCTGCAGTGATGGGAAGGGAAAGGCAGTGATTTCTGCAGGGTGTCAGGGATGAGGTCTCTGTGCCCTGTTACCAACTTTGCCACCAGATAACAGTTCCTCCATCATTCTGCTGCTTGATCTCACCTCTCCTCAGCTTACTCATCTGCGAGATTCACTTAATTACATTAGTCAACGTCACTGAGGTGTCTTGAAGCTTAATTAAGTTCTGGAAAGCCCGTCAAGAGCTGCTGGCAGGACGCTCTGGGGAAGTGTTGAGATGAGAAGCGGACACGAGGGAGGGCAAGGTTTGTGTTTGGGTGAGCAGAACGGGGGGAGCTGGGGATTCACTGCCCCTGCCCCACTCCCAGGGCACGGCCACGAGCCCTGGGGAGATCCCTGCTGAAGAGCCACCAGCACAAACCCTCATTTCCCAGCTTTACAGCGTGTGAGGGTGTGTGACCTCCACTCTCATTCCCAAAGGGCTGATTGTGAGAGGGGAAGGGGGGGATGCACTGGCTGGTGCTGTGCACGGAAACACCACGGGCGCAGCCCCGCGCTCTCCCCGAGCCTTGGCAGAGCCAGCTGCTGGCTGCAAGCTGGTGGGGGCACCTGTGGCTGGCTGCTGTCAGCTCTGCTTTCACCCTTGGGAGGGTTTTTGCCTGATGCACCCCAAGGGTGGATTGACATTCATGGCTTCCTCCAGGGGAGGAAACATATGGAGGCTCCAGCGGGACCAGCTCCGTGCTCGGCATTGCCGATCAGCGCGTGGCTGAGCCTCAGATGGGAAAACCTTGCCCCTACCAAGGCTTCACGCTCCTCCAGCTCTCCTTGCTGGCTGAGCACACTTGGAGCAGTGCTGGAGCTGCTGGACAACCCCCAGCTCCAGCTGATTACGGAGAGGTGGTAACCTCTGAGTATTTTAGGTGCGGGCGGTTCCTATTAGGAACACCCACAAGGTGTTCCCTATAACTCAGCAAAATTGGATGGCCTTAAAAATGGAATATTTAGCTGGGAAGTTAAAAAAAAAAATAAAATAGAGTGAAAAGAAAAAAGGGGGTTGTGCTTCTTCTGCTGGAGGGAAATTCCTCAGATTGTTGTATTTGGAGTATTTAAATACACAGCTTTCCCTCGAATCTCTGCTCTTTGTTTGTTTACGCTCCTTTTGCTGGGAAATGCCTTGTTATTGTTTCCTTGTGCTTTCCACAGGGCTTGAAATTGCCGGCTGCGCAGGAGGAAATTAGTTGGTAATTAAAGGCACGTTAATGACGATTCCCACGGAGTCTGCTTGGTCCTGTTGGTGGGAGGAAGAGGTTTTTCCTCCATGGTCAGGCACTGCTGCCCAAGCAGCAGCTGTGACATCGAGGGGTGGCTGCCACACCTGGTACCTGCTTGGAACACGTGCAGGCAGGACTTGAAGCCTTTCAAACCCCAGCAATTCGAGATAATGGCAGGATATCAAAGCAAGACAAGTAATGGAGCAACCTGCAGCCAGCAGATTACTTTTGAGAGGTTCAGGAATGGTTATTTGAGGAAAGAAAGCTTTGGGGTCAAACTTGTTGCTTGCCAGTCTGTGCCTTTACCATATCTGTAATTTTTTTAGGCACCATTAAAATTGGAAAGTGCTTGGAAATTCCTTCTTGGAAATCGAGTTCAAGACTCTCAGCTCCTTCCAAAGTCTCCAAGGCACAGGGCTGTCTGCACAATCCAACCCCTTGGCTACTGGACTGCTCTTTGAAGGAATATGAGTGCGATGTGTTTTGGATTTTTACAGCTGGAGAAAACCTGAGCACTTGCAAGAGGGAGTCCCTTGAATTTTCAGTGTGACTTGAATATATTTTTGAGGTAAATGATAAGATTTTGGTGCTTTCAGATGTTGAGGATGAAGTCCTGAGGGCAGCTGAGTGTTTTGACTGAACACTGTTTTTCAAGGAAACAAACGTCAGACACTCGTGTTTCTCCTCGTGCCTGCCTGTTCCTCTTGCAAAACTTCAAAATCTGCTTGGTCACTGCCCAGGCACTGAGGTGGTGGATGCCAAAGGTGTGAATTCCCTGTGCAGAGCTGACCAGCAAACCTCCTTCCTGCAGAGACCACAGCCATGGTTTAGGAGGAAGGAAGGGCAGAAATGTCTGGTCTGAGCTCTCGACTGCAATAAAAAAAAACAAAAATAAAAAGCCTCAGCAGAAACCCCCAGCTTCTCCAGTGACCTCAGCAGCTGGCCAGAATCCAGCTCTGAGGTAGGGATTTCACCTCCTCCTGGAACTGGTGGACATGGGGCACGTGAGGTGGCACCACACACTTGCAGGTTTGTGCAGAGCTGGGCTGAGAGCCCCTGGCAGGGGCTGTTCAGTGTCCTGAGTGCCAAAGTCACCCCTGGAGAAGGGGATGTGGGCTGGATTCAAGTGAACCCAGAAATCTGAATATAAATGATGACACTGAAGACTTTTGCCCGGTTCCTGCTGTACCCTAAAGGTCCCCACATCCATAGGTGGTATTTTTTTATATATTAAAACTTTGTGGAGGTGCCTGCCCAGCAGTGCTGAGGGGCTGGAGGTCTCCAGGGGCAAAGCACATCCACACCAGCACTCTGAGCATGGAGATTTCCATCCCTGGTGGGAAGATAATGCTCTGGAGGGCTTTTCCTTTTTCATAGAACCATGAAACAACCAGGGTTGCTTCACAGGGTTGGACAGGACCTTTGGAGGTCATCTTGTAATTTCTGGTCCTGCCCTTCTGCCCTGCCTGAGCTTGTGTTCTTCACACACCAGAAGAGCTTGCACCCAGCCTGTGGAGAGCCATTTCTGACAGGGTGAGCCCTGAACAAAAGATATTCTGGGCTGGGTTGCAAAATACAACCATGAGCCCTGCTCTGTTCTGTGGAAGGAAGGACCCAGGGCTCTCTCACCACCACCTTTAACAGCCCAGCTGCCACAGCTTGAGGCCTGCCTGCCCAAAGGAGGAGAAGGACCCAAAGACACAAAGGACAGAAATAAAAACTTGGAAAATGCATCAAATGGTTAAAACAAACTCCTTAGAGAAAAAAAAAAAAAAAAGAAGAAAATAAAAGAAAAGAAAAAATGCCTCTCCTTTTGAAAGGCTGCAATTACTGTGGATAGGATCCATCTCACCTGATGGCACCCAGGTCTTGGCATCTGCACTGAGCACTCAGAGCTCATTTACCATCAATGGAGAGAAATGGGCACCTCCAGCAGGCAATTGCTCTCATCTGGAGGCGGTTGCCTAAAATAGGTCAGACAAATCACTGCAATTTCTCTCCACTTACACATTTAAGAGACTCACTCCAGTACAGCCACTTGTCTTGTGGACCTCTGGCACCAGGTGAGATGAATCCCCCCTGAAGTGACAACCAGAGCCATCTTCTGAAAATAAGGGGGGAATGACTGGGGATGTCCCAAACCCTGCACTGGTGGCATAATGAGTCAGTGTGTGAAAAACTGTGAATAGCTCTCCAGAACACATCAACCTCAGCTCTGACCACTGAGGATTTGGGAACGTTTGAAGGGGTGATTAGGATTAATCCATTTACCTGAGTGAGTCACTTGGAGAGCCTTAGCTGTAAAACAATATTGGTTATCAGCATCCTCCTGCGATGATGTTCTGTGAGTTCTGGAAAGGAGACTTTTCCTCTGAAACAGCCTCTTCACATTTTCCCTGAGTGAAGTATTTTGCTACTCAGATTTGTGATTTAATAATCATAAATAATAGAGCCCTTAGTGCTATATTTTTAAATGACTGAATGGTGAGAATCTACTTTAAAAAATTGTATGAATGCCTATCACTTGTGTGCATATAAATGTATTCAATTAGCACTCAAATCTTGAGTTATCTCCTGATGGAAGGCAAAACCTTTTGAATTCAGTCCCATGCAAGAAATACTGTGTCATTTAACTCACAAAAGGATGCCATGCACTTAACAGATAATGACTGAAGAGGATTTTGCTGTATTGCCTGCTCAGCTGCTTGTGAGGACAAAGAAAATAATTCCCCTTTTAGGATCCTATGGGGTAATGAGTGAACCCTCTCCACACTGATCACACTGAGCAGGGGAAAGGAAAGAGCCCAGTGGGCTAAAGGGGCTGCAGTTTCATTGTCATGGTCCCCCATGTGCTTCCCATGTTTTGTCTGGGATGCTAAGCCAGTGGCTAACCTGTCTCTGAACCTGCCACCAGCACACAGAGATTACTCACCCTGGATACTGCACTTCAGCAAATGCAGAATTAGCCCTGGCTAAGTAATCTTGTTAGCATGATTCAGTGTTAAATGGATCTCGATTAAATGGGCCTTTATATTGTCCCAGCTGGAGATGATAAGCCCCCACAAGGAAATGGCAGGAGACCGAGGGAAATTGCTTTACTTCAGACTGGGATGTTTAACCCCATAAAACACTTTCTGGTCCCCCTCTGCTGTTGCTTCTGCTCACTTGCATGGCACCATTTACTCTGGCCCTTGGCTGAGGGGGAGAGCAGAGGCTCAGGGCAGGGGCTGAGCATCTCTCAGTGACAGCTGTTGGCCAGGACAAGAGCAGGAGATGCTTGTGAGAGGGCAGGGTGGCTCTGATGGGTGGCCTGCTCCTCCTCTGGTTATTAATTTGTTAGCACAGTGCTTTGTCCAACCCCTCACTCAAGAAGTTGGTGCTGGGGCAGCTGAGCAGGCAAAGGTCAGAGCAGCTGCTGCCTCCAACAGTTTATTAACCTTCAAACAGCACCCAGGGACAGCCTCCAGTCCCACCTTAAAGGAAGTGGATTGCTAAAAGGTGCCACTGGGACTGCTTGGGAAGGGCTTGGGGTTTGCCAGTGGCAGATAGGAATCAGCCCAGTGTCTCAGAGCCTGACACTTCATTTCCCCTGGCTGTGGGATCTGGCAGTGTGTGCACAGCCTGGGGAAGAGGGAAATGGCATCAAAACCCCCCAGGGACTGCAAACTGGGGGCACTGGTGTGACAGGGATGGAGAGCTGGGGCTCAGCAGGACCAAAGTTTCCTCCTCTGCAGTGGGAACCAGCTCTGCCCCCCAAAAGGTTCCTGGTGGTCTGAAGCAAGGACTGGGGGAGGCGTGGTGTTGCAGGTTAAAGGACAATTAGAAAGAGAATAAAACCAGATAAAACACTTCACCTATGAGCCCTGGTAATGGTCATTGTTAGGAAAAGGCTCCTGAGGACAGATAACAAGGAGGACATCAAACAGCCCATGGTACCCACACATCAGTGTGTGCTCTCCTCCTGCTTCTCTGCTCTCCCCCTGCTCTCTGTTACCTAATACATTTTCTCTCTCCATGTCTGATGTGACTTCAAAATAAGGATTTATCCTCACAGAGTCAGGGACCCTAACAGGACACATGGAAAATCTCTGCTCTATAGCAAGTCAGATGATCTGATATCTTTTTTCCCAGACCTTTGACAGAAATATGGTAAACATGCAATTACTCGAATTTTTCCATAAATTTTGCATTGGAGGTGGATTTACATGCTTGTGATATTTTCCAGACACGAATCCCAGCCCTGTGAAGCAGCGAATGGCTGCAGATGGGCAAGAAATGATATAATCTATTAGAGATTTCCTTCATTATCCCTCTAATCAAGGCTTCTATCAGTCTCCTTTGATGCGCTGCTGGAAAAAAAGATCTTCAAGTAAACTGATGCTAGAGATAATTAATTAACTTGCCATCCTCTTGCCTTACAGACAGAGACAGTGTAAGAAAGAAGAAGTGTCCTTTGCAATTACTGCTCTGTGCTGTTCCATCCCAGTGCTGACAGCTTGCAGGACATGAAGTGGAAAAGCATTTTACCAAACTTTGAGGCTTTGGCCATCAGTTCCTTCACTTGAGAATATTTTCTCATGCTTGTATTTCTCATGTTGTTGGATAACATTTCTGATGGTGAAAAATGGATTTAATACTTGAACAGTTAGAGTTGGATGTAGTCTAGTCTGATAATATTATCTTCTTTATGCTTTCTTTAGAGCAAATAACCCCATCTTTCCTATGCTCAGATTATTGTACAGGAAATCCACCTTTGTTAGGATAGAATAGAACATTGAGATTAAGAGCTGGGTCAGTGGAGTAACAGTGGTGCTGCACGTTGCCATAGGCACTCCCAATATTTTTTTCTAGGGGCTTGGGAGGAATGGGGAATGATTTCTGCCCTGGGACCCCATCCTTTTCATGTGGACTTTTCTTTCCAAACCTTGGTGCAATCTCAAGTCCTGTGAAGACATGGTTTCCCTTTCTAGTGTTTTAAAGGATATGATATTAATTTCTTTGTCATCTCAGACCAAACCTGGGATTGCAGGAGGAGGCCTGCAATCCACCAACCTCAGATGATTTCTGCTTTTACAAATTATGCTCCTTTTTTTGCTTAGGTTTTCCTGTGTTTCAGTTCCTTGAGCCCTCAGAACAGCATTTCAAATTCTAACTAGCTTAGCTGTCCTTAAATTTCTCCTTTTTGGTGCTGCATGAGCAGCTAGACAGGGAAGAGCACGGCTGAGCAGGCAGACTGACAGAGCTTTAAACACTGAGTGCTGCTCAGAGCTGATCCCAAACACCATCAGCAAAACACTGACAAGAGCCTCCTTCCAAAGGAAATCTCCCCAGAAACATCGAGTGGTAAAGCAGAGTGGAAAAAGCACTTAACAAAGGCAAGACTGAGTTTAGGGAGTTTCCTGGCAAAATCAGGGGTTTTGCTGATTGTTGTGTTCGTGCAGGGTGGGTTTATGGTCAGGAAAAACTGGTTTGGGTTGTGTGTGGTCACCAGGGGCTTGTAAATTAATTAATACTTGTAGGAGTTACTAAAGGGTGAAGAAGTCAGGGGTAATGCAGCACAAACTGGTTCTTTTTCCCTGGGAAAACGCTGCAGCCTGACAGAACCAGGTTTCCTTCTTGTGGGAACACTGAAGAAGACCAAGGAGTGTCAGCATGCATTTGCTGATCCATGTTTTTAACACATTTCCTCCTCTTCCATGTGCTGGCAGGCACTGTAAACTCCTGGGAAGTAGCACAGGGCTGAGACAATAAATAACTTGAAACAGTATTGTGGTGCTGACTTCCAACAGTGATGGGTCTTCTCTTGCCCTAGGGAGTGGATGAATTATTTTAACTGGTGGATGGGCAACTTTAACTGGTGGATGAACAATTTTAACTGGTGGATGTGTCCTCCCAAGTGCTGTACCTGCTTTTTTTTTTTTTTTTTTTTTTTTTTTTTTTTTTTTTTTTTCAAAATTATTAGCAAATGAATGTGAATTGCAAAACGTTAATTACAAAACTGGTGTGAATTCGTGCTGTGGGTTGCTGGTGGTTCTGGTTGGCCCCTGCTGAGCTTGGGGTGAGGGTGAGCTCTCTGCAAGCTGGGCTGTGCTGGCAGGGTTTCCATCACCTGCATGCACCTCGTCTGGGGTTATTTATGGGGGCAAAAAGTGAAGTTCCTGGAAACCAGACATTCAAAACCCCACTCCAAGCAAAGCCTCACCAACTCTTTGCCATCTGAAAATAATTCTGTCAAGGCCAAGAAATGAATCAATATGGGAGCAAGTGTTGGAAGAGTAATTTTTTTTTTAATGAGTTGCCTAACTAGGGAGATTTCTCACCACCTATCCAAGTTTTTGGAGCAGCTGTGGCAGGTGCTGTTCCAGAGCAATCTCAGGAGTTGTCCAGGGCCAGCAGCAGTTGAGTCAGCTCTCAGTAGCTGGAGGTTGTGATGATTTGCTCAGGTAAAAGTGGTCACCTTTAGAAAATCAGCAAACCTCCCCCTTTCCTGACTGTCTTTCTGGTAAAGTAGGGAATGTTTTCATCTGCAAGCCTTTAACACTTTGAAATTTCCAGCTTTGAAAGTAACTCTCTTGCAAACAAATCCTTCTCTTGGCCTTTGAGCACTGCAAAGCTCCTGATGAATGTCCTTTCTCACACACTCCTTGTATGCAGAACTCTTTAAAAAAAAAAAAAACTGCTAATTAATTTTAAGCCTCTTTGTGGCAAAGCCTAAGAACTGGATTTACCAAGAGACCAGGGGGTCCATCTGGTGCAAAAAGCTCTCTCCTAAGGCAAGGTATTTGTTTCATGGTGGGGTTTTAAGTCTGGGTACCTCCCTGGGGCAGCAGGTTGGTTGTAGTGACCAACTGACCACTGGCTCATTTCTCAGGGTGCTGAGGGGATGGTGGGTGACAAAGGTTTTCCTGCAGGTCTCCCATGCCTGGGCATGGGCACAGAGGCTTCTTCCCTGAATAATGGGACCACACCTGATGGCAGTGCTCAGTTTTGGAAGTGGGGCAGATAAAGCAAGGTGTGAGCTCAGTGAAGATTTTGCAGCTTTTGCCCTCCAGGTTCCCTTGAAACTCCTATAAATAAAACCAATTAGATGCAGCATCGTTTTGCACCACCAAACTCTCCTAAAACTGTCTGCACTGTGTGGATTTTCTCTGGAAGTGTCTGTAGCTGAGAGGACACACAAACCAACTGCTCTGCCCTTCACCAGCCAAGACAGAATTGGCCAGGAAATTCAGAGTTTGGATAACACACAGGGGTGTTCTGCATCTCCCATTTTCTGTGTCTCCCATTGTCTGGATCCCCTTTTCTCACACAGTTTCTGGTTCTGAGATATCTTTTTCCAGGAGTGCATCTTATCCATGTTAATGAAAATTTGCTTGAATTCCCCAAAAGATTTGCATTGATTTTTGGGTCGTAGAGAGGCGGGGAAAGCAACAGCACCAACAAGGAGACCTACTAATTTGAACTTAATCTGTTCCTCTGTCCTAATTAGCAGTACATTTGCTCATGGAGAGAGGAGAGTTTGATGATTGGCAAAATAAAATAAACTGGGTGGAGAGAATTTTGCAAGTTTTTAAGTGTGTGTGGCGTGCAATGAGTGAAAGGAGAAAATGAAATGAGTGAGAGAGTAATGAAATGGAAATGCATCTTTTCTCCCCATATAGGAGCATTTCCTCCTTTCTAACTCAACTGCAGTTTGGCAAGCACTTGTTCTTTGTGTTTTGTGTCTTCCAGCAAAGGACAAACCAGCAGCTAAGCCCTTACTGAGAAGCAGCCCTTGAAGGAGTCAAGAGCAGGTAGGGATTTTCCTTCAGATGATATCCACAAGAAATATTTCCTTGTGTGTTTGATGCTGAGCTGGGCAGGACCTGCCTGGGAGGAGAAGGGCTGGCCTGGCTTGGTTCTGGTTCATCCAAAGCCAGAGCAGAGCCCTCAGCCACCCATGAGGGTCCACACGTGGCACGAGGGCTGGCAGAGCAGTTTGCAGCCTCAGGTTTAATTTCTTCCCCTTTTTGGATGCTGCTAAAGGATTTACTGGGCAGGGAAAGATGCTCCATCCCAGGTTTGTGTGTGTAAAAAGCAATGCAGCTGTGAGTGATGTGTCATTATCTGCCTGCACGTGGTCACCTTGAACACCTGAATTAGGAGAAATCGGATGTTGTGCCTTGTGTCCTTCAAATGATTATTTCAGATATTTGTAACCTTGACAAGGTTTTCCTGCAAAGTTGATGACATGAAATAATTTTCATTACATGCCCAAAACAGTCTCTAAAGCACTGAAATCATTAGGCACCTAGTCATGCTGCTAAAATCCAACTGATTATGCTCTATTTTGTTTGAACTTCTATTTCCTCTCCTGCTATCTCCCCTTGGTCAGTGGCCAAGTGTAACTTCAGCTCAAAGCTCAGCCCTGTGAGACACAGCTTGTGGCTGATTGCACCTGATGGGGGGGAAAAAGGGGCTTTTACTGGAATCTGTCTGTTAATTTTTGTGCCTAAATTAGGAGAAATTAAGGCTGTGTGTGGCCCACGTAGCTGGTCATGGCTTGGCCATGATGTGATGCTGAGTAAGCACCACACCAAACAGTGCTGAGTGGCCAGAAAGGGTCTGGTGGCTCTGCTGGCAAACCATTCCCATGGGAACTGAGGACAGCTCTTGGGAAAACCTGTGGTAGTCCACAGTGCACATGGAAATGGCGTAGAAAAATCAGTCATTTGTTTTCTAAGGATTTTATTGCTGGTTGAAACTTTACTGCTTGAGCTTTTCTTTCTGAAACAGAGTTGGGAGAACAAAAATCAGTTGAGTACAGGGCTTGCTTGATGCAGATCCTGATGTGCTCTGCCTGTATTCCAAGACACCCAGAAATGATGCAAACATGCTTTGGGCAATGCTGAGCTAATCAGCTGCTTGAAAGGCAGAGTGTTTGAACTTCAGCTGGGTGCCAGGTTATCACGTCCTCATTTCTTCAGGATGTGGGGAGGGCAGGCAAGTTCCTGCCTGCCAAGAGCTGGGCCAGCAGTCCTGGAATGGTGGGATGGGGAGGGAATTCAGTGGCTCTGCCAGGAAAACAAGGCTGCACATCCACCCTGGGGAGCACAGCTGGAGAGCCACAGCTCGCCCCTTCAGCTCAGCATCCCTTTCTTCCTCTGGGGCTGGAATCAGAAGCCTTGCTGTGCTGGATTAAATTGCTCTGCTGGATTTTCCTGTCTGTGCATTAGCCAGACACAGCCCTGTGCCTCGTGAGCTGGAGGCTGCTTCAGCACAGGCTGGAGCTGTGCTCCTGTCAGCAGGATGTGCCCAGGGCTGCCAGGCCCTGCCAGGCTGTTTGCATTTCCATGGGCCTGCCATTGCTCAGCACATCCAGGGATAGGTGCAGCTGATAAATACATCTGATAAACATGTTTAATAAACAGCAGCCAGGGCCCAGCACACTGTAATAAGCTGCTTGTCTCTGGAGGTGCCACAGCATTCTCCTGGCAAATATTCTGTCATTTTATCAGGGTCCTGGTGTGAACTCCCAAACCATGGCAGCAGAGAATTTCTCCAAGAACTGGCCCACTTTCTCCCACCTTCCATAGCACTTCCTAACCCTGGTAGTTCTGTGCTTCTGGGCACCCCCAGTACCAGGCATGTCCAAGCTGAGGCTGGGGGAGCAGTGCAGGCCCCCTGAGGGGCTGGGTGGCACAAGGGGCACTGGCAGACTGTCACTTTGGGGCACTTTTAACTATTGCTATTGGGGCAACAGGTCATTTGAGGGCAGCCTCGGTGGGTTAGCCAGATTGCCTTGGCTGCCTTTAAAGGGTTTATCCCAAGGGGCAGCTGTCCTGTTTGAAATCCTGCAGCCAGGTAGGATCCAGCCTTCCCCTGCTGTGCCCAGGCTCTCCCCAGTCCCAACCCACAGCCTGGAATATTCCCAGCAGCTCTTGGGAACGTGGCTGGGTTTGGTGTGGGGCTGGGGGCTTGGGGCTGGGTCCCCCCCACCTCCTCCCCACCCAGGCAGGGTGTGAACCTCCAGGTTTCCTTCCAGGAGGGCACTGCTGAGCTCTCGAGACCTCTGTAGCAGATTAGAATATGCTGAACTGTGTAGACTTGTCTTAATTAATGCTTTATAAGGTTACAGCTAGAGCAGGGGAAACAATCAATAGTGAATCACCCACTCGGCAAATTCAGCTCTTTTCTGAGGGCGAGTTATCTGTAAACAGCTTGCAGTTTTCTCCACTCATTCATCCATTATTTAAAATTATTTCCCAAATAATTCCTTCCAATTGCTTTTGCTCTGCAGCTTGTTTGCAAGCAGCTCATGGCAGGCGCCTGCCCCTCAGCCCAGTCCAGCTGTGATCATTATTTTTTGGTGGGACGAGCAGGTTATGTGGCCTCACGCTGTGCCACAGCTCTTGCCATCCTCCTTAATGAATTCAGAATAGCTTTGGGCAGCCATTCCTTGCTTCTCGTGCAGCATCCCTGCTCTCTGCCAACAGCCTCCTTAGTTAAATCCTTCCTTAGGAGGCTTGTCATGGTGTAGCAGCTGCAGCACGGATTCAGAGCCCAAAAACTCGTCTGCTTTTTCCCTGAACTGGTCCTTACTGGCTCATGAGTAGCAGGATCTTCAAAATAAGCAAGTCTTAGTGACCACTGGTGTTTTCAAACTCAGGACCTTGCTTGGGCCACTGGTGAGACCCCCAGACACCTCTGGGCCCAGTCTGGCCCTTACTGCCCCAAATAAACCCCACTGGTGTCCAGGCCCACACCAAACTGCTCCCTGCAGCCTCATTTAAACCTGTCACTGTGCCTAAAGTGGCTGCAGCCCTGGAAGAGAAAATCACCTCCAATTCCAGGGCTCTCTCCACAGCCCTGGCTCGCAATGTGCCTTCCCCTGTTAAAATCCCCACACCATCTCAGCTCCAAGGCAGCCGTGGCAGTTTTGATGATTAAAAGGATTTCTTCATGATAAGAACTGGAGTGAAACTCATTTCAGGTAGCAGCCAAACAGCTGCTGGATGGTACACAGTTTCATTTACTGCTGACACCAACTGGATTGTTTTAAGCAGAGGACGTAAATAGGCTCTGACATAAATCAAAGAAAACACCAGCTGCGGGTCAGCCACACTCTGGGGATTCACTGCTGTGAATCTGGGAAGAAACCAGGCAGAGGAGCCTGCTGCTCTCCCACATCACTCAGGAAGGGTCTGCCTGGGCTGCAGGAAGAAGGATTGCCCCATGCTGGGGAATTTTGAAAGGTTCCTTCCCCTTCCAGCACTGTTACAGCCCCTGGGAGGCAGATCTTGGGATGCAGCTGCAAAACACAAGTGCTGGAAGCTGCTGCAAGGTCTCTCCTGGCAGGGTGGTGCTGGCAAGTGTCCTGTGCTGGTGTGGGAGCCTGGCCCTCTTCTCTGAGAGCCCTGGTCATCTGATAACTGAGCTGAGCTGGAGCTGTTGTCCCTTGGGACACACCTGTCCCCATCCTGGGGCTGCCCAGGGGAAGGAAGGGTCCTTCACCCCTCCCCAGTGCCACTCCCAAGGCCTTGCTGGGCCAGGCATCACCCCTGCTGCAGGTGGGGATGCAGAGAATTTGGGGAGGTCCCAGAGGAGGGTTCCACGTAGAGAGTGACACAGCCCAGAGATAGAGATCACTCCAGCTGTCTTTTCTGTGGCAGAAAGGCAGAAGGAGAAAGGAGTTCTGCTTAAAAATTAACAAATCCTGACCTCAGAGGAATCACAAGCCCAGAGCAAGAAGCCACTGAGCAGCTGAGCAGTGCTGCCTGCAAGCTGGGAAGCATCCCCAGAGCCAGCAGCAGCATCCTGAGGCTGCAGCAAACACTCCCAGCCTGCTGCCTCAGTCCCTCCACAGCTGAGACTCGGGGGAAAAACAGAAACAGCCCCTTGTGGCTGCCTCTGCCCTGCTCCAGGTCCCTGCAGCAGCTGTGCTTCACCACCCTGCTGCTGCTGGAGCAGGGGGAGAGGGTTGGGTGGTGCTTTTTTTTTTCCTCTCCTTAAGTCAAAATCAATGATGATGACAGAGTTATAAGGTGAGTGATGGGAAAGGAGAAGAAAGCACCCGGTGTCAAATTTGATGCAGGAGGCAGTTAGAGGAACCTATTAGGAGTTCTGTTGCCTTAGGGTATGTTGGTGGGTACATAGGAGAGTGTAATGTCAGCGAAACAGGAGAGCAGCCTCTTTCCCCTTGAACCCTTATCATTAATGTGGAAGGCATACATTGTCAGCTATTAGTCTGGAGGGGAGGGAGAACAGCACACGAGATGTCTTAGTTTGGAAATGGAGTCTGACTCCTCGTCTGGCGTGTGAAGGATGGAGGGTTATTGCAACTGTGGTTGTTGTTGTTGCTGTGATTAGGGTGGGTGTTACAGGATTTGGGAGAAGATGGGGCTCTGAGGCTCCTGCTGGCTCCCAGTGTGGCTTTTGAAGAGTGGAAAGCAGCGTGCTGTGCATGCTCTGGGTGATTGGAGCCCCAGTGCAGAGTGTGGTGGTGCAGCCAGGGACAGGGGACAGGGATGCTTTGTGTGGCCTGGGAGGGAGCAGGTCTGTGTCCCCAGGCAGCACTCACACCGGGACTTGGGTGGTTGTGACAGAGACTTGGCAAGAGGAATTAAAGAAAAGAGTAAAAATCTGCTCTTCATTATTATTACACTGGTCTTAATTATTCCTGTTGCTGATGTAATCATTGCTGGGGCGTGAGGAGCTGCACCCCTATGATGTAGGGAAGGTCTGCAGGCAGGGATTTGGGGTCTGGAGTTTGATACCTCCCTCCCTGGCCACGAGCCCAAGTCAGCCTGTCTGCTTTGTAGCTCAGCAGCAGCTCTTGTCCCAACACACCAAATATTCCGTGCAACCCCGGCTGAACCCGGTCTCAAGACAGCACAGGAGGCTGATTCCTGCAGGGGCAGGGGGAGATCGCTCTCCCACACCTCAGCTCCCGTCTCCGCCTCACCCACTTGATACAGTTTCCCTCATTTAGGAAATGTAAATAATTCCTTGGGCTCCGCTAATCCCAAGATTACACGGGTAATTCCTGTTTGCATTAATGGGAGGATCTCTCTCAAATTCTCTGCATGTGAATGAGCATCAGAGGACTGGCACTCTGAGCCTGGGAGAGGCTCTGGTGCAGACACTTCCCCTCCTCCCCTGTCCTGCACTCAGGCAGGATCTGAGAGGAAACACAAAATTAGCTCCTTTGCCTCGAAATGTCCATTTTTTTGGAGGCACATTGCAAATGATGCCTATTATTAACTCTGGCAATTAGTCCCTTCCTTCTCCACCCAGCTCTGCCGTTGAGGCTTTCAGAGTCACCTCACAGGTGCTGCTGGAGATGGAGAACGAGGCCATGCTCCACGAAGTGTGAGAAAAAGAGGTTGTGAGCAAGTAAAGCCAATCCATCTCTTCTGTGCCTTCTCCTGCTGGCATCTGGTGTGTACTGGCACCCAAAATCCCAGATTTGGAGTGCCTGGGATGCACATCCAGGGGTCCTGCACTACCCCGAGGTTTTTATTTCCACACTCTGTCTGGTTGGGAGGAGGTGAGGGTATCTGCAGCTCCCTCAGGCCCAAACCCAAAGCCAGGGAAAGTGCCAAAAGCTGCCCCAGCACCGGGGTCACCGGGGCAGAGCCCTCAGCTCACTGCACCCCCCGTGCTGCTGCTGCTGCTGGCTGCACCTCCCACTGCTGCTCGCTGGGGAAAATCATTAATTAAACCAATTAATGAAGATAAACTGGAGTAGCAGCTCTGGAAAAATACCATTGGTCAACAGCAGGGCTTTCTCTGGGCTGAGCCCTGCCCCTTCTGCTGCTGGCAGCTGCCTGGCAGTGCCCATGTCCCCTCCAGGAGATGCCACCACAGCTGGGACAGCCACCCCAGCTGACAGCCAGGCTGTGGCCAGGGGCTGGGAGCATCCAAGGTAGTCACCAAATTAAAGCAGGTTGGGGAGGGAGTTAAAAAATTAAAGTAATCACTAAAATACCCCCCCCCCCCAAAGTGGCAGACATCTGCCTGCACTGCCAGCACAGTCCCTGCAGCTCAGCACTGGGTCAGGCCAGCACAGGAGCGTGGCAGGGATGCTGCTCAGGCACCCCAGACCTCCTGCCTCGGGGGCTGTCACTCAGCTCCTTCATTAGGAGGGGAAAAAAGGCCTGGAGAGCCCTTGCTTCCTACAGTGGTTTTATTTCAAAGCTCTTTCCAATCAGGGTAAAGAGGTGCGAGGCTCACTTTTGCACAGGGGTTGCTGAATGAAAAAAAAAAAAAAAAAAGTGTTTTCTTAATTTTGGGAATGGTTTGGTAGTTGTTAAAAATGGGGAGCCAGGTAGGCCTGGGGGGTTTGGGGAAGTTCTTGGGTTTGGGGTGAGAGGGAGGTGGAAGAGCCAGAAAAACCTTTATGCTGCTGTGAAATCTGTGTGCCATCAGCATCTGCTGGGAGAAAAAAAAATGCAGCAGTTAGCTGAGCAGCAAGATTGGTGTTCTTGTATTATTCCAAAAACATAGGGCTGATATTTATTTCATTAGACTAAGCCTTCCTGTAGCTGGTAAATGAATTCCAGGAAGTGAGAGGAACCCCAGGATCAGGGACTTTACTTCATTTGGGATTGTGTGCAGCTAATATTCTGGTTAAATAAATACATTTTACTAATTGGATTACTCAGACAGTGTAATATACTGCTGGATTTCCAACACGATGCTAATAAATTGTGTGAAGAACTTAATCATGTTAGCTTCCAAAAAGCTTGTAAGAGATGAAATTAAAAAATAAGTAGAAGTTGACATCTATTGCATTTCACAGTGTCTTCATTTTCCTCATCCTTCTTAGAGTTCTCCTTTCCTCGGTGTGGCTGACGTGGATTTTTTTTTTAATCTGCCTGTGATTAGCGAGGATGCAGGTTTAGAGTGGGACTGGGGGGTGCTGGCATCTGCCTGGTGCTTGGCTCTTCTCCTAACACTGATCCTGCCAGAGATAGAGGGAATGAGACCTCAACATCCCCTTCTGGAGGCCGGAGAGCTGGGGGATATTTCCCTGGGTGCAGCAGGAAATGAGGCTGCAGAGAAGCACCTGATGCTCCCCGAAGTTGGGAAGGATGCAGAGGGTGCCCAGTGAGCTGGTGCTGGGGTCTGTGCTGGGGGACAGGACATGGCCCCGGGCTGGGAACCCCCCCCAGGAGCATCCCAGAGCTCAGGGCCAGCACAGGGAGGTGTTGGATGGCCTGTGCTGTGCATCCACATTCCTCCACATCAGCAGAATGATGGAGCACGGGTGCTGCCACCACAATTCATCATCAGCGAGGCACAGCACTGCTCAATCCACTGCTCAATTCACCTGAGCTTCCCACCAGCAAGGGAAAAGGCAACACAGGCTTTTCTTTCCTTTATTTTTGGGGTTTTTTTTTATTTATTTCCTTGATAGAAATATACAGTGAGAGAGGGAATGGCTCTCCCTCTTCAGGGATCTGACAAATGGGTACTGAAAACAGACAACTTGTCCCCCCCTGTCAATAGAGCAGCACTTGGGTCAGAGCCACAGCTCAGGTGTGTTCTTTAAGCTGCACCCAGCTGTCACCAGGGTCTGCTCCTTACTGAGGGGTAAATGCCAGGCAAAGGAGCCTGTGTGGTTTGAGCCAAGGGGCTGGGGAACCTGCCAATGGATGTAGCCACTCCAAGTGTCTGGAGAGGAGGAAAGTGCCTCTCACCCAGGTCCAGCATCCATGGCATTTTCTGGGATAAGGATGCTCCCAGCCTGAATTACACACTGGCTCCTTCCCCTGTGGGTTCCCTGTGCTGGGTATGAACCTCTCACAGCCTCCCAGTGCAGGACAAAGTTTGCTGCAACATCATGTGGGCTCAATACCAGCACCAAGACGTGATGGAAATCATCAATGTCAGCGTGACTTTGTGAAGAGCTCACCAAAATGAAACTCCAGCACTCAGGCCTCAGGGGTTAACCTGCCCTCCCCTTGCTCACAAACTGCCTGTTTGGACTCCTCTAATTTTTTCAGATGTATTTGATGCATCAAATGGTGATAATTGTTGTGTTAAAGGGGCACATGGGGGAATAATTTGCCTTTCTGAAGCGCTGTGAGATCTTCAGATGAAACACTCGGCTGCTGTGATTGGCACTAAAAAGAAGGAATTGCCAATTCCTGTTACAGAGTTGGTTCCCCACAAGGTTTAGACCTGTGGCTGGGTGTGTGCATTTTGGTGCCCTGAAATCCTGTCCCTCATCCTCCTGGTGTCAGTGGGATGCCCAAGGTGGAGGTGAAGGCAAACTCAGGTGATTTTCATGGAGCCAGCTCCTCTTCCCAGCTGCCTTCCAGAGAGCCAAACCCAAACCACCCAGATGGAGCAAAGAGCCTGGGAGCAGCAGCAACTCAGGAATCCCAAAAGCAATTCCCAGGCTGCCATGCACAGTCGGTGCAGCCCCTGGCTGAGCAGCCCCATGTGCAGAGCACCAAAATCCCTGCCCTGCTCTGCCTTCCCTCTCCCCCTCGCTTCTACAGCTCCTCCTGATCAAAGTTTCCAGATTTTTTAAATTCCCCATATAAAAGGAGTATTGTCTGCATGAGGCCTCACCCTGCATTTATTTATATTTTCTCTCACAGCAGGGTTTAAAAACAACAAACCAGCCCCTGAAATGGCAGCAGCTTCCCTGTAACCTGAACCTCATTGAAATACTAATAACTAGGTTTTGATGCAGCTTTGTGGGTATTAATGCAAATGTTTTTCTGACTCTCCAGGTTTAATAGCAACAGCTTATACAACTCTAATTAGCATAACAAAATTCAGTGATGAGGAGTAAAATGCTTGTCTTGTTTGATGTTTCCTGGTAATTAGCAAGAATAATGATTTATGCAGCGTTCCTGGTTCCCGGCTCGCAAAAGATGGCAGAGAGCAGTCTCAGCAGTTAACTCTGGCTTTGTGGGGAGGACGGAGCTGCTGGGAAATACACGTGGAGAGCCAGGCAGGCTCCCACAGAGCGTGTGTCACCACACACCGGAGCAGAGAGCGCTGCCAGGGCTCCCGGGGTTCCCCTGCACCTCCTCCCGAGAGTCCCTGGGCAGCTGCTGCTGTCCCTGCGGAGTTGTGGGAATCGGTGTGGAGTGGGCACAGGGGCTCCCACCCAGTTCCAAACAACTGCCCTGCCTTTTGCACAGGGGTGGGCAGTGCTCCCTCAGAGCCAGGACACCGATTTGGCTTTAGAGATTGGATCTGTGCCTTTTGGAAAGACCGAATTTTCCCCGTCTTTGTGCAGCTGGGAAGGTTTCCTTCCCTTCCTCGGAGCGGTGCAGACAGGGAGCCCCTGGAGCAGATCTGCGGAGGAGAAGGGAGGATTCTCAGTGCCAGCATTTCCAGGATGAGACGAGGCAAAGCTGCTGCTGCACAGCCCACATCTGCTCATCCCCAAAGCAACCTCCTCTCCGTGCCTTGGGCTGCGTGTTTGATCCGAGGCTTTGTAAAACACAGCAGCGTGCCCGGTGTGCTCTGGTTTGGGCCAGGAGGAGTTAAAGGTCAGTAGAAAAGAGGCTCCTGCTGGCGTTTCCCAGCTCGCTCAGCCCGTGTTTGCAGACACAACGCTCTGCATCACCTTTAATATTTCTCCCTGGCTGTGAACTCTTCTGCTTGGCCCCACAGAGACCTGCAGGGTCTTCCCGGGCAGGAGCCCCCTCCATCCCTCCTTTGCATAAGAGGGGAAGGATTAAAAGCTGCTGCTGCCTCCCCTGCCCGGTGCAGCCCCAGAGAAGCCTCCCTGCTCCATCAGCTGCTGCCAGAGCTGGTGGGAATGGCAGCGTGAGAGCCTCTGGGGGATGCTCAGCAGTGCCTCCCTCTCCTCGCCTGTGCCATTAAATGTGTTCTGAGTTATGGTCCTCCCTCCGGGCCGGGCATGAGGAGCCCTGCGTTAGCCACAGGCTGTTATCTTCCTCCTCGGCCAGCTCCTGCCCCATTCCCCAGCACCACCCTCTCCTTTACAAAAGCTTTCATTGTGTTAACAGCTGTAAAGTAAACCATGCAGGGCAGTAAATTCTGAGCGAGTAAAAAGAAAGCCTCCTTTTTATGTGGTGTGCAGCCGGCTTTATGGAGGGCAGTGCCGAAGGCACTTATTGAGATAAACGTTCTGGCTGAGTTTTTAAAAGGACTAAATAATGTTGGCCATTTGTGAGTCTGTAAGATGACAAAATTAGGGGAGAAGTTAAACTACCTGCTACTGAGCATCAGATGCATTTTTGTGGCGGTCTGGAAGCAATCTCTGACTGCGTGTGCAGCTCCCCAGGCAGGGACTTGGCCAGCACAGCCAGAGGAGGGAGAGCTGCCGTGTTTCTTAAGTGCCAGAGCTTGGATGCAGCAGCAGCAATGTCTGGAGCCTGATCCAATACAGCAAATCCTTTGTTTCCTTGCTAAGAAAGCTAATTTTGCAGAGCAAAAGACTGAGTGATGTATAATCTGTGAGTGCCTCTAGTCTGTGGTGCTCTTGGGAGAGGGAAATTGTCATCTGAGGAATAGGACAGATGCAACCAGAGCTGTTCAATTGTATTCCCTCCTTCCCTCCACCCTCCCAGGGTTTCTGAAATGGCTTCTACCATGAGACACCCCGAGACAAGATGCATTCATTCATATTAATAACATTTGAGTATCTGCATGGGTAAGGTGGCTCGGAGAGAGGCATTCATGATGAGAAGAATAATTTGGTCCAGGCAGTCTTTGCAAACCACTCTGGGGAAAAGCTTTCCCACCCTGGGCGCAGTGGGAAGCCTCGGCTGTGCTGTGCACATAAGAAAGCACAAGCTGATCTGACAAGCTGCAAATGCCAGCGTGGAAATGTCCCCTCTGTCCCCTCCATCCCCTCCGTCCCCTCCATCCCCTCCATCCCCTCCATCCCCTCCCTGCTTCCCCGGGCTGTGCGAGGGGCTGAGCCCTGCCAGCTGCTGGGGGCACGTGGTGGGGAGCTCTGGGGTCACACTTTTCCAAGGAAAGCACAAATCCCTGGGCTGGCAGTGACCCCCACTGGTGTGGCTCCCCCCTGGATGCCTTGGGGTGCTGCAGCCTCATCTGGCAGCCGGCTGGGGTAGGGGGGGAAGGCTCTGCTCCAGGAGGGGGTCACAAGGCACCAGAGCGTTTTCCAGTGTCTCCCACAGAGGAAATTCCTCTGCACTGAGATCATGCTCTCCTCTCCAAAGGAGAGCAGATCTGCTGGGGAGCAGGGAGCTGGGGATGGGGGGAGACCCTGCCTGCAGCCCCTGAACTCGCTCTCACCCTGCTCCAGCAAGGTTTAGCAGCATCCCTGCTCTCTCTGCAGTGAGGATTATTTGTTAGCAGAGATCCAGCTCTGAGCTGCATGGCTTCTTAGCCTGTCCCAGGGGTTGCTGTGGCACATTTTCGTGTTTGTGCCCTGCTGAAGGGAAACAGCACCAGTGAGCACAGCCCCAGCCCTGGTGCCCAGCCCCTGCCCCAGGTGAGGCATCACAGAGGTGCTGAAAGTAGAGTCTAACCTGGTGCAATGAGCTTTACACTGCATCTCACTGCACAAATATTTGTTTCAGGCAGGGGTTTGTGTGCTGTAAAACGGATGAAATTTTCATACAATGCCTTTAAGGTCTTGTTAGTGCAGAGCACAACTCTGAATTGCAGCTGGAGCTGAGGTTAATCAGGAGAGCTCAGCACCAGCAGGGAAAGGACCCTGGCAGGCAGATGGACAGGGAAAGATGTGACCCAGCAGTGAATGCTCACACAAACATGGGTGGGTAGGATTTCTCAGGCTGGGCTGGATGGAGCATTGAGCAACCTGGTCTTGTGGGAGGTGTCTGCCTTTGGTAACGGGGATTGGAAGGAGATGAGCTTTAAAATCCCTCCCAAACCAAACTGTTCTATGAACATCAATCTGTGATTTTGCTATTCTATAATTCTGTGATTCTGTGATCCTATGATTCTATGATCCTCTGACTCTATGGTTCTATGGTTGTGTGATTCTCTGATTCTGTGATTCCATGGTTCAGTGGTTCTATGATTCTCTGATTCTGTGCTTCTGTGATCCCATGAATCTGGGATTCCATGATTCTCTGATTCTGTGCTTCTGTAATTCTATCATTACATATTGAAAAAGCTCCCCTTGTCACTGTGTGCCAGCCAGCAGACAATGGCACCTGGTCAGCTCAGTGCCACTTTCTGGGCGCTTCCCAGAGGGTCACACAACCTGCTGCAAAATGTATTGTGAAGCTTTTTGCTCCTCCAAATTTCAGCCAGGACACCCAAGCTCCCAGAGCTGCAGGGCAGGGCTGCACTGAGGCTCACAGGCATCAGTGCTCAGGGGTTTTGCTGAGTCTGGGGGGACAGTGCAAGTGGCAGCTGCAGCTGTAACAATTCTGACAGGCCCTGTGAGCTCCACACGGTGTGTGGGGGCTGAGTCGGGCTGGGTTTTACCCAAAATGATTCACCTGGTGAATCCCACTCTCTCCCACGGGCTCAGCCAACCCTTTGGCAGGATCTGTGTGTTCTAAACACAGCTCTCACCAAAAGGTAAATGTGTGGGCTGTGGGCTCAGATTTCCTCCCAGGTGATCATCCTTGAATGGGGATGATCATGAAATGAGATTTCCCTGCAGCCACAGCTGCCCCTTTCCTGTGCTGAGCTCTGCCAGGTAGCAGGGACAACCCCACCAGGAGTGTGGAGCCACTGCTGGGACCTCCCCGTGGCCACAGGGTGCCAAAGGGGCTCCTCAGGTAGGTTTTGGGGAGGGGTTTTACAGGAAATGTGTTCCCAGCAAGGGCCCAGCATCAGCTCTGGTGTGAGGAGAGAAGGTGGAGGGAGGAGAGCCCTGAGCAGGTGCTGCTGTAAAACATTCCCATCCCTTTCTGCTGGGGAAGGCTCGTGCAGGCTTCACAGTGCCTGCGTGTGAGGGGATGGGAAATGATAGAAATGTAAAATTGGCCTTCTCAGGTTCTGAAAGAGTGCAGTTTGCAGCTGGAGATGGATCACCAATCTTCCAGGGAATTGTGCTCTACAAGGTTAAGCATGTTTGCAGAAGAAATATGGATAATGCTCTTATCATGTATGACCTTTACTATATGTGTAACATTGTCAGTGACAAAAATGCCATTTTTTAAATGGTTTTCACACTATGGTATCCAGCCATTAATCATGATGTATGTGAGTGACTCTATATTGTTCCTCTGAAATTGCAGCATTAGATTACTTTCCATCCTGGCTGCTCCCATGAATTGTACCCCCCTGTTACCATCAGCAAGGTTCCTATTTTCCATGCCTAATGTCATTGTGGCCCTCCATTTACCCAGAGGACTGGAGAGAACTCTGCAAGGCACAAAGAGAGCAGCTCTGCTCTCCTTCCCTGGCAGACAATTTGTGCATGTGTGTGTATAAATGCTGCACTTACTTTAAGATGTCTCTCTAATCCAGGAGTTGATAAATGACTCTTTCAGACACCTCTGCTGATGTTGCATTTTTAATGTAGACAAACTGTGGCTCTGGCTCCAGTCTGTGCATCCCTGCCACTGCCATCCCCACTCTTGGCGGGTTAATGCTTCATCTCGCCCGCTGTAATTTGGGAGGTTTTACTTCCAGAGTGTGTTTTGATTTACAGAAGGTAAAAAGCAGTTGGCAGCTTGATGTTTACTCTTTTGTGGGCTTATTTTTTTTCTTTCCTCTTCTTTAATGCAGCGAGCTTTCAGGTGTGAGTGCTGCTTCCTGCTGTACATAACTGATATTTATCCTCCCTGGCTGAGGAAAGATGCTACCCAAAAGGGATGCCAAACAAGGCCCCTCACACCCTGCCTGAGCTGTGGTTTGGGGGGCTCTCTGAGATGCTCTAACTGCTCACTGGGGTGCAGGGTGGCACCTAACACCTGCCAGAGCAGGACTTGTGCAGGGATCAAAGCGAAAGCAGCTGAATACACAGTCAGTGTTTGCAGCCCTAACAAATCAGTTTCTGCCATTCCCCCAGTTAGCATCCTCCAGAGTCTGGGCTTTTTGGGAGCTCAGCTCCCTTTGCTGCTGGGGCAGGAGTGATCAAACGAGTCAAAGGCAGGCAAAGACTTTCAGATGGAAATAATTTGGGCATGCAGCATCCCTGCAGAACAGTGGGTATCCATGGGGAAAGAGGGATTCCCAGTGCTTCACATCTTCAGAGGGAACTCAGGAAGGTCTTATCCTGCTCATTCTCATCAGCACCAATCCAGAGTGAGGTCACTGAGATCACTGAGCTCTGTGGCCCAAGTGAGGAGCAGAGAATTATTCTCTTGGGATGAAAACATTTTTGAGTAACAAAAAGGTCTGTGTTGTTGTAGCCCATGGCTGATTTTGAGGAAGACCTCACCAAGTCTCTGACATCCTGAGTGACCTTGGGAGAATAACAACCTTTGTCTCTGGGCTCATGCTGCAGAACCTTTCCATCTTTTGCTCCATCCATGTGTTATGTCCAGTACAGTGGGGCCTGGTTTCATTTACAGAACTTCCACAGGGCTCTGTAATCTCTTTATTCTGCTTTCTTACATGACTCTTCAATACTGCAGAGGCAGCAGGTCCCCAGGCACTGAACCTTCCCAAATGTGCAGCCTGTCCCCTCTGTCTGATCCTTCCTTTGTCCCCACAGACCCTCACAGGCTTTGCTGCTGTCCCCAGAAACCCCTGTCACTTCTTGATGTCTTTCTGGTGGCAAAGTGAGTGCCTGTGTCTGTAGGAGCCCTCCCTGAGCAGGGTTTATGGGCTGTGAGCTCCCACCTCTCTCAGGCCAGCACAGGGCTGAGTGCTGCACCCCGGGACAAACAGGGAAAGGTGGCAACCAGATTTGGTCTGCAACACCCAGAGACTGCCCCAAGCACTGCCCAGCCTGTCCCTGAGCCCTCAGCTGCAGCCCAGGAGCATCCTGAGCTGAGCCAGTTCTGTGTGTGTGTGTGGGAGCAAGTGCAGAACAAACTGCCCGTGCACACCAGAGCAGGCACCTCGTCCCTCTGTCTCCATTTCACTCTGCTTTTGTTCCAAACTCCTGCTTTTCTGAGGACTTTCTCCATGTCACATGCACTGAACTTTGAGGCTGATTATGCTGCAAGGGCTTCCTGTTTGTTGGTGTTGTCTAAAGAACAACGTGGCTGTGTTTGCCTGCCTCAAACCCATCCTAAACTAATCCTGGTTTTCTCCATTTACTCCACCTTGCTGTTTCTCTTCCCTCACTGTCTAAGCTTAATGATAAGCCCTGGAGGATGGTTTGGAGTCATGGAAGGTGTGCCCACTCTGGCTGCAGGGGGTGTAAAGGCATTTTGGGGAGATGGGCCTCCCCCCTTGCCTCCCTCTGTGGAAGGGTTGATGTGGCAGGCATTACCTCATGTTCCACGCCACGCAGTGAGTCAAACTCTGCTAAGTAACTAAATAAAGATGTAATTTTAATGATGATTAAATTGAAGCACCTCATTAATTTCATGTGAGAGGTGGGGAAGTACACGGCAGCTCTTTCCCTAAATTCATTGTTTGTCTGGGCCGCGAGACGTCCCCTCTCAACGTCTGGTTGAGTCTAATTTAAGTATGTAAATTTAATGGTTCAGTAAGTAAAATTGCCTTTATTGTTTGGAATGGTTTGCACAGTAATTTACGAGCTAGCAAGGCTCATTTGATAGGAGTGTATGATGGAGTAGGTGACTACAGTGAAGGACATGTTTATCTTAAGGATACAGGAGAAGAACACAGATATGGAACATCCGTAATCGAGGACCTTGGGATAACTGCACTGCCAGAGACTGGCCCTGGGACAAAGCAGCCCCGAGAGCTCATCCAGGGGCACACAGGCATGGGATGGGATGGCATCCCTGCCCCTCTGTGCCTGCAGCCACTGGAGATCACACCAGGGCACCAACTGTGCAGCACGATTGTCTCCCCCAAGCCCCAGGAGGGTGTTTTTGTCATCAAAACAAAGGACAAGAAACCTCACAGACTATGCAGGAGCAACAAGGAAATGTTTTCAGCCGTGTTCAGGTCTTTTTCCCCCCACAGTGCTGCTTGGAAAACCTTTCTTTCCAAGCAGCTGAATGCTGGGCTCAGGCAGTCCCTGTTAGGAAGGGAAGGGAAGGTTTTTCCCAGCAACATGAGGAGCTCAGGTTTCACCTGGGGATGGATCCACAGTGAAGCCAGGCTGGGATGTGGGTGGTCCCAGGGAGCTCTCTAAGCCATCTTGGCACTGCTGTGTGTCACTGTCCCTCCTCCAGGCTCCTTCATGCTGTAACCAGCTTGTTATTATCATGGTTTTTATTTCAAACTCTTGTGCTGAGGAGCTTGAAGTGCTTTCCCGGTTTAATTAAGCCTCGCTACACGCTCAGAGCTTATCATTCTTGTAGGCTGATAAGGGAGGTAGCAGGGCTCTGCCCAGGGTCACCCAGCTGGGCACTGCCAGGGCTGGGAAGAGGACACTCCCTTCTCCAGCCCCCAACAGCATCCTCGCTATCAGACACTGCCTCCCAAAGCTGTCCTTCCAACAGACAAATTAGGGTAGCCTGGCTTCCAGAAAATCTATGCAAGGCATGTTGCTGTCATAGAAAAATAAAAATAAAAATGGAAGGGTTACAATGAGGAACTGTGCTTTATGAGGAAACGTGGTGACACGGGGATGGGTAGGAAAACCCAATCCCTGGAATGCACAGGGAGCGAGTGCCCAGGGGAGGAGGGCACGTTGTCATCATTACAGACAGAACCCAGGAACACTCTCCACAGATTCTGTGTTTTAGTTTTGCCCAGCTGTCACAGCCTCCCCCGTTCAGGCTGCACCCAGGGGCTGCTGAGGGCTCCTGCTCCCACAGCCTGGGGCAGAGCAGGAGCAGCCTCTGGGGCAGAGCTCGCAGGCACCAGAGCCCAGGGCAGGGTTGGAGGCTTTACCCCCACTGTGCCCCACTCCCAGCTGCTGCAGCTGGGGAAACTCCCTGCTTTTCCCTGCTTCTCCAGCCACAGAGGGGCCTCTCCCCCACCCCAGGCAGCCAGGGACACACAGCAGCTCTGGCAGTGCCAGGGGTTTCAGGAGCTGTTCAACACCTCGTGTTTTACTCCGTGGTGAGGAATGTGAGACGTGCAAGGAGCATTTGTGGTCCTGCTTTTATTGCAAGGGGCAGAATTCAGAGGGCAAACACCACCAGGACACGCTTTGGCCCTTCGAGTGCCCTGTGGGTGGCCCAGGGCACCAAAATGTCACTGCCACCAAAGCTGTCCAGGCTGGAGACAGCCCTGCTGCTCTGCCTGTCCCCAGTCTCTGTCAGGCTCAGCTCCTGCAGCTGCCAGGACCTGTTTAACCCCTTGGCTGCTGCGTGGCAGGGAGAGCCCATTAGCACAGCCATCCCTCGGTGCTGGCAGTGCAGCCATTTATTCTGCTAAGTAGACAGTGTGTAGTGAAGAGTGTGATGAGAAAGGAGGGAGGGCTGGGCACTGTGGGAAAAAGGGATAATTAAAAAAATGAGGGGAAATCTACCTAATTGTAAGGCCTGCTTTCAGAGGTTGTATTCCTCAGGCTCTGATCAATGTCCCAGGGTCTTCTCTGCTGATGGGTTGAGTGAGGGAAGGGGCAGCTTCAGCCAGATATGGAAAAGTCCTTTTCTTCCTCTCTCTCTTCCCACATTCAGCTGGTGAGCAGAACCCACTGACTGAGGTGTGTAAAAGGCAATAATGGATCTTTTGTCATGATCTTCTTCCACTGAAGTCGGCTGCTACTTTGCTCTCAGGAACTAAAAACTGAATTTTGGAGGTTGATGCTTCCCATGTTCCTTCACCTAATGCCCATCCAACAAAACCCCTGGCATCAGTCAGCTTGAGCTCTGCTGCTGCAAGGATTTTCCTCTTCTGAAACAAATATCAGGCTAAACCACATCGCTGGTTTATTGTTGTGGTTTCCCTTCACTTTATTTGCTCCTGAGCCTCAAGCATGAGAAAGGCCACACCAGGGTTGTGAATCTCTGTTTGTTCTGTGCAGTTTTGTTTTGGGTTGCTTTCTGACAGCTGGGAGATGCTGCTCTGGGCAGGGTCCCTGGCTGCTCCTGCCCAAAATGGACCTTAACACAGCAGAAATAGGGGGGAAAGGGCAATATTGGTGTGGGGAATGCTACATGTCCACTTTGCAGCAATGGAATCACAGAATGGTTCAGGATGGAAGGGATTTTAAAGCCCATCCACTTCCAACCTCCCCTGCCATGGGCAAGGGCACCTTCCACTGGACCAGGTTGCTCCAGGCCCTGTCCAGCCTGGCCCTGAACACTTCCAGGGGCAGACATGTGTAATTAGCACAGAAATTAGCCAAATTTATTCTTATCTGACTTTTAAAAACTGTTCCTGCACTCAGTGAAGAGCAAAGGGAGGCTGGGGCAGGCACTGGGGAACCCCAGCTGGGGCCACCAACTCATCCCAAGGGTGGTGGTGGGATTTGATCAGGATGCTCCTGATCAAAATGAGCTGGGTTGTTTTGGGTTTTTTTGCATCAGCATTGCATTTTGGCTGAGAGCAAAGGCTCCCCACTGGGCACTCTCACAGATTTTGGCCTTTTGTTGGCAGCACCTGCCTGTCCCCTCCTGTCCCTGCCTCTCCCTCCTGTCTCTCCCTGTTCTCTCCCTGTTCTCTACCTGTTTACTCCCTGTCCCTGCCTGTCCCTCCTATCCCTGCCNTCCCTCCTTGTTCTCCACCTGTTTCCTCCCTGTCCCTGCCTGTCCCTCCTATCCCTGCCTGTCCCTTCCTGTCCCTTCCTGTCCCTGCCGGTCCCTCCTGTCCCTTCCTGTCCCTCCTGTTCTCTGCTTGTTCTCTGCCTGTCCCTCCTGTCCCTCCTGTCCCTTCCTGTCCCTTCCTGTCCCTCCTATCCCTGCCTGTCCCTTTCTGTCCCTCCTGTCCCTGCCGGTCCCTCCTGTCCCTCCTATCCCTGCCTGTCCCTTCCTGTCCCTTCCTGTCCCTGCCGGTCCCTCCTGTCCCTTCCTGTCCCTTCCTATCCCTCCTGTCCCTCCCTGCTCTCCCCCTGCAGCTGCCCCAGCCCAGCAGCTGAGCAGGATCCTCAGCAGGACAAAGGAAAAGTGCCAGCACTGAGGTCTGCACTCAGAGCCACTATCCAGGGCCTTGAGACCAATTAGTCTCTATTAATTACCTTTTGAGCTTGCCTGCAGCTTTTTGAAATTCCAGCATCGTTCCCTCCACGAGCACCTTTTAGATCCTTCAAAGGGCCAGGGCTGCCCGAACCCCGGGCAGGCTGAAATCTCCTGAGCTGCCCAGGCTCAATTATGTCTTTCAACACAGCTCGTCACCTCTAATCCTCTGGCCCAAATACGAGGGCACTGACCTTTTCAAGTCTTGGGAAGGTTGTTCAAATGAAGATGACAACACAAAAGAAAAAGGAAAGGGGGGGAAAAGGAAACTCCATGTGACATGGGAATGATTTCTGGTGTCTGTGCAAAGGGTTTTGCTCTGCCTTGGTCTTTGTAATTTATCAATTTTGAGATTAGTAGCATTGCACAGCCTGCAAGGAGAGGCAAACTGGGGCATTACAAAGCTTCACTAAAGGTCTGTCCTAACCACATTAGGAGAGAGGATGAGCTGCCACTCCTGGACAAAGTAGTTCAGAGCTAAAAAACTGTGTCAGCTTTGGCTTTCCCTAAAATCTACGTTTTACACAATGGAGTGAGGGAGATTTTTACCCGAGTCCTGAAATGGTGGTAAATATTTTCAGATTATTCATTTTAAATTTATGGGAAGGGGGAGTTATGGACATTGTGAGGGGTTAATCTTTTGTGGGAGGAGGTTGCAGTTATTTGTATTATGGTATTAGGGTGCTGAGAGAGCTGCTATTTCAGTTGATTTTGATGGAGAAGATATAAAAATTTAATGCTGGAAAGCAGATATGCAAAGCAACAACAAATTATCTGCCTGAGTTGCGCTGCTTTTTCCTGGGCAAAACACAAATAAAGAAAGTGCATAAATGATAATGAACTCAAATGTCAATAATTGAAGATCTGAGTCACATGGGCAGGGAAACTTTTGTACTAATTATCCAAGTTTCAATCTCTCAGCGTGTCAGGAGCAGAGCAGCTTCAGTTGTTTGAGTCGTTTCTTGATCACGCCAACATCTATTGAAATAAATTCATTTTTCTTCTGTGCTTTTCAGCTCTTTTTCCATAGCCCTGGGATGCAACTGTCTTTATATTAATAGGAACTGCTGCCTGACAACCATTAAATGTGCATTTAAGCCTTTTGCATACCCTGAACATGCTATAGCTGTTCCATGTCATGATTGCTGACGAGCAGGGTCAGGCCCTTTCCTCAGTAGATATTGCTGAGCCTATTAGGCTCTAACGGGGTTAGAACAATTGATATTTACAGCCCTGCAGCACCAGGGGTCCCACAGTGGCCCAGGGAGGTGTGTGAAATGAGGGGGAGAAAGGATGGATGGATGGATGGATGGGGTGAGTTGTTGCTGTTTTAAGATTTATTGACAGCACCAAGTTTTTCATACAAACCTTTGAAACCTCCATTGTGGGAAGCTCTGGCCTGGTTTGCCAGGCTGGGAAATCTCCTCCCTGAGGTGCAAGTGTGCCCTTGGCCTGGGCTCTGAGGCCTGCTCCCTTATGGAGTGCATGGGATGGCATTTCCAGGTGGATCCTGTGCTGGGATGGGCAGGAGAGGTGCTGGGCACACACCCAGCAGTGCCCAGTGCCCTGCCTGCCCGAGGGCTTTGGTAGAGCTGGTATTGTAACACTCCCAGGGAGCTTTGGTTCATGGCTGATTTTGGGGAAGGCACAGAAACCCAGCAGTCACAGGAACGGTGTAACTAGAGACTGGTTAAAGCCCTCTTGGACTGGGTTTGGAGGTTTTTTTGCTGCCCTGCTCACACCATGCTGGTTATTCCCCAGGGCTCCCCTGAAGCTGGAGCTATTCCCACGCAGGTGCCGTGGCAAAGACCCGGGGTGACACTTTGAAAAGCAATCAGTTGGAAGTCCATTACTTGAATTCATAGTGGGTTTTTTCCCTTTGGCTTCAGACAAAGTGGAAACCAGAGCAGACCCTGACCTGGTTACATAAGAGAAAATGTAAAAATAACCCATGAGCGTGAGAAAGGAAAGAGCAGGAGAAGTGAACCTGAGTGACAGTTCCTGGAGCTGCCCTGGCTCCAGCAAAGATTCTCCTTCTCCTCAGCTGGACAGCTCTTGTGGGGTGATTATTTCAGCCTACAGAAGGCTGTTGTTGCAATTAAACACTTAGAAAGAGCAGGAAACAGACAGGAACAGAGGGAACAGAGAGGTGAAACCGCCTTGTCAAGCTGAGCATTAAAAAATGATCTGCTCTGAAATGGTTTTGGGCCCAGAGACAGAGAAGGGAGATGATGGACCTTGGTGCCAGGTCTTTGGAGGATTAGAGGGCCAGCTCTGCAAACCAGGCTCCAGACTGGTTTTGGGGTTTCAGAGTTAGGATGAGACCCACCAGAGCACCAGCTCGGGGTACCTTTGGTTTGTGCCTCACATCTGCTGCTTTTCCCATTCACAGAGATCACTTAGGGAAAGAGATGAGAAAAACTAAGCAGGATCTGGTATTTCCTTTCACCTTAGGATGTTGTAGGGCTGTGCAGAGATGGGCAAGTGCTGTCTGATAAAGGGAGATCTCAGAAATGGAGCAGGTTAAGTGACCAGCAAGGTGAGGCACTTTTTTATTAAGGCAAGAGAAAGCATCGCTCCTGAGCCACAGGCTCCCTGACCCACCCAAGTCAACAACGACAAAAAAAATACAGAATAAAACAGAATAAAACCCATTCTTTCAGCCTGGTGGCTGGTGAAATAGATAAACTGGTGACCACTTTCCCAAGGTAGCTGTTCTCCTCTTTTATTCCACTTGCTTTAGCATTCATGGAGCAGGAGCTGCCGGCTGGCTCCCTCCTGGCAGGATATCAATGTCAGCCAAGACAAGGGAAGTCCGAATCCCCCCTGTCACAGCATGACAAGGAGGCCTGGGTGGTGGTTAAGTGAAGAGAGTAAAGGCTGATTTAGCACTCTGCCTGCTAAGCAGGCTCAGAACAGGCAGGGAGGTGTCAGTGCAAGGTGACCGAACAACAACCCCGGTGTCCTTAGGGTGCACTCAGTGCTGCAGCAGGAGCTGCTGCTGTGCAAAGGCCTGGCTGGAAGCACCAGGCATCCCACAGAGATGCTGGGGTCGCTGCTGCTTTCCCCTTTTCCCTTTCAGTTTGAAAACCAGGTGCGTTTTGGAGAATTGTCAAGGTGGGGATGGGGAGCTGCGTTAAGAAAAAGCACCCAAACGGTGCTGGGAGGTGCCCGAGGCAGGAGGATGTGCTGAGGCTCACGCTCCCGGCGCTGCTGGTGATGCTGCGAGGATGGGGCTGGGCTGACTTTGTGCCACCCTGGCTTTCACTGCAGAGGGCAGCCCCGGATCTCAGGCTCAGGCTCCTTCCAGCCTCCTGCCGCCGTTTTGGCTGGCGGAGCAGCACCGTGCCACGTCCCCGCTCCTGCTGCCAGCTGGGCTGGCTGAACCCCCAGCAGCAGGGTGGGTGTGCAGCCCTGGGCACCCACATCGCTCTCGCAGCCCCTTCCCCAGGCCGGGACCCCGGCCCGGGCAGCACTGCCCACCGCAGGCTGCCGGCACCGCCTGCTTTTGTCTCGCTGGCAGCGCAGGGGACGGCTCGCTTTGATTAATATGAACACTGCGTCAGCGGCTCCTTCCCCGTCGTTTTAGCAGATGACTTCTCCTTCAGCATTGATCCGCCCCGCATCCACCGAGGGGGTCGGGATCCACGGCCGGGATGCGGGCATAGTTCGCCCGCGCCTTTATTTATTCCTCCCTCTTATTTATTTATTAGTTCATCTGATTTATAACCTTCCCGCTGCTTTCGTCTCTACCGCAGGGCGCCCTGCTCCGGATGGGGAGGGGTCACTCAGCCACTGGGCCACGGGGGTGGGCTGTGTCTGCCAAAATTGGGGGGGGAAGCAGCGCAGCACTGCATCCCTCCGCCCTGCATCCCTCCACCCTGCATCCCTGCATCCCTCAGCACTGCATCCCTCAGCCCTGCACCTCTCAGCTCTGCATCCCTCAGCCCTCCATCCCTCAGCTCTGTATCCCTCAGCCCTCAGCCCTGCATCCGACAGTCCCCGTCTGCTGCCGAGCATTGTCACTCTCCTGCTGCCGGCCGGGCGCTGCCGGGCGCCCGCTCCCCCCGCAGCCGCCGCACGCCTCCTCTGCTCGCAGCATCTCTCCCCTCCGCATCCGCTATAATTGACATTTTCCATCTGACAGGTTCTGTTTTCCCTTCCCGCAGTTGCTAAGGAAACCGGAGAGAGGGCCCGGGAGCCATTAGCTGCCGTCATCGCCTGCCCGTCCGCAGAAATGTCACTTCTGCTAACGAACACCGGAGGGAAAAAAAAAAAAAACAAAAAAAACCCTAAAAAAATTAAAAAAAAAAAAAAAAGTTATAGCCCCGAACAAAACGCAGCACCGAGCTGCTACAGAAAGGGACGGTGGAACAGCCCTGTCTTGCCTCCCCAAAGGTGAAAGTCCCCACCCCGATGGGGATCCTCACTGGTTTTAGCATCCTCTCCCTGCTTCACCTTTGCCCCAGCAAAACCTCGGGATGAGGGGTCCTCCCGGTGCCCACGGGCTATCCCCAGGCAAGGGAAGGGCAGAGAGGGGGTTCCTGGCCCCCCAAATGGAGGGAGCAAGGGCCCAGCTGCCCTCCTGCCCTGTGTATCCCAGCCAGGGCAGAGGCTCAGGCCATGAGCAGCCTCCTCAGCTGTTTGTTCCTCCCTCCCTCTGCCGTGTTGTGATTTTAACTTCACTTGAAGAGGGTTTTATTAAAAACAGTTGCCCTTCACCCCTCCCCGATGCAATGGTGAGAACAGGGGCTGTGGCAGCCCTGACAATTCCCTGTGGAATTAACAAAAAGCAAACACCCATTGACCAAAGCGCTGTGGTTCTGCATCAGGGGTTCCTGAGTCCTGTGGGAGTTGGAGTTTGCTGCTGACTTCATAAAGTCCTGGGGTGTTCCTTCTTCTTCTGTCTGGAAACTTTTATTCCCCATCGTGTTCCACTCATTCCCTTCCCCTCTAATTCAGAGAAATGCCAATATTCTAGTAACTGAAAAATCAGATACCACATGATCCAGCAGCTTGCTGGAAACCCCACATGAAATCCCTGGTGGAGGTGGCAAGAAAGCTGAAATTTCCATTTTGGAACATCTTCTATGCTACTGTAATTCTTTGCTCACTCATCAAGCTGCAAACCAAAGGAGACCCAGCTCCTTGGAGACACTTGCAGGTCCACACCCTGCCTGGATTGTGCTCCACAAGCTGCTCCAAATGAAGATAGAAATCCTCCTCCATTCCACCAAGCCTGCGTGACCAATGCCATTACTGTAGATTCCATGAAAATGTGGTTTCTTTTGCTGTGGAAATGCTCACATCCAGCAAAGCCTCCAGGGAATTTTGCTTCGTTGTTTGACATAACTCAGTGCAGAATCATGAAATGATGATTTCAAATATTAGTTGAAATCAGGTCTGGTTTGGGTGAGACTGTGCTTTGGCATGATTGGGACAGTGAGCTGTATCTTTGCCAAATTTTAAGTTTCAAGAAAATCTTGAATTACTTGGCAGTTCAGATGAACTCTGAAAAGTTTGAATTTCTGCTCTCTGGGGAGTTACTCTTTGCCACGTTGCATTTTGTCCTTCTCTGCTCATTTGTGGAGGGCACAGAAATGCAGCACACAAACCAGCACCAGCCCTGCCCCTCTTTACCTCTGAAAACCTCTCCAAAATGTCAAGCGAGGAGTTTCAGTCCTGAATTTCCCTTTGCAAATGTGTGGCAGTAGAACACTACAAACCAGAGCTTTTTGTAGGGTTCTTTGCCCATTCCAGCAGCCAGCTGAGGATTCACTTGGGAGGCCTCAGAGTAACTGAAAAATACACCCAGGGTTTGTGGTGAGTGCTGAGGAGCACCCAGAGATGGTGCCACCAGCATCATGTCATTTCTTGTCACTGTCACCCAATCCGTGTTTCAGCCTCTCCTGTGGATCTGGGTGCTACCTGTTACAGATGCCCAAGAAATAAAAGCCTCTCCCAGGTTCTTTAGGATGGGCACAGGATCCCAGTGAGGCTCTGTGGCTCTGGAGGGAGCAGGAAGGTTGGCTGTGAGGTTTTCTCCATGTTTTCACCACCATGGGTCACCTCCTTGTAGGGTGAGCCCTGTGCTGCTCTTGGGACTGTGGGGCCACTTGGACATTGTCAGTGCCATGTCCACAGCTACCTCTGGGTTGTGTTTCCCTGGCTTTAGAGCAAGAAGTGGCCACATAAAATGGAATCAAACACATCCCTGAGCGAGTTAGGCAGGTCCTGGCAGCTGCAGGGCTGCTGGGGTGACATGCAGGAGGAAGAGGAGGGATGGAGAGCACCAAGCTCCACCACCTGCCTGCAGAAAAGGGACCTGAGGCACCGACTGCTCGGTGTTTTGGTGACTTGGTTTTGATTTTATTAATTTTTCCTTTGCGGGGGGTGAGCGAGCCCTGAGGAGAGAGCTGCTGGGGAGAGCTTTATTTCTGCCCCCTGCTTCCTTTCTGGTCTCCTTCCTCACCTCTGCGGGTGCAGGCTGGCTCTTTAGTGGCAATGACTGCATCTATTATGCAAGGCTGAGGAAGTGGTGAAATAACAGCATGAGAAATGTGCTTGAGTGAGTATTCAAATGCGAACATAACGAGTGCAGTCAGTGTAGCACCGAGTCCTGAGGGACCTGGGAGCTTTGGTTCGACTTTTATTTCTTTAAAAAGAAAGCCTTAACCCTCCCACCCCCTGGGTATTATTTTCAAATTAATTACTCTCATTACATTAATTGTGTGAGTGCCTGTTCCATTTTCCCCCCTTTTCAGTGGGTTAGGCGAGAACAGGGCTGCTAAAAATATAAAACCTAGGAATTACACGGCAACAATTAATCCAGAGAAAGGAATGCCATTGCTGCACACACTGTCCTTGTTTAACAGATAATAAATAACAATTAATAAATGATCCTGTGTTGGAGCACTCCCTCCCCCCAGATGTAATGCTGATAAATTTCTCCCTCGCTTGGGGGTTAGGGAACGCCGGCTGTTTAAAGGCAAACTACAAATCTAAAATGAAAATTGAGTTCTGCCTTGTCATATGGCTCAAATGCCCTCCCATCTCAGCTGGGCTGGGCATTCATCGCCATCGTGATGTATGTTTTAATTTACCTAGTATATGTTATTAGATTATAAGCCCCTCAGGGCAGGGATCTCATGTTTTATACCTCTAAAGCACTGCACACACCTATTGAACTATATAAATACCTTTTACAAAATGAATTTGTCCTCCTGCTGTGAAATCCTGCCGTTCCTCCTGGTTTGCATAAATATCCCAGGATGAAGCAGTCCGTGGTGATTTTGGCATTGGGGGGGTCCTGTGGGGGTTCTGGTGGTGCTGATGTCCCAAACTCTGTGACAAACCTGGCTACGCCAGAGAGGGGAGGAAGGTCTGACAGATCTTGAATTGATGTGGTAGGATTTTCTATTCTGTTTTAAAGAGGAGATACTGGAAGCCTGATAAATTGGGAATTCAGTGAGTATTTCATGTCTTGGTTGTGTTTCCACTTCAGTGCTGTGTTTTGTGGGGTTTCCCAGGAGAGGCTGAGTTCTCCCTTCCACTGGTGCTTTCCCTTGGTTTTACCCTCACTCTGAAATGTCACCAGCAATGACTGACACAAGACACTGGATTTTCACTTCTCCTATATTTTCCTTTCTTAAAAAAAAAATTATCTTGCTTCTTAAATTTCTGTTTTACTACTATAACATCCCTCTTCTGCCCTTGGTGCAGCAGAGCAGAGCTTTTTCCTTGAGCAGCTTTCTGCCAGGGCTCGGTGCAATGCAGTGGGAGATGAACTCAGTTATTGCTCATCCTCAGGTACTTCTGCCCAGTTCTGGGTGCAGTAAATGAGTGATCAGGCCTATAATCCATAGAGGTTGTTGCATGGTCTGGACTCACCCACCCTGACTCAGACCTTACCCTCAAGGATTCCATCCTTTAACTCCTCTGCCAAGCTCACAGCTGCTGCTCCAGCTACAAAATACCTCAGTGGAAAATATCCAGGCTGCAAACACTTGAGAATCCACTGTATCTCACAAGTGGATTTTCCTAGAATTGTAGAATATCCTGTGTTGGAAGGGACCCACAAAGATCATTGAGTCCAACCCCTGGCCCAGTACAACCTCAAATTTAATGAGGCTCCTGGGGCTTTACATTAATATGCATCTCTGTTGTGGTCTAAACTATTGCAGGTTTCTTTTTTTTCATCCATTTCAATTGAATTTATAAGAGGAACAGGCAGATTCATGTCTCTAAAGCTAACCTCTGGCCACTGCCAGATGCATTGTGCCCCTAATATAGAAGTGCTAACTCAAAAAAGGGCATTAGTTTGTTCTCATTAAGTCAAAATATTTATCATTAAAGCAGAGGAGTCTGGAGTTAATCCCTGACTCGCCAGGAGGTGTTTGCTATTTACATTGGTTTAAATGTCATAAAACTTACCAGGTGCTCCTATCTCCCTGCTCCCAGCATCACCAGGAATGACTGATTGCCCAAACTACTCACAGGATACACAGGATTTCCTACTCTGTGAGAAGGGCAGAACAAAAGGTGAGCCAAGAGCTAAGTGGGATTAGGTGGTAAAATATTCCTTTCTGTGCATCTGTGGCTGTGACTCTTGTGGGTTTGATATCCTGGGAGGGATGAGCTCCCCAGGGCACAACTGGAGCCTGCTTTCCATGGGTGCATCTCAGAGGAAGGCTGAAGCCCAATTGCACAGGGGTTGGACACAGCCCTGCTCTTCTCCAGCCCCCAGCAGAGCTCCCCCAGGCACATCCTCACATCCTGGGGATCCTCTGTGTTAGAGGGGAGGCCTCCAGGCAGCAAGATCCCCCAGTGACTTGGACAATTAAACAATCTTTGGGACATTTTGGGGGATTTTCACAGTGGTGTTTCCTCTCTAAGCTCCAGCTGCTCTCACCATCCTGGCTACTGTGTGGAAGGGAGCAGGAGAGGAAAGAGCACCCTGTTCTTTGCATCAGCCCAGACATGACAGCCCCACAGGAGCTCAGTGCCAGGATCTGTTGCCCATTTCTGCCCTGGGGGACATGGACTGGGGTGCCTCAAGGCCTGTGTGTAAGGTCAGGAGAGGGATCCAGAGTGTTCTGCTTCCTCCAGGGCTTTGTGAGGGTTTATGTGGCCAACCCATGGTGCCACTGCTCAGCTGGAGTGGGATCAGCATCCCTGCTGCTGATACTGCAGGAAAAGTGTTCCCTGTGGTGCTGGAGAAGGACAGAGCTGAGCAGAGCTCTGCAGGACACCCCACAACTTTGGTTCCCCAAAAATCTCCCTTCTTCAGCTGGCCCTGGTGCCACGTGTCCATGGGATGGCCCTGGAGCTGCTCCTGCTGGGGCTGCTGGGTGAGGGTCAGAGGCTGGGACCCAGCCAGGTCACTGCTTGGCCCTTCACACTGCATCACCCAGGCAGAAAATGATTCATCAGTGGTCCCTTGGCTCAAACTCACCCAGTCTGTGTGTGTGCCTTGGAAAACTGGTCAGACCTGGCCTGAAACCAGGGAGACAAACTGGGAAGATGGAGAAACTCAGCAAAATACAACCCAGTGGAACAAAGGAACATTTCCAAACTTCAGATGGTTAGAAAGGTTCACTTGGGATTCTGTTTGGCTGGGAGTGATGGTGAAGCACTTCCTCTGCAGCTTCAGGCCATGGACAGATGTCCTCTCCTGGGTCCAGCTGTCCCCACGGGGGCTGTAGAGCTGCAGCTGTTGGGGGTCCCTGTGCATGTGGCTCTGATGGTGGGAAGGCTTTTCAGAAGGTACATTTCTGGCCCAGTGGTGTCCCAAAAGCCACCCATGGGGGTTCCAGCCTCCCCAGCTTGCTCCTCTCTTGGGCAGGTTGTGGCAGGGCCAGCACCTCTGACACGTGTGTGACCATTTCCAAGGGGCTTGCACTCCAGTTGCCTGGAGAGAGATTTTCCTCCTGCTTCCTGTGATTCCATTTGGATTCCTTCACAAGCACCTTTGCTGTTTCCCCTAGACAGGAAACACCAGGTGTGTTTAATGCCTCAAATCAGCTGGGGCAAGAGGCAGGGCTGGGGCAGAGACCCCTGCGGTGGTGGGGCCATCCCCCGAGTCCCTGCCCAACTCAGGGCACAGCACCAGTGCCTGGGCATCCCTGAGGGTCTGCTGAGACCTGCCCAGTGCCCAGGGGAGGCAGGGGAGAGTGCCAGGGTCAGAGCTGTGGCCAGAGGTGGCTGTGCTTTCTGGCCATCCTGAATGCAGATCCATCCAGTGCTGCAGGGATGGGCCAGGCAGCCCCAAACGTGCCCAGAGCCACCTTTGCTCTCCATGGGCTGCACATGAGGCTGGCTTTGCTCTGTCCCTTCAAGAGGTTCCTCAAGCTGCCTCCCACCTCCTCTGCAGGAGCACTGGAGCTCAGACATTCAGATTTTATGGGAAAGCACTGAAATTCATGTGTTTCAGAGAGTGAGGAAGGCAGGTCAAGGGAAGGTCCCAAGCACCACCCAGCCTCTCTGGGTCTGAAAAGGGACTCATGGCAGAGGTTCCTGCTGTCTGCAGGGCTGGACACACCTCAGTCCCTACACAGCACAGATTTGGGGCCAGGCTGGCAGCCAGGGTCTGCTGACAGTTCCAGCCCCAGGTGCTGGATCTCTGCCTGCACAGACACACAGCTGAGCTGTTCCTGGGGTCCCTGAGCTGTCCCATGGGTCCCTCAGCTTTTCCTGGGGTCCCTGAGCTGTTCCTGGGGTCCCTGAGCTGTTCTAGAGGTCCCTGAGCCAGCTGTGCTTCTCTGGGAACACTGCAGCACCTGAGCCCTCGTCCTAGGGAGGCCCCAGAGCAGCTGGGTTTGTCTCTGGGCTGTGTCTGTGCCTGGCTCTCTGTTCCCTGCACTCCTCTGACCCCAGGCTGGTCCTGAGGGAGCATCTGCCAGCCCACAGGGAGCTGGGATGGAGGCAGCAGGAATTGGGAGCTGGGATGGAGGCAGCAGGATCTGGGAGCTGGGATGGAGGCAGCAGGAATTTGGAGCTGGGATGGAGGCAGCAGGAATTTGGGAGCTGGGATGGAGGCAGCAGGAATTTGGGAGCTGGGATGGAGGCAGCAGGAATTTGGGAGCTGGGATGGAGGCAGCAGGAATTTGGAGCTGGGATGGAGGCAGCAGGAATTTGGAGCTGGGATGGAGGCAGCAGGAATTTGGAGCTGCTCTGGGGAGGAGAATCTGGGGACGGGTGAGCACCTAAACCTCCATGAGCCCTCCCACCCTTTGTGCTTCCCCAGGGCGGCTCGGGGAGGCTTCCCGAGGGCAGGAAGGTGTTTTTTCCCGGGCGAGCTGCTGTTCACCTCGGTGCTGAGCGCGGGGTTTCACCGTCCCTGCGTGCCGTGCCATTGTTCCCGCAGCCGGCTGCGCTCACCAAGCTGCTGCAGGCTGTGCTAAAAATAGGATGTGAGCATCATCCCTCCAGCAGCAGCACCCAATCAGTGGCACAGCACACGGGGATGCTGCCTCTTCCCTCGGCTCCCGGGCTGCTGAGAGCTCCGGACACGCCGGGGAGGGGGAGGATGGTCCTTCCAGGAGGAGAGAGCATCTCCCAGGAGCCGGGCAGAGCTGGGCTTTCTGCCTGGCACTGACTCACACCCAGCTCTTCGCTGCCCCTGAGCTCTGTCCCTGCTGCTTGTGTTGGGAAAGTAACAGGGAAAGGCCACAAGTGAAGGTGGAGAGAGAGATCATTTCCAGGGGTGTAGTCAGAGGTCTTTTCTGTGGTGTCAGCCTGCAGGTTTGGTTATGAACGAGTAGGGTGAGGTTTGCTGCTTTCATCTGCAGGACAGCCCATTCTTCCAACATGCTGCCTTAACCTGGAACCTCCCAGACCTTGTTCTCTTTCCCAGGAGCAAAACTGGGAGGTCAGGTTTTGGAAAAACCAGCCAGGGGGTTTAAATTTGACAGTACTCTTCTCATATGTGCTGTTAAGCATTACTGAGTTGCAGATCATTTGCAGCAGCAAAGGGCAAAATCCTTTTTTTTTCTTCCAAAAGGAGTTGATTCAAAACTGTTATTCCTCTCCCATAATTGTTCTGTCGATAGTGCTTTACAGAATATTTACAAGATCCAGGAAATGCCATAAAGCACCTATAATCTTAGACAAATACAATACACAAACCATTGCTCCAGATGCAAGAACCTTTGCTAGAAACGTAAATCAAACCTTTGCTGAGGCTCAGAATATGGGGGACACTATTTAGGCTTTATTAGGTTTCATTTCTACACCTTCTGCACTTTCCAGGGCTGGGTTAGGAGTAGATGTGCCAAAATCCTAAGGGGGAACCTGTAATTACGAAATTCACAGCCTGTTTATTCAGGCTGATGAAACCTGACTGGGTCTGACAGCTCCTGCCTTCACTTCCAAACTTACAACTGTATCTCCCATCCTTGGAGAATGGGGAGCTGGATCTGCTGCTCGTGGCAGGGTGGAGCTGTAGTGCTTTACTCTGCAGGACTCTCCCTGTAGGCATTTTTTTCCTGTTGGTGTGAGTAGGAAAGGGCCACTTTTCTTTGCTGTCCCAGCAATGGGGTGCTTCACTTGTTCTCCTTTGTTTGTGTTGACTGGAAACCTGTCACAGGAACTAAAAGTAGGAGAGGCTTGTTTGTTTATTAGTCCATACCCAAAAATTGTAGAAAGGAACTTGAGAAGTAGGTTTTAAAAAACAAGGTGAAGCAAGCAGAAGACCTCAGAGTCAAAACTGTTGATATCAAAATCCTTACTCTCAGCAAAAGAGTGTTTAAGCAAGAGAAAAATGTTGATTTTAAACAGAACTTTGATTAAAAAATCTCAGATTTTGTTTGAAGATTGGACTGGGAGGGTGTGCTGGCAGGCTCAGAGGATGCAGAGCTCTGATCTCTCCATGATCATGCCTGTCATTCCCATAACTCCCAATAGAAATTTGGGAATTGGCACCCCAGAAACACTCAGCAAAACCAGCCAGAGCCAAGAGAGGTCAGAGGATCCCAGAAAACTCGATGGACATTCCCAGGGAAGTGTTTTCCCACAGGCCTCTTGGGTTTGTTTCAGGTGTTTTTAAACCTTGGATTTACGGTAAGGTTTTATTGTGTCGGGAGACAAAGGAGGAAGGACAAACCCAAAGGAACTCTCACTGACCTCTTCCAGGCAGGAATTACAGTCCATTAGAAAAGAGACTGTAAAAGCTGCTCTTTTCTGCTAACCCCATCCTCCATGGCCCACACCACATCAGCTGCCAGTGCTCTCCGCCGAGATTTTGACTAAATTTGATATTTGAAGACTTCCAGATGTCAGGACACAGCTGAGAGCTGGAGTTCCATCCCTGCAGCCTCCAGCACCAGGACCGTGCTCCTGGCCCAGCCCTGAGGCAGCCACAATATTCCAGCCCAAGCAGATCTGTCTGGGGAGAAAGGGACAGAATCCATCCTGGGCTGATGGATATTTTGCAATTCCCATGGGGGCAGAGCAGAGACATCATATTCCTGGTTAGTTCCTTGAGTGGCAACACAGCTCCTCTACCCTTCTCCCCAGGAAATGGGTTCCTGCAAAGCCACATCCACATTCAGCCCAGCCCTGACCCATCCAGGTACCTCCCCTCTGGCTTTCCCAGCAGTTTTTCCTGGAGCAGGGAGAATCCTGTCCCACTCCATGTTGGGTACTTTTGAAAAATCCCTGCATGAACCCGTCACCCCAGCTCCACCCAACCCTTACTGTTCACCAGGAAATACCTTCCACTAAACCCTTTCCCCCTGGGAATTTCCTGCTCTCTAACACAGGAAATGAATATTTTTTTCCCCCCATTCCGGGTCCTTTTTCCTGCCATGCTCCAATCTTGCCCTGCGAGCCCCCTTCCTGCATTGCCCCATCAGGGGAACGAAGAAAAGCGAGCTCCATCCTCCGGCCCTGCTGCTGTATCGGCATCCCGGGATGGCTCCGTGCGAGCAACAGGCTCCATCCACACGCTTTATTTCCCTCCGAGTTACGTTAGAAGTGAAATAACATTATCTCATTGCATTACATCTCACCGCGCCGGGGGTTCCGTGGCTTTTCTGTAATGTCAGAGCAAGAGCCAGGGATGGGCTCGGTGCTGAGAGCGGAACAATGAGCGTTAAAAAAAAAAAAAATAAAAAAAAAATCACCATTTCTTTTGTGCTAGCCGCATACTTTAGCAGGGTCCTTCTCACCCTTTTAAAACACTTAGTTCCTCGCGGAGCAATTAACATTCCCCAAATGACAGAAGCTGCGAGTTGGATCTGTGGAAATGGATGCTGGTGGAAAGACGTATTATACTAAAAGGTTGGTTTGGTGGTTGTTTTTTAAAGGGAGGATGTTTTCTATTAATTATCTTTTATATACTCAAACACTGTCTCCCATTACTCTTCCAAGTCAGAGACAGTGAGAGATGTGTCAGGGCTGGGGAACAACACACAAGCTGTAAGATTAATTGACACTTAGGAATCAGATTGTGATGAATAGATCTCAGCTTCCCGAGGAGATTCATCTTCTTTAGAGTGCATTTAGGGCTCGGGCTGCCTTTAATATATGCAATGAAGCATCTTTACCTTGCCTACGATACTGCTGCTAACCCCATGGCATGACATCCCCGCCGTCTATGGCTGGCTGGTGACAGGATATTTTACAGTCCACCGGGTAGTGGTATCTTGCTTTTTTAGGCACTTTTTAAAGCACTAAAGCGCAGTGTACATGAATCCAGTGGCCAACAGCCTAAGGGCTTCTGAACCTCCGCAGGGGCCAAAGTTTTTCTCTTTTCTTTCCCACTCTTTAACATAGACATATATTTCATTTCAAGTGTAAGAGACGTTGTCACCCTCAGGCAAAGGGCCCCCTCCCCAAAGTACTTTTTAATCAGGCTGTTTCCTGATGGTCTGCTCTCAGTGCCACCCTCAGAGCCCTGCAGATGCTGCGGTGGAAGCGATTACAGTTTCATTAGTTGTACCAGCCAGGCAGGAGGGGCTGCAGTCGGCGTCGGGAAGGACACGGGGTATGGCTGTCAAGGAGAACACAGTAAAATATGTGCTCTAGACGTGCAAATGCACACGGATTCGGAGCAGTGCAGAGCGGGGAGCCTGCAGGAATAAAGCCCCGGGGGAGGCTGGCATGGGGGGACACCTCGGTGACCTGCCCTGGCATCCTCAGCTGCTGTCCAAAGCCCTTTGACACCTCTTTTGTGTCTTTGGAGCTGTCCCCAGCCCTTCCTGGCTGTGAAGCCGGGGAAAGAAAGGAGGAGGGGAACCACACTGGTGCCATCTGCCTCTCCCCACAGGGACACAGCGCTTCTCCCATCCTCTCCCAGCTCTGCTCCAATTACTTATTCCGCTGTGTACCTTCCTGTAACTACCCCTTCGAAAAACAAATAAGCGCTTGAAAACAAACACATTTAGCCAGCCGTTTACATGGCACTTGACAAACACAGATTACAGCCTGTTCCTGCCCCCAAAGACTTTTACAGTCTGAGGAAGGCAACACGAACATAAAACAGCAGGTCCTGGGAGGAAGAACTCAGGCAGCTGATGATGATGAAGGAGAGAGGATGGAAAGGGAGAGGTTTCTCCTGGCGTTTGGGAAATGCCGGGATGGAGCCCATGGCCAGTCTGAGCAGGGTCAGCACCAGCACCTCAGCCCAGCTGTGCCTCAGCAGCTTCAGAGCACTTTGGGTTTGGGGCATTTTTGTTTGTTCGGATATTTTCAAGTGTGTGAAGGCGACCTGACTTTCTTTGGTCCTTGCTGTGGTGTCACCCTTTCGCTCCGAGGGACATGCCAGCATCCTGTCCTGCCCTGGGGAGGGGACAGCAGAAACCTCGGAGAAACAGAGGGCAGGAAATGCCCAGGAGTGACAGCAGAGGAGGCTGGAACCAGCCTCCCCTGGGCCCTCTCTGTGCAAACCCAAGGGGGTCTCTCCACACGCAGGGATTGCTGCTGCAAGGGGATGCTGCATCCCCAGCACATATTTCCTTTTTTTAATCAGGTTGTGCTTTAAAATCCAGCGGTGACAAGGAGGGAGGAGAAGGGGATAGAGCATTTCAGCATTAACACTGCTCTTCTGTTCGTAATAACATGCTGGTACTTTTAGGAGTGTCTCAGAGCTTAAGGGGTCAAAGGTGAAGTTATCTTTCAAGAACAGCACTAACACTACAGAGCTACTTAATGCAAGCTGGGAATAATACAGGGCTGCGAGTTTAACCGGACAATGTTGTACTGGGCTGCTTTCATCCTGCCTGCCATGGATTCCAATGTTTTCCCATTGACTCGGGGTTTCAGTATTTTTTCTCCCCCCGCTTCCTTTCTTCACTTGTCTCCCTCCCGCCTCCTCCTATGCCCAATTAGCATCTCTGTGGCTGGGTGGATGCAGCCCTGGCTCCTGCTGCTGCCAGGAGAAGCACCGGGATGTCCTGCAGGGGTGGCTGGGGCTGCAGTGCCCTTCTGGCAGCTCCCGAGTGCCAGTGGGTGCCCGGAGCACAGCACTTGCTCAGGATGTGTGTTCCTGCATCATTCCCATTCCTGCTGCTCCTTTTCCTCTCCCAGCTGCCTGTGCTGTGACAGGAGAGCAGAAGCAGTCGCTGCTGTGAGGGCTTTGGTACAGGAGGGAAGCTCTGCAAGTCTTTCCCTGTTTATCATTTTCCCCTTGTTTATTGTGGCATGATGCACAGAATGCTTCCAGCGGGTCTCCTACCCTCTCCTGCAGCCCAGGCGAGGCTGGTGGCTGTCAGCAGACTCCCAGAGTGGTCCCAGACTGCTGCTCTGGCCAGGGAGCTGGGATTTTGCTCTTCCCTCTTGCAGTGGAGGATTCATCTGCATCAGCCATCGCTGCCTGGGCAGACTGAGTGGCTGCTTTTGTAACCAGCCTCACGTTTCTAAGGGTTGGGGCAGGTCAAAATCTTGGGAATATTTTCATCTCCCTGCCTAGGACACGAGAGAAGTGAAGGAAAAGCCCAATTATGCTGCCTTCCTCTTACAATGTCCCTTTTCTCATTTTTATTTTGCACCTGGGCAGGTCGTAGGAAGCACCACGCTGTGACACAGCCTGGATGGAGTGGAATTTGTTAAGACAGATGAGGTTTTCCATGAAAAACAAGGGCTCTGTTCTCAAACTTGGGGCCATATTTAAAGCTGCAGGCTCTGGGCAGTGGAAAACAAACTGTTCCTTGAACTGGAGTTTGCCACATGCGTTGGAATTTCCTTGGTTGCTGCCAGCAGCTGGCAAAGCAGAGTGGTCATGGCTGGGAGAGGTGAGGGCTGGTGGGGAATGTCAGCATGTCAGGAGAGCAAGAGCAAGGATTCACAGCAGAACTTCACACTTGTTTCACCCTAAAAAATACCAGAGCTCCTATTTCTACTGCTTTTCTGTGTTATTTTTAGAGTGGCTCCTAAAGAAGCATGGCTTAGGTGATTGCACTCCTTGTGCTCAGCTGAGGGTGGTTGTCAAGCCTTCCCTATTCCCTGCTCAGCTCAGGGCTTTGCTCCACTGGGATGTGATTGAAAGAGTCAGATCTCAGTGATTTTAACTACACATTTCATAAAGGCTGCAGAGCAGGTAAAGCAAAGAGACCTGAACAGTGAAACACCCCACTGAGCCAGGCTGCAGAGTGGATTCTGGCAGTGTGAAACATCAGAGCATCCATCTAAGGAAGGAGATCTCAAACCCAAGTGAAAATACAGCCACGTTATGAAATATTGGGCACCAGAGCATCTGCTCCTGGCCAAGGTTTCTGTAAGTGCAGTGACTGATGTCTGTAACAGGATGGTCTCACAAGTTTCCCCATGGTCAGGACATTCACATCTGTCTCCCTTCTGGATCCTTTAGTGCCTGCTAAGGGGCTGAACCCACAAACTGCCCTGGATAAAATGCCAAGCAACGAGACATGACACAGAGGAGATCAGGCTTCATCAGTCCTCCTGCTGGAGGAATTACTGTCCTGAGCCAGGGGACAATGTGTGTTCAGCAGGTGACCACCCCTTGGGGCCCATCTTGGCTGGTCTGCAAGTGCAGGCCTCTGCCCTGTGCTCCAGATGGGACCCAGGACACAGTGAGAGCAGTCCTGGGACTTCTGGAGGGGGTGTAAAGCCAACAGTGCTGAGAGAAAAAGCACTTGGCACAACTTGCAGTGTCCTGGAGCAGCAAGGGAGGCGTTGGCTGATTTATTACTCAGCAGTTCGGCTTTGTGTGCTCTGAAACCACCTCCTTCCCCTTCTTCTGTTGGCTTCTTCAATAGAAAACGAGACCAAACACTGGGAAGGCACCAAGCTGCCACAATCCTGGAACGTGGGCAGCCCCAGTGGGCTGAGTTTTACTGGAAAGCTGGGCTTTTGCTTCTTCAGACTCTCTGTGCTAGAAAGCAGGGTAGCCAGGCAAATATTTGTTCACTGACTCCCTTCCTCCTCTTTGCTGCACAGCAGGGACTGTGTGGTTTTGATTTCAGTGTATTTTGGGAACGTGCCTTTCCCACTGGCACCCTGCAGCAGCATCCCAACTCTGAGAGGCTGTGAACAGTCAAACTGCTCAGTGCCACAGAGCTAAACTCACAGTGCTGGGGGAGGAATGGCTGCACTGGGCTGGAAAGGTCCCCCTTTCCAGGAGCAGCCAGGAGATTGCTCCCAGGTGGAAGAAGTAATGAAGGAAAATATCACGGAGTTTTAAAGCTCTGAGCCTCCAAATTGGCCACTCTCTGTGAGAGGAGGACACGGCAGGCATGCAGAACTGCCCCTTGCCATCCAGGGTGCTCAGCCAGAGGCTCAAGGTCAGACTCACTTTTCCCTTGTGTGCCTGTGCTCGGGGTTTGCAAAAGCCCAAGGCCCGGCCTTGCTGTGGGCTGTGGTATCCCCTGGGTGTCGTAAACGCCATTAAATGAGAAGAGAGGCACATTTGGGGAGAGGCTGTGGCTGCTCCTGCTCCCAGGTGATGCAGGATCACCCTGTCCTCGTAGAGCTCCATGCTCTGGGCAGCATTTCCAAGGAGCAGGAAAGAGACTTTGGCTCTTGTTCCTGCTGCTGCTGAAAGAGATCAGATCTCCTCACACAGCTGCACCTCGGATAATCCCTCTGATGCTTCCTCCTACCTGCAGATGGCTTTTAATGAGCCGAGGCGACAGCGAACTACTTAATGAAGGGCGAAGTCTAATTGAGGGTTGATCTTTCATTTGCCAGGCTCTGTTTTGTGGCTGTGAACGCCGTGCCAGGCCCCACCTTGCCCTGCCTCATCTGCTCGTCCTTGCTGATGGGATGAGAGGAGCTGCTGCCTCAGGAGGGCCCGTGGCAGTGCTGAGCAGCTTAAGGCAGATTAGGATCTTAATTCTTCAGAGAGTGATCTTCTGATCTCCTTCCCTCCCTGGCAGCGGCTCTGCAGCCCCACATCTCAGCTGCCTGCCTGCAGTGGAGGTGACAGCTCAGATGTGCTGGCAGGGGAGCTGAGAAGCCCGTGCTTTGAGAGGCACGTCAGCAATGAGAGTCATTCCCAAATCCCAGGGTGCCCGTGGGGTGTCGGTGGCCCACAGCTGTGAGCTGGAGATGGTGGATTTTGCCATCCCAGCAGGGCACCAGCCTGGCTGAGTTACCCCCTCCACCAGCCTGGCCAGCACCCATCCTGCTCCTCCTCCTTTTGGAGGGGCCTTACACACCAAGGACGAGCAGAAAGATCAGACCTTGAGCCAAGGAATGAGTGGCTGGGACTGGGATGAGGGCTGGGATGAGGGATGGGATAAGGATTGGGATGAGGACTGGGATAAGGATTGGGATGAGGACTGGGATAAGGATTGGGATGAGGGCTGGGATGAGGGCTGGGATAAGGACTGGGATTCCTCCCACATACACCAGCTCTCTCTGGTGGCATCCGAACTCTTGAGGAGTTCAGTGGAGCAAAACTGCCACATGTGGAGCAAGGAAATGGTAGAATATTATGGAGATGGAGGATTGCAAATCAATGACAAGGGTTTTGATGGGAAAAGGTATCTGGAAGGAGTTTTAGGGAGTAAATGCAGCATGAAGTGCTCTGTAGGAGGCCATAGCACATGGCTGGGATGTTGCTGTTCACACCCCTGTGTGGGTCTGGCTGGGTTTACCCTCTGAGGGAGCTGAGGGGGTTCAGCCTGGAGAAAAAAGATGTTTAGGGGGAACCTTCTCACTTTGACAACTCCCTGGCAGGACACTCTAGACAAGTGGAAGTTGATCTCTTCTCCAAGGGAAAGGGACAGGGCAAGAGGGGATTACAGGGGAAGATTTAGATTGGATAGTACAAAAAATTTCTTTGCAGGAAACGTGGTCTGGCCCTGGCACAGGCTGCCCAGGGAGTCCCCATCCCTGCAGGGATTTAAAAGATCTGCTGATGTGGTGCTTAGAGACCTGGTGGCAGACTTGTCAGTGCTGGGTGAATGGTTAGAATGGGTGATTTTCGGGATCTACTCCAACCTTAATGATTCCATGAGGTTTTCCCCTTCTTTTTCTGAGTCACAGGCCAGCACAGAGGTATCTGCATAATCCCACTGTGGACCCGGAGAGGTCTGGGGTTGCTTCAGAGGGCAGAGGGCTGTGCTGACATTTAAAGCTGTCCCCAGCTGCCTGGGGGATGTGACCATCATTCTTGTGTCCTGGCAGCTGCTGGGTCCTCGCTGTGAACCCAAAGCAAAATAAATAGGCTGCTTCCCCCAGCCCTCTGCTGCCTGGATCACAACTTTTGATTTTGTCATAAAGCTGCTTGACTTGATTGAGAGGGCCATAATAATGATACTTACTGAGGAGGTTTCATCCAGCACTCTGAAATTGAGGTCCAACGATCCCCATTAATGAGCCTTTTATTGCACTCATCTGGCAGCTGTGGGGATGTCCCTGTCACTGCTGCTGGAGCTGCTCCTTGCAGCCCCATCACTGCCCCTCATTTACCCCAGCACGGCCCTGCAGGGCCCCCAAATCCTCTGGAGCTTGGGGTTTGTGTGACCTGGGCACGGGGCTCTGTCTGCTTATGTGGAGTTCTTGAAGGGAGACTGAGTTAGGAGGTGGGAAAAACTACCAAGACTTCCCCAGGGAAGGATGCTGTGGGTGTTACTGTCACTGTACCAGCTGGATTAACATGTATTTAAAAAAAAAGAAAAGAAACAAAACCCCCTTGTCACTCCTGTAAGTCGCAGACATCCTTACTCTCCTTGCAAGCTGGCAGCAGCAAGGCTGGGGTTTTATTTTGAGGTTGCTGAGCTGGATATTTCAGACACTAATGAATCTCTTTCATTTTATAAACTATCCAGGACTTTTCTGTATTCCTGCTCCTAGTCCTCCCAGCTCCCCAGGGACTGCAAACAAAGGAAAAGTATGTCCTGTTCAACAAATTAATTTTTTTTATTCCTTTAATCCTCATCCACCACAGTGGGGTGGCATCTCAGTGTGCATCACCTTGCTGGGGACATGGGTGCCACCATGGCATGGTTCCATGTGCCTTTGAGGACCAGGAACCCAAAATACAAATGTGAGGGGTGGATGGTGAGCAGAGGTGGGAGCTGCTGAGGAGGGACAGCTGTCAACAGGAGAGTGTGGAACCTGGGAGTGCTGCTGAGGGGAAGGAGCAAATAAAGAGGAAAAAAGCAAACTGAGGCAGGAATGGCTTTTTATTCCTTGACTGGAGATTGGGGGGGTGGTGGAGATGGTTGATGTTCCCCCCAGCACCTCGAGTGCAGCAGTGTGGGCTGAGGGTCCCTGCTCAGCCACAGCAGCTCTGGTGGGTGCTGGATGGAATTTTGCAGCTCCTGGCTGGGGCTGACACACAGTGTGGCATATCCAGCCATCCAGGCTGTTTTCTGAGCTCATCCCTGTGGCACTTGGCAGTTCCCCTGGTATCTGGGTGAGGAATCAGCTTTTGAGCTTTCACAGGCCTTGGAGTTGTGTTAATCGTGAGCCATGTGCAAAAAACCCCAGACTGTGCTCGTGCTCTGAGTGCTTCCCTGAGTCCCCAGCTCTCCTCTCCACTTCTCCCGTGGTTGCCAGGTCCAAGCCAGAGCTGGGTGAAGCTAAGGAGAGGCTCCTTGCCCACAGAGTTTGGTTCAACCCCTTGCAAAGAGAGCTGTGGACCAAACTGAGACATCAGGGTTGTCGTTGTGGTCTTGTCCATGGCCACAGATCCTGATGATGCCTTAGAATTTAACTTCCATATTTTTCAAATCCTGTAGTGCTCAGTGTGTAACTCTGAAGTGTCCTGAAACCTGTGAGCTACTACTGTCTCACGTTAAGATAGACATAACAAAGTTTCTCTAGGCCTGCTCTTCAAGGACACCCAGACTGTCCTAGGCCCAGAATGTGTAAACCAACATCCTGGAAAGGGGGGCAAACTGGGGAGAATTACATCATTAACTAAAGTTGTAATTGGCAAATTCATACTGACATGCAAATGGACCAAAACCTGTAACTGTGTGAAGAACTCGTGACTCGGGGTCCATCTTAGAGTCCAGGGTGTGTGAGCAACCTCTGGCTCCCCAGGGTGGGCCTTAAAGGCCTTCAAATAAATACCCACTTTGATTCCCTTGCTCCTGTCTGGTCTCTGTTCCTGAGTAGCCACTTAAGGCACCATTGAGCTTTGGGAAATGCCCATTTTCACTCCTCTAGTTCCATTCTTTCCCCACCCTGTCCTTGAGGGACTGCAGGGTAAAGCCACAAACTTATCCCTTTTAGGCTCAGAGTGCTCCATACCCCTGGACCCAGCTGGCAGGGAGGACACCACAGAGCAGGGTGGGGGGACACTGAGGCTGTCCAGGTGCTGCACACAAAACCTGCCAGCACCCACTGGACACAGGACACACCTTTGAGGTGACCACGCTCCTGGCTGGCATCTCTGCCCAGACATGCACTGTACCAGCCCCTGTGACAGCCTGATGGCCATGTGGCATTATAATAGGATTTGCTCCATGTCTATAAACTGTTATCCTAAATATCACCCCAAATCCTTTGATGCCCAGTGACAACCTGTCTCTTTAAATCTTTTCCCCCCTCCTGGATAAAGCAGCGTGCTCTGAAATCACTGGGAATTCCACGTATCTGCCATATAATTGGATTATATTTTATATGTCTGCTAAAATAATGATATAGCTACATCTTACTCTGACAATGAAGAGGCTGGGCTGGAGCAGGGGCTCGCTGTGGCTGTGTTATAAATAATGCTGCCAAGCTGCTCGGGATTATCAGCACAAGAACTTGTTAGCTTCTTGCAGAGCAGATGCTTAATTAGAGCTGGGGGGCACAGATGGGTGCCTAATAAGGAGGAAAGACCCATTTAGGACTTTGAAAAGTACTGGGGCCAGTTGGGATGGCTTTTTACAACCTTTTGCTTTACTATTTGTCCAGCTATTTCTCCTCTACTCTCTATTTAGGAGCCCTAGGTGCAAGTCCAGCATCATCTTTAATGGTGGATATCAGATATTAGGTGAGGTGAACTTCAGGCTGAGGTTGTTACCCAAATCCTCCAAAATCATTGGGATAAATAAAACTCCCTAAAGTTTCTTTTTAATGTTAGAGAGTAGGGCATTTATTCTTGGCCAAGAGGGGTGTGTGTGGCTGACAAAATTCTGTCCTCCACACAGACGAGACAAAACTTCTTTCATTCATTTTTACGTTTTTAGCAAACAAAGAAATTAAAGCTCATTAGTTCTAAGTAACATAATTTTTTTCATTAATTAGTATTCTATCTTCTCCTGGTTATTGATTTCTTACTCTTCATGCTACTTTGATCCACATTCTTTTGTCTTTTTATCATCTTCTTCTCAGATGGTGAGTCTCCAGCTTTCATCTCCTCTGTATCTTCTGGTTACTCCAATGTCCTTGAAGGGCCATAAATTAAAGATCTCAGATGTCCAATCTTCAACTCACTTTGGCTTTGTTTACAGAAGCTTGTCAGGATTAGTTTTAATAAACATAAGGTTTTGGTGATTTAATCATCAAAATAACAATAAGAACCTGTGAAGGAACTTAACTAGAGCTGGCTTAAGGAGGGCACCGCCCAAAATTAATTAAAACAAGAAATTAAAAATTTGTTAGAAAATTACATCATTTCCAGCAAGGTTCAGATACTGCATTTTGTATTTCCAGAAGCCTATTAATGTTTGGGGAATAACTTTCCCAAAGGCCACATGCAATGGGTGATGGTTGGGGCATGACAGAGGTAAAGGGATCCCTGAGGGAATAGGAAGAAAACAAGTTTTTAAGACTACCCAAAGAGGACTTTTCTTTGATCTGGTTTGGTTATTCCTATAGAGGATGTCCACAGGAAGTGAAGTTAAAAACTTGCCACAATTTGAGGTGCTCAGTGACAGAACTGAGGTGTTCACATGATGGTGGGAGACAGGGCTTGTGTTTTTTCAGATACAAAATCCTTATTTCCGCCTCTCCGTGTCCATTTGGAGTCTCTTGTTTCAGGCTACCTGCAGAGGGTGGAAGTTTCTCGTGTTTGGGGCCACAAATGGTTGATCTCTCCCAGCTCAGCTGATTTCACCCTTGATCCCTTTGGCCTGCCATGAGAACCAGACCTCTCCTCATTTCTGTCACAGGGCCCCTCCAGCTGGGACATGGGTGGCCTGTGCTGCAGGAGCCCTCGGTGCTCCCATCAGTGGGGTGGTGCTTGCCCTGCATCTCCAAAACCACACTCCTTTTCTCCTAGGATGACTCCAAGTGGAGGCAGTCAAAATCCAGGGTTTAGCTATGCAAACTGTGATCCAACAGCACCTTCCAGGCACATGCTTGAAATCCTGATGTTCCAGCCATCCAGATCTCAAATGTTTCCCCCTAACCCCGCACTTTTGGAAGCTCAAGGTGGCTTTGTGCAGCTGTTTGCACTGGGCAAGGATCCCAAATTAGATGTCTTAAATAAATGGCAGGACCAAAACAGGGCCAGAGCTCCTCTCTGTGCCATCCCCCCTGCTCTGTGTCAGGAGGGAGCAGATGGGCGAGGCAAGAAAATGAAGACTGGCAGGACGAGAGGTGTGAAGTGACAAGGGGATGAGTGGAGGAGAGCAGAGGATCTGTCCCAGCCCACATAACTCCATTTCACACCTTTTTGGTGGGTACCTTCTTAGAGCAACAAACCCAGCCTTTATTCCACTCTGCTTTGCTCAGAAATGGAGTAAAACTTCACTCTTCTACAAATAAATTTGTGTTTAAATCCTTCATAAAGGTCTGCAGAATCTGGAGCATGTAATGTCAGCATTTTGGAAAATGTTGGCCCAGGTCTTCCTGCCTTTTAGAGTAACCTGACAAGTCTGATTATCTGTGCAAAGGCCTAAATTTTGCTCAGGCCTTGATTGAGAGGCGAGGAGTGACTTTTGGCTCTCCGGTGAGCAATCTGGAGACACAGAAATAAAATCCTCAAAGCACTTTTGTCTGCATGTATTTCAAAACTAGGGCTTTAGGAATCACAATAAAATAAAATAAAATCAAAACATGTTTTCAGGAGTTTGTAGTACAAATTACCCCATTAAAAAGTACCCTGTTTATAAAGGGGGGGGGAAAAAAGAGGTTTGAGGGAAGAAGTGAGGAAAGTATTCAGCAGTGAGTGATCTTCACTGAATATATTTTCTCTGGGCCACTGTAACTGTAGGAACTTATCAAATGAAATGGTTATTTTGATCATAAATGTAGTGGGTTGCAGGTTTTTCTTGGCATTTATTTAGCTTTAAGATGAACAAAATATTCCAGTGTAAAAATAAAAGCCCAAATCCAGAAAGGGAGATAATTAGCGTGCAGTAGTCAATGGAGAATTTCAAACTAAAATGAGCAGAGCTCATCCCTTCATTCTGAACGGTGTTTGTGTTAGCTGAACACATTTTCTGCTTCTGAAAATGAATTTTGCTGCCTAATTCTCACTTTATGGCTGCGTTGTCCCCAGTGAACCCTGCAGATGTACCTGGCCGGTCACTTTGTGTCCCTGGACACCTTTCTGTGGGGTTGTTTTCCAGAACCACTGGGTGACTCCCACCAGGCCCAGTTTACCCCATGCCCGTCCTTTTTGCCACACCAAACCCGCCGAATATGGCGGTTTCCCCACCAAAATGAAACAAAAAAAAATTGTTGCTTAGTAAATCGGGGGCATTTTGCGAAAGCTAGATTTGGCGGAGGAGTTTTGTTTCCTGCGGCTAATGCGGGGCAAGGAGGAAATTCCGTTTTTACGTCCCTGAAAAGCCCTATTATCTTCCTTCGACTTTCGGCCTGGAGAGATTGGTTTTCTTTGACGGCCTGCGGATGAGGGTCGCTTTGCATCTGTATTCAGACCCATCTGTTCCTTTGGAGGGAGATTTCCCATTCATCGGCGGCCCCAAAGCCCCGTGCTCCGGAGCCGACGCCTGGAACACAGCCCCCACCTGGGGCTGCCCCCAGCCTTTGTCATGGGCTTGCTTGGCATCGGCAGCACAATGGGAGCCCGATGGGGCTCTTCACCCTGCGAGCTGAGCTGCCCTTTGGGCTTTTGAAAAGCCTCTTTTATCTTCAAACAGCCTGATTTCCTCTGCCCCGCGGCCCTCCCCTCATGGCACCTCCAAGGACAAGCGGGCGGAACAGGGTCATCAACCCCCGCACAGCCCCAGGGCTGCTCGCCTTTATGCTGTTGACTTTCCAGTGTATAAATAGCAGAACAATGGAGTCGGAGTTATTTTTATCTATCGCCCTTAACATCACAAGAGAGTCTGGGAGCACAATTGGGGCCGGTCTCGCTGGAGAAGTGGAAATTTCAGGGCTGGGCCTGCCCAGACGGGCTCATTGCGTCAGGGTTTGTGATGGGAAGAAGGGGGGTTTTGGGGCAGTGCTGAGGAATGAAAGCTGTAATTGGCATTAAAATGCCTCCCAAGGTGGTACTGCTGGGCATTAAAAAGCATATTGTCTTTAAGCAATGGAATGATTAAATCTTCCCTATCAATGTTTTTCTTCCTGGGTATCTTGGGTGGAGAAAGAGTGAAATCTCTGTAGCAAATGCCGAATGCTCCGGCAAATAAGCCCAACCTATTTCCTATACTTGCTGGCAGTCCTGAGCGCTTAAAACCACGGACTGTTTTATCAGCTCAAACCCAAACAGTGCAAATATTATCACGTACTATCACGAGGGCACAGGAGACCTGCCCGAGCTGCCTGCCCCAGGAAGGACAGCAGGAGCCCATTTCAGGGAGCCACCCATGCAGCAGGACCTCCCGGGCCACACTGAAATCTGGTTTCTCTGAGCCACATCTGGCTGGGCTGGAGGACAACACCTGCACCAGCTCCAGGCCTCCAGCAGAAAGCTCTCCCGGGAAGGAGGATGGATAATCTGCCTTTGGGTTGAGGAAAGGTGCAGCCAGGGCCATCCAGCCCACCCTGTAATCAGTTTGTGGGCACCTTCCCTGTGCCCTGTGCTGGCAGGGTGAAGGTGGAATTGAACTGAGGCTCCACTTTCCAGTTAAATTCTCTGAGTTAGATGCACCCTTACTCCTCTTCCTCTCTGTGGCAAGCCAAAGACTGCAAAGCCTCACCCTGGTGGGCTCTTGCCCTTTGAGACCCTCCTGGCTGGCACTGGTGGGGCTGAGTTGACTCTGCTGCTTCTTTCCTTGGGAGCCCAGTCCCAGGAGGGGGTGGGAGGGAGCTGAGGGGTTGTGTGGAGGAGGAGGACGCAGCACACCGGGTGTGATCCCTGCAGGGCTGCTGGAGACCAGGCTTGCTCTCCTGATCTTCCTCCCCAGGCATGGACTGTGTTCCTCTGCCCATAATGCAACCAGGAGAAGGATCTGTGCCTCCCACTGATCCTGTACGTGGAAATTATGTTTGAGGGCAGCCAGCCAGGAGGGGAGAAACAACCAACCAGCCAAAAAACCAACCAAAAAACCCAACCCCAAGGTTGTCAAGGTGGGTCTGAGAAAAATGTTCCTAAAAGGCTTGGCCTAGGTGCTGTGAGCAGAGGAGTGCTGTCCCTTTTCCACTCTGCCTGTGGCCAGGCTCCAGAGCCACAGCTGGTCCTCCAGGGAGCTCAGCTGTTGGAACAGCTTCCAGGGGAAAAGGTTTTTCCAATTTACCTGGAGTTTTCCATAGAATTACACTGAGCTCAGCGAAATCTCAGTTCTAAACAGTTGGCAAAACTTTTCTCTGAAGGGAGGAGGAACAACATCTGTTCTGACATTCCTAGCCCACTCCAGATATCTTTTCTTTACAGTCAGATTTTAAATATATTATAGTTACATTTAAAAAGCTTACAGAGTCTCTCATTAGCAATAATAATTGCTGTTTGCTCTTCTCTCCAGTTTTAAATTTTGTTTTACACACAAAACTGTAGCTTTGGCTTATGTCTGCATTTGAGCATTTTTGGTGGCACAGAAAAGCACCTTCCTGACCAGACCAGCTGATGCTGCTGGGTTAGTCCTGCTTTTCTTGGAACAAATAGGGAAAAAAAAAAAATCAGGCCTTTGGTATCCAAAACAAAATATAAAAACATAGAACATTCCTGGACCATTAAAAAAGTCAAGTATCTATTGACTCCTGAAGGATTTCCTTGCTGTTGGAGAACACTGGGGCAATGGGTGGGCAGGGACCCTGCAGCCAGGGCTGATGTCACATCCCCACTGTGCAATGAGTCCTTTGCTGGCATCTTGTCCCCTTCCACGTTGTGCCGTGTCCTCTGTGAGCTCAGGCACCATCCCTGCTGTTTCACAGCTCCCAGGCAGCTACAGAGCATCCCCTGGCCCAACATGAGAGGCTCTTTGGTGTCCTCTCCATCTCAGCCTCTCCAGGGGATTCTGCACGAGCAGCAAGCCAGGAGAAGCAAATGTGATTTCATATCAGGAGGCTGAAAACATGAGCTGGGCTTTCTTGTGCCATGAAACCAGAAGATTCCCCCTCTTTAGAGTTTTCTGGGTGTTACAACAGCATCTGTGCCAGCCACAGCTCTGATTATGCTCTCAAGGACATTTTAATTTCTGTCATCTCTGGCATCCACTGCCAGCACTGCTGCTAATGCTTTGAATTGCCAGATGAGCATCTCCCCGTGCTTTCCTTGCTCCCTGGAAACAAACATCTTAAACCACATTTGCTGAAGCTGCTCTTCAACAGCTTCTCTCCAATGCCACCAGGCCAGCCCTCTCTGAAGCAAGGTGGTGATGACACAGAGGCTGCTGTGGTGCCAAAAGGGCTGTCCTGGCAGGGAGAGTCCCCAAAAGGGCTGTTCTGGCAGGGTGGATCCCAAAAGGGCTGTCCTGGCAGGGTGGATCCCAGCTCCAGGGCTGCTGAGAGTGGGAAGATCCACCCTGATAGAGGAGCTCTCCCTGATGAGAAGAGTTTGGCCCATGAGGAGCTCAGCTCAGTGTGAGCAACTGGGGGTTTGTGCCCTGGAACTGGGGGTTACCAAGCCCCATGCCCACAGGATTTGGGGCATTGCTGAGTATCACCCTGTAGATTGTTTTGATGAGGGATAACCTTGGCTCTTGGCAGCCCCCAGGCTGCACTCTGGCCTAGCTGCTGGTTTCAAACATCCTCGGTGGAGGAAGGGAGGTGACACAGCTTTCCAAGCCCACACCCTCATGCCAGGTGTTGCCAGCACAGTGGGTGGGTCCCATGGAACAGAGGAAATGCTGGGGGAGCAGCACTTTGCTGCTGCTGCAGGAGGGGTGCCCAGAGTGGGGAGGCTCCTGGCACTGTGGTTGCCCCAGAACACTTTCCCCAGCCCCAGCAGGACCAACCATCCATCCATCCATCCATCCCTGCTTCCACCAATCCCGTGTGCAACCCCCCTTTTAGCAGACTCCCTCACTGAGGGACAGCTTTGCAAGCATTTGTGCAGACCTTGAGTTAACTGCCTGGAGTGTCCTGGCAGAGGAGAGGGCTGCAGAGATGCAAAGTTAATGTATAATCAAACAGACAAATCAAGTCAGCTGCATATGCTTTCCTTGCATCCTTCTCTGCAGCAGTTTCGAGATTTAATTACCAGCTCTAAAGCACTTAAAGATTTTCAGGTGGAAACTACTATACAGAGGAAGGAGAGAGCACAAAAGCAGCCTACATAATTAAGTGCTGCTTTTTAAATTTAATTTTCTCCTTCATTTGATCCTCTCCTAGAATCTCGAAAGCAACTGTCTCAATGCCAGCTGTGTTCTTTTGCATTTCTGTTGCATTCACACGATGATCACAACAAGAGGAGCAAACAACGGTTCAGGAGGTCTCTGTGGTGGTGCCAAAGAGAGATGGAGTCTGTGCTGTGCTGTTGGTGGCCGTGTCCTGTGACAGGGTAAAGGTGGTGGTGCCCAAGTCTTGGAGGGACACTCACTTTTCAAAGTGAGACCAAGAGGGGTGGGCGGCCCCTTAGCTGAAAAACTGGGATTTTGGAAGGAATTTCACATACCAGTGCACTAAAAGGGTTTGCCAATGAAATACCATCAATAATTTGCATTTGGTAATCCAGATGAGAGCTGTAAAGAGAAAATACAAATGGGTTAAGCTGTAAATTACTGCTGTTCCTCTCTTCCCTCTCTCCCTATTCCCTTGGAAATTAGCCAGTTGCTCTCTGGAATCACTAATTCTTACAAGCTGCCTATGCCAGTCTAGCATCAGAAAAACAAGGAGGTTTATTTAGTATTTGTGTCTTTGTTTAACCATCCCTTCTTTCCAAATATTTTTAAATGAAAAAAGAACCAGACAGACATTCCAAGAGACAGAGGGATTCCTTGCATGGCGCCTCTTTTACAACCCCAGCCCCTTTTGGATTGAAAAATGGGAGTGTTATAGACTGGGCTACTGTGATTATTTGTCAGAAACCACCACGGGACAAGGCAAGGGAGCTGGGGTGGTGGTGGGTTCTTTACAAGGCTGCTCTGGTGGTGCTCTGAGTGCATTAGGACACCAAATATCCTGCCTGGCCCTCTCCAGAGAGACACTGTGGACTCCAGCAGCAGCTGGGAGCTCTATTTCAGTCCAGATCGCATTTATATGACTTTGATTTTGTGTTTTTAATCACTTACCCTGATGAAGAGGTGCAGCTTTGAGATGGATGTGATGCTGCTGCGTTGAGCAGAGCTGTTGAGTTGGGTTTTGCAGTGCCAGCAGGTTGGCCAAGAACAGAGGAGGGCACCAGGGGCACTGGGAGGTTGGAAATGTTCTTTTGCACCTCCCTGGGTTTTGGATGGGAAGGGGAGTAACCAAGAACCTGAAAGCTTTCTCCTCCCTTTCCACAGAATCCCAGAATGGTTTGGGTGGGAAGGGGCCTCAAAGCTCAGCAGGCCCCAACCCTCACTGCCAGTCCAGAGGAGGCCGTGGGGATGATTAAAAATTCCCTACTGGAATGAAAAGGACCTGAACTTGGATGAGAAGGGCAGTTCTGGGGGAATATCCCTGGGTGTGAATCCTTCCAGGCTTCCTGTCTCATCTCTCTTGGGGGCACAGAGATCTCAGTGTTTGAACGTGATCATGCAGTGGGCCCTCAGGGGTATGAGACCACTGGAGCTGCACTCAGAGAATTAGTGGTAATTAAGAGTAATAAGAGAGAAGAATTTGGTGAAGAAAAGCAGGGAACAGGTTGGATTTTCAGCTGATTCCATGTGTAATTTGGAAACACAATTCCTGCAGCTCCAGCACAGGCCTTGCTCCTGAACCACATCTCCAGCTGTGGCTCCTCTGACCAACACTGGGGTCAGACCTGTGGAAGGTGAAGCCACCCAGGTTTCCTCCATCCATTTTGTGCATTCCCATTAAATATTGCTTCCCAGCTGTGATCCATCAGTGCCCAGTAAGATTAACACCGTGGTTATTGGTTTAAACTCAAGGATATTGGAAGTTTTGGCTTCCAAGGTTTGGGTTGCTTTAGAGGACACCATTCACCTGTGGGTGGGCTCCAATCCTCACCCATCTCATGGTCTCCAGGAAGGTTTCAAGCTGGTTCTCCCACTCAAAATGCTGCAGAGATGGAGAGACATGGGCTCAGGGCTTCCCCAAAACTGCTTTGGGGGCTGGAGATATTCTGCCTGTAAGCAAGAGGAAAGCTGACCCTTTCCAGTGGATATTCTGAAGGTTAATGTCACATTTTGCTGATCAGGAAAAGCCTCAGAGGAGAGACACGTGTGGCTGCTGCCATCCCCCATCAGATGGCTCAGCACTGACAGGGCCAACCTCAGCAGCAGGGACAGGGAGGGACACGTGTGTCCCTCTGATCATCCCTGGGATGTAAAGCACTTCTGATGGTGGGGTTTTCCTCCTCTCACCTTCTCTTCTCCTTCTTTTTTCCCTTCCCTTTTGCAGTGAAATACAGAGATCTGGGACTGTGTCCATATGGAATTGAACCATGCTGGGAGCTGGAGGGGAGGGGAGCAGGTCCTGCTGGAAGCCCAGAGCTGGCACAGAGCAGATCCCCCTCTAGGCCATCCCCATCCTCCTTGGAGCTGAGCAGGAACCTGCTTTTTCCCCTCACAGCTCCCATTTCCCTGTATTTATTTGCACTTTTTTTT
>VZTR01029167.1:118542-145949 GCA_013400775.1 Chaetops frenatus | reverse complement strand
AAAAAAAAAAAAAGAAGGGGAAAAATGTAAAAAAAATGTTAAAGATTGGCAGAAATCATTTTTCAAAAGAAAAGAGCTTGGGGGTGGGGACGAGCTGGGAGAAGACTGTCAGGCTGTGGAAAAGTTTAATAAATTCCATGTCACTCTAAAGACCGTCATGTGCAGAGTCGCCCAAGGCCAATAAAAGCCGATAAAGCTCTGATAGGCTGGCTCTGCTGCACGGGCACACGTTATTGCTTTGATACCTTACACAAAAATAGGGGGCTTTTTTTGTTGTTTTTTTTTGATATGGTAAGAGGCCTTGCAGTGTGCTGTTCTTTCTAAGAGATATATATAAAATCCACGATAAAAACACCAAAGGATTTAAGTGTGTAGCTGTCATCAGTTACTATTTAACTGAGCGAAACATGTTAAAAGCAGCAACAATACAATATAGCAGTGAACGCATGAGAGCTCAGGCAATCTTCCTCCCACATTTAAAAGAAAGTGCTTTTTAAAACTGTAATCTTGGTCGGATTCACGGGGAGGGGGAGAAGGCAGGGTGAAGAAAGCGGGGAGAAACATCTCTTATTTTATGTTTAACTTCAGCAACTCATTTATTTGCCTGATGTGGCAAGCCTTGGAGTATTTGCTCAATTTTTTTCTCCCAGGAATGGCTTGGCTGAAGGAATGTGCTGAGGCTGAGGCCAGCCTGGTTCTGAGCACGGGATGGGACTCTCAGGTGCCAGCCTGGGGAGCAGCAGCATCGCCTGTGCTCCCACCTTTGGGTGCTTCAGCTGAGCTCACCCTGCCTTTATTTCTCTCCTTGGTCCCTGTGGGAGCCCAGGGATGATTTTCAGGGCCCGTTGGCACAGTGCACCTTTGCACCCTGGTCAGTGCATGGAAAAGGGCTGCTGGAGCAGCAATTTCCTTTCTGGGAATCACAGTGGAGTTTTTACCAGCAGTCCAGGCAGTTTTAGGTCCTTGGCTGTGATTCCTGAGCATTGAAATGACCTGGGAATCACCATGAAAAATGGGGTGAAGCTGCCTTGCTGCTGGCCAGTGGTGCAGCAGCCAGGGCTGGCCCAGCTTCCTTGGTGTCCCTCTGAACCCCAATAAATGTAAAGGGTATGGAGAGGGCAGGGAAAATAACCCAGATGGGCAGTGTGGGGCTGTGGTGCTGGGGGAAGGCTGGCCCCAGGCTTTCTGTGCCAATTTTCCAGGCCCTTTTCCTTGCCCTGGAGAAGCTGGATGGCAGAGCTGGATCCCCTCTGTCCCACAGTGCAGCACCACCACTTCTCTATTTATTACCCAGTTTTCTCCTCTTTGCTGCTCTTTGTTGTGCTGCACCTGGAAGGCAAATGGGTCACGATTCCAACGTGCCCAGTGCCAAACTGGTGGATATTTGGGGTTTAATGGTTGTCCCTCTGAGGAGCTGGAAGTCACAACCCCGAGCTTGGAACCAGTGCAGGAGCCTGCAGAGAGCTGGGAGTGCCTGGAACAGGGACCAGCTCCCCCCAAGCCCTGCTCTGAATTTCCACATAACTTTTCCACACATTTATCTCCTGGGCAAGCTGAGGTTTTGCAGGTTTGGGTGTCTCTACAAAGCTGAATTGTTGGAATATTTGGGCAGGGGCAGTTTGGTTGGCTGCAGGAGGCAAGGCAGTGTAAGAAACCCTTTTTTTTTCTGTTGTTAGATGAGAAGTACTTGCAGGTTGTCATTTCCAAAGATGAAATTTGGCCTGGGAAGAGCTGCTGTTGAGAAGTGCTTCTCATTGTTCTGCAAGAAATTGGATTTGATTCGTCTGAGTTATGAACCTTTGATAATCATAAGCTTACCATAGCCAATACATTTTTCTCCTAAACTCCCAGCTGTTTTCTATAATTTTCTCCCTCACCCAGACACACATTTCACAGGGAAAAACACAACTCCAGAAAAATCTTCCTCTTCCTTCAGTGCCATACTCAGGCAGGAAGGTGCTCATGTCCAGGCTTTGCAAAATAATACAAATAAGGGCTCACTAAATGAGGGGGCTTTGCCTATTTTCTCCCTCTGGAAAGTACTGATTTTCTTTCTGAAGGATCTTTGGAGCAAAATTTACAGAGCTTGAAACTTAATTCCAGGAATTTGGAAGATCCAGTTGAATCTCCCTTTGTGCTGGGGAACTTTGGGTGAGTCACTCAACCCCTTGGCCTTTCCCTGGCCAAACAGAGCCAGGACTTTGTCTTTTTTTTTTCCCCCACAACTCCCTGCTTTTGCCTATTAAAATACAAAATCTTTTGGGTCTGGAAGATGCAGTCCTGGATGGTCCCTCTCTCTTATATTGTATTTGCAGCATCTGTCTGTGGAAGGACAAGCCATGAGCACCCCAGAAGCATTTTACAGAGACAGCAAATGTGCCTGTATCCAACAGGTTTCTTCTGATGAGATAAACAGTGATTTCCTGGCAAAACTCCTGTTTGCATAAAGCTTTGCCTCATCTCTCCTCTGGCTTCCTTCAGGAGGCCACAGCTCAGCTCAGTGCAAGGAGGATGTGCTTATACAGATACCTGCAGAAGGGAGAGGTAAAGAAAAGGATCTGGAAATGTTTAATGTTGTCCACTCATCAGCAGAGTTCACTCTGTTCATCATAATCCCATTTTCTGCCTCAGACGTGTCATTACTGCCCACCGGATTTGGGGAGATGGCAGCAGGAAATGAGCTGGAAAAACATCAGACAGTTTGGGTCTTTTTTGAAAAAGTCATTAACACCTTTAATATATTTAATGAACTGCAAGCAGCCCTCGGAGTGAAGAAGGATAAATCCCCTGTGGGTGAGAAAGTGAAGGGAGGCTCTGCTGAAAGGCAGGAGGAAGGTGCTGGGTTTGTTTGGGCTGGAGGGCAAGGAGAGCTGAGGGCAAGCCCTGTCCAAATGGCAAAGAGAAGAGGGGAGATGAAAAAGGCAGGAGAGAGTGGTTCCCTCTCCTCAGGGCCCTCCATGAGCAGAGATGTGAAAGTGGCTCCCACCTGTGCTGCCCTGCAGAGGTGTTGTCACCATGAAGGTGCACCTCACCTGTGTGTTTGCACCATCACCTGTGTGCACCTCTGAGAGAGCCAAACCATCACCTGAGAGAGGCACAGCATCACCTGCCCATGGCTCACACCAGGCAGGCTCAGCTGAGCCCACCCCAGTTTGCTGCTCTCAGTTTCCTGGAGCAGACCAGAAAATGGAGGTGAGGCCGAGATGTAACCCCAGGCTGAGCTGAATTCCTCCCTGCCCACAGTGCTGTGAAACCCCACCTGTTTTAGCCATTTTTAGGCCAGGGCAATGCACCCAGGGGAGCCCCTGCTGCAGGTTCCTGCCAGCCAAACTCCAACGCCTCTGTTTCGGCACCCCCAGCTACGACCTGTGCACCACTCCAGAGCCCTGGGAGCTGCACACAGGCTCTGCCACTGCCCTCTCCTGCTGCCTCCAGCCCCTCTGATAGTGAAAAATCACTGGAAATACTGTTCTTCCTATGTACCTGCAGTGCTCTCTGCACACCTACGAGTGGATCCAATTTGCAGCACATCTCTCTGGTGGAGAGAGGAATTTATCCTTCTGACAGGCAGAGAGGGGCCAAGTGCCTTGTCCAGAGCATGGAGAGAGTCTGTGAATTAACAGGGACTCAACCCAGACCTGAACTGGTGGCCCAGCCCCTGGCACACACACTCTGCCTGCTGCCAGCTGCTGAAGCATGAGGGGAGAGCAGAGCAATTTGCTTTGCAGGTTGCTCATTTGTAAGGACAGGCCCTTTTGGGTTTTGCAGCACTTTATAATTTAAAAGTCTCTGGGCTGTCATGTCCCCCACCCTCAGGGCTCCCGTGGGGGGCCGAGGTGGGGAGCTGGGATGAGGAGGAGGCTGGCACAGGCTGTGAGGGGCAGTGCTGCACAGCCCTGCTGGCACCGAGTGCTGGCTCCAGCCAGGAGCCCTGGGCTCCCTTCCAGGCCCAGGAGAGCTTACAGGATTTAGCAGGCATAAGCTACAGTGCCACTTCCCTGCTCTCTTGACCCTTTCCATATTGACCCTGTCAGCCTGGTACAAATTTGGCACCTCCCCAGTTTGTCCCAGTCACTGCATTTCCTGTCCCATCCCAGTTTTTGTCCTCCCTTGGGCATCTCAGCCCAGATCCTCCCTTCCCTGCCCCACATCCCCTTCTCCCTTTCCCCACCCACCCTGCCACTCTCAGTCCTCCCCTCCCTGGCTCTTTCCCAAGCCCATCTGTGCCCCAGGGCAGTCTCCAGCAGCCAGGGGACAGCCCTGGCTCCCTCCTCACCTTTGTGCTGCTCCTCATCAGCACAGTGAAAAGCACAGTGGCAGAGGTGAGGCCTCTGCATTTCCAAATTCTCCTCCAAAGTGTGCAGAATTGTCCAAAAATTTCCTGCCAGCACAATTGTCCCCCATCAGCCCCACAAAACCAGCTGGGCTGCAGAGGCTGGAGATGGTGCAGGGACAGCTGGAGAGGCACAGACTTGTTGCAGAAAGTTTCAACCCAAACAATTAAATCCCTGAAAGAATTTCCAAAAGCGCCTAAGCAGGTTACGTGCCTAATTCTCTGAGCCCAATGGGACTTGGACATCTAATCTTCTTAGCTGCTTTTGAAAATCTTTGCCAGGTGCCTGTTTGCATGTTTAGGTGCTCTAAAACCTTTGCGAGTCTGAGCTGTATAGCGTGGTCAGTTTGGGTCAGAGCAAAATTGCAGCAAATCCCATCTGGAGATGGTTATTTGGGCTTAAATCTGAGCTGGGCAACCAGCGGGGTCCCCAACCCTGCTGAGGGACACCATATGTCCTTCAGCATTTTGGTTTATTCTACTTTTGGCAGCCTTTCCATGGGCAAGGCAGAAAGGCAGAGCCTTCCCTGTGGGCCCTGCCCAGAGAGCATCAGCTCCATCAGGTACCACAGAAAGAGACCCTGCTGTCAAAACCCTCCCTGTGCCGTGGGGTTTTTGGCAGACCTGATGACCATTGCTGTGTGTGACTGAAGCTCCAGGCCAGCAGGAGCAAAGGCAAAGCCTCAAAGCAAGGGCATTTCCTGACTGAAACTGGAGCAGAGCAGCTCTTTGTGGAACAGCAACGCTTCTGTCCTTGCAGTGCTGCTGCAAATCAGAAACTGATTGCACAGAGCACCGAGCTCCTGGCCAGCACCTCTGGTGGAAGGGGAAACGTGGATTTTTCTGGAGCTTTGGAAAATCAGGCCATGGGTTTTGAGTGTGAAACACAAAGCTATATGAAAATCCTGCCTGTAGGACAGCAAGGACAACCCTGATCTGTTCCGTGGGAACAGAGGGAGATGCTCCAGCTGGCAGCATGGAAGGAACCCAGAAATGCTGAGTGAAAGCTCAGGGGATCAGCAGCAGTGCCCAGCAGCCCTGGGGATGCCCACACTGCCACATCCACCAACTCCAAGCCCTGACAACCTCTCCACGCCACGACTGTGACCCCCCCTCCCTTTATCCAACCCTTACCCCACCCCCAAAAAGTGACCCCATTTTCTGGGAAATTATTTCCAGTGCAGTAATTGCAGGCTGGAAATTAGACCCCAGCCTTCAAAGAGCGGGCTCTGAAGTGCACATTAGCTCTCTGCCAGGCTGAGCCATCCTACCAGTCCCTGCTCGTCTCCTGCCTGAAATTATGTTTGACTACAGGGCATGAAATGTTATTCATCCTTCCCCATCTCCCTCCCATCCATTTCTATTCAGATTCAGCACCGAGTGGTAGCAGCAGCAGGTATATGAAAAGGATTTTCAGGTGTTCATGTGTCTTTTCTTTCTTTTTTTTTCCCCCCAGTTCCCCTTTTATACATGAGAAAGCAGCATGAAAGGCAAAGCAAATGAGAATGGGCAAGAAAGTGGTGGATTTAAAGCAATCTGTGAGCAGGGAGATGTTGATTATCTGCAGAGATGGGGCTGTGCTGTGCAGGGTGAGTGGCAGTGTGGCCCCAAGAGCCACCTCTCCAATGGCCATGGTCAAGGCTGGCTTGGAAAGGGTGGTGCTGAGGCAGCTGATGGGCACGAGGTTAATTCTCATTTCACTCCCTGGCAGTAGCAATTTCACGGATCTCGTCATCTGTGGACACTTGCAGAAAGGGGAGATCAGAAATGACAAATATCTACATTACCTTCAGAGATTAAAATGCCACCAAATGGTCTTTTAATATGAAACTGATGGTGGTTCTGGGATTTGGTTGGTATAAGGGACTGCTGTCAGTTTGGGATTTATTTTATTTTGTATTATTTTATTTTATTTTATTTTTATTTTATTTTAGGTTTGTTTTTTTTTTTAATAACAAAACACATGGAGAAAAACATTTAAAAATTGCAGAGGTAGCTGGAATTTGGAGGCTGCCATGAAAAGCAGGCTGGATATCTAGGCTGGACATCTCCCATCTGCATGGATAATTGACAATCATGTGTTTTTCCCACCAGTCAAAACCAGTTAGTTTTAGATAGATAGAACTGGCTCTTGCCATTTTCTTGTCAGCATTATCTCATTAGGATCAATACTTTTCTTTGCTTTTCTATAAGCACGGGAAAATCAGGGGGATGGATTTCCTCTAACAGGATAAAATCCTTGCAAAGGACTTTGGAGAGGCGAGATAAGAAATTAACATTAAGAAACGTGATCGCTATCGCGCGCTGAGGTTTTGCTGCTGAACCCCACCTGAAGCTTGTTTTCCAGCACATTTACATTTCCAACAAGCTGCAGCTCTTGCTGATTTGAAGCTGCGGGGTATAAAAACCCCTCCCCGGGGGGCTCTGCCTGGCTGAGAATTGGCTCTCCCTGCACGTAGGAGACCCGGAGCGATGGTGGGCTTGAGGCTCCAGCGGGACACGGGGGCAGGAGGGGACGGGCAGGTGTTGTGTTCTTGTGATCCTGCTCAGGGCAAATTGAAGTGGAGCTGTGCAAGGCTTTTATTTTGTTTTTCCTGCTGGGCAGCAGCAGTGGAGGTCCTGATGGCAGAGCCATCCCCACTCCTGTGTGAGCGGAGGGTGCTGTGGGTTCTTCTCCCTGGTGTTTCTTCCCTCCCCAGATGTCCCTGTTCCTCTGTAGCTGCCCCCAGGTTTGTTCTTGAGCTGTGGCAGGAGGGAAAAGGGGAGAGAGGGAATCGCTCTGGGGTCTGGGTTGGGCTCTGGGGTGCTGAGGGGAGGAAGGTGAGGAAGAGGAGGCTGGCACTGATGCCTGCTCAGTGTGAGCTGGAGCAGAGGGCAGGCAAAAGGAGAGGAATAAAGCAGGGATTTACTGCAAGGCTTTGCAAGGCCCCACCCTGGCGATGGCAGAGCCCGGCTGCAGCCCTGCAAAGCCAGAGGGAGTTTGGGATCCCCTACCCCGGCACAGGCAGGGCAGTGGGATGGAGCAGGGCAGCCCAATGGTGTTGTGTGCCAGGGACAGCCCTGGCAGGGGCTTCTCCTCAGCACAGGAGCTGAATGAGCACGTGGAGCAGCACAGAGGCCTCAGTGAGGGCTCAGGGTGTTCAGGTGAGAGCAGGGTATGGCCATGGTGGGATCAGGGCACCGTGACAGCTCCTGCTGCTGCAGAGCTGCAGCCCCAGCTCCATCCCCAGTCCCCCAGGAATTCACAGCTCCCAGGGGTTGGGGAGGCTGCACTGGCACTGCAGCTGAACTGGAGGCTCCAGCCCCTCACACTGATGCCTGCTCAGAGTGAGCTGGAGCAGAGGGCAGGCAGAAGGAGAGGAATAAAACAGGGATTTATTTCTTGCAAGGCCTCCCAAGGCCCCACCCTGGCAATGGCAGAGCCCGGCTGCAGCCCCTGCCAGGATGGGCCTCAGGATGGACACAGAAAAGGGGCTTTGGGCACAGGGCTTCACCCTTTTTCAGCTCTGCTCCATTTGCAGATTGAGGTGAGCTGCCCAATTAATCACTTCCCCCGGCTGCCCTGCCCTGCCCAGCGCTGCTCTCCCAGCAGGAGCTGCTGTTCCCTGCTGGAGACCGGGACACTCCATAAATCAAAAGCTTCTTGTGCCCTTTGATTAATGCCCAGGGAGGTGTGGGATGGCATCGCTGGTGTCCCCAGCCTGGGAGGGGGTGGCAGAGATGGATCTGGAGGCCTGCTGCAATTAGCATTTGTGGGGCAGCCTGGGCATGGCCAGGGCAGTGTTGGGCTGGGGCAGGACAAAGGGGGGGCTTCTCTCAGGTCCTGCCAGATCAGCAGCTTGGGAAGTGTGAGAAACAACCTGGATCCCATCCTTGGAGGTGTCCTGGGCAAGGGAAATTTAAAAGGCATTTAAAGAGAAGAGACAGGGTGACTCTCCAGGTGTTTAAGGAGAGTCCTTCTGGTTTGTCTTCGAGAGAAACCAGAGGATGGAAAATGAAATGGGAGGGTGGTGGAAGCTGGCTGATGGGGGTGGGAACTGACAGCTCAGGAGCAAATGAGACATGACAGAAAGGGGGGAGATAATTTAACAGGCTTGGCCTGATATTGTCCTTCATAGTCATGTCTTGATTTTCTCTTGCTTTAGGTTTGTCAGATCTGATTTTGCACAGAGGATGCAGGAGGGGACTGCTCTGCCCCACATGTGCTGCTCAGAGGTGCCCACACAGCCTCCTGTTGCTCCTCCAAGCCACAAGCATGCAAGAAACATTTGGTTTTAAATGCCTGGAAGTATTTTCATGTTGTTAAAATGACCTCTTCTTCACCATGTGCCTTCTTGAGAGCTGTTGTGCTATTTTTGCTCCAAAAATTTCAAAACAAATCCCACCCCCTAAGGCAGAAACCAAGAGCAGGAACCATCAGGAACTGTCAGCTTTGCTGAACTAACCAAAAACTGAGATTTCCAGCAGAAGCCTTTGACTTCTGGTGTTCACCTCGAAGCAACAGGCTGCAAGCCCCCACCTTCACCCTGCTCCCAGGGCTTGGCAGCTCCCCTGCTGCAGGAGGGGTTTCTGGTGGAGCAAGGAGGAAGGTTTGGGGGGATTTATGTTCTGCTGGAGCCTCAAGTGGGCCCACCAGGCTCCTGCATCAGCTCTTGAGGTGGAGGTGCAAGTCTGTACCCTGAAAGCTGCTGGACACCAACTTTTCCAGTGAGAGGGGATGTCAGGAGCCCCCTTTGAGGGCAGCAAATCTCCTGTTGTTCCCTGTGCTTTCCTGGGCTCACCCTGGCTGATTTTCCCTGCTGTGATGGTTTGGGGGGGGCAGGACACACAGATGGCTGTGGGGACAGGTCACTGCCCCTGGGCACTGCAGCCAGACCCCCAGGCTCCAGCTCAGCTCCAGGAGCCCACCCTGATCCTGCCCCCAGCCCTGCCCAGTGCAGGTGGTCCCTGAGCCAACCTTGTGCTGCTCCAGGAGGACCTGCCAGGCCTTGGTGGGTGAAGGGTGGTCCCAAAGGATGCTGCAGCCACAGTCCCCAAGGTCACTGCAGGTTGGGTGCCCCTCTTCCAGCTCCACATAATAATGATAATAATGATAATAGTTGAGTGCCCCTCTTCCAGCTTATAACAATCATCATCATCACCATGCTTTTAATTTTTAACCAAAGCAGCCTCATAAAGTAATTTCTTAAGCCCTTTGCCCACAGCAAATGCCTTAGAAGGGCATCAAAGACAAGCTCTAATTTTCCTTCCTGGCCTTTTTTTTTATGGCTGGCACAGGTTCTGGCAGCTTTGGAGGCTGGTGTTTCCCCAGAGGGCAGGCAGGGCATGGCTGCATCCTCTGCAAAGCCACAGGAGCTCTCAGGACAGGGCTGCTGCTGGGAGAGGTTCTAATTGCCATTCCCCTGCAGGGATTTTGCTTTGTTCTCCTCAGGCCGGGCTCTCCTGGGCTCCTGCTGGGCTGTGAAGCTGCTGCCCAGGGCATGGCACTGCAGGCTGGGCACGGAGCTGCAGCAGCTCTGGTGGGGCACAAGCAGCTCTGCAGCAATTTGAAAACCACTCCTCAACCCCCAGCCCGCTGGGCCAGGCCAGATGGGGATTAGAAGGGGTTTGCCACAAAAAAAAAAAAAAAAAAAAAAAANAAAAAAAAAAAAAAAATCCCGAGGCATGTCCTGGTGGTGAATTTAGCAACCAGAGAGGTTGGTAATTACAGGGAGGGGGTGAATCCTGGTTGATGGGAGGCCCTGCAGTGCTGGGGAGCTCAGGGTGGCACTGCAGGTGACACAGCCCAGGTCAGGGCTCACTGCTGTACCTGGGGGTGATGCCAGCCTGGGGGCCAGCTCAGCACTGGGGGACAGCTCAGTGGCTGTGCCCAAGGCTGTCCCTGCTGAGCTCTGGGTGTGTTGCTAGCCCGGGGGGAGGCTGGCCTGCCCCTCCCTGGCAGCTCCTGCAGAAACTATGGAAAAATCCCTGTCCTGCTTTGGGTAAATCCCACCTGGTCTGTCCCAGGCTCTGGAGGGAGCTGCCCTCCACCCCAGCTGCAGCTGCCCCATCGGGGGCACAGTGTGAGGGACTCAGAGCAGCTGAGAAGTTGCTGATGCTTTCCAGGACAGCACAGGGGAAGTGTTGGTGGGTCACTGCAGTGCCAGATCCATCGGTGTGTCCAGGGGTGCTGCTCAGAGCTCAGGAATTAAACTGGGGTGGGGGGCTCAGTGCCAGCTGCTGTGATCAGGGACAGGTCTGGAGAGGCAGCACCAGGGAGCAGAGCACCCCCAGCACCTCTCAGCAGTGCTGGGAAGCAGGAGCCCACCGAGGGAAGGTGCTGGCCCTGCAGGCATCACCCCAGTTGTGGAGCGAGGGGGTGACTGTGCTTCTTGGGATGGCAGCTGGCAGCCTGGAGGGGAGGAAAAAGCATTCCCAAACAGAACAGGAAAACAGAAATCCTCTGCACAGCAAACTGCCTCCACCTCCACTCTCACTCCCCTGGCTGTGCTTCCCTCCCCAGCTCCTTCCATCGTTCAAGACAGAGGGGATGGTGACACTTGTCACTTTTTTCAGCTGCTGTGCTCACCAAAGCTTCTCTTTGCTCCGGGCAAGAGGAGGTGATGGGTGTCCCAGCAGTAGCTCTGGAGCTGGCTGGGGATGGAGCCTGGAGCCAGAAACACCTCCATGCCCCTCCACCTCCCCCAGGTAGGCTGCCTGCCTCCGTATTTCCTGCTGCCACAGACCTGCCTTTAACGAGTCTTTAAAGATAATGAAAGGACTTACAAAGCTTAATATGAGTCAAAGTGTTTTCAAGAAATGTCAGCTGCCACATGTCTCTATTTAAATAGGGAAAGGGGTTTTTTGTTGGTTTATTTTTTTTTTTCCATCTGTAAAGCACAAAACCACACCGCTGTGTTAATTCATGAAAATGCCATGGAAAGTGGCTGTGAGAAGTAAAAAAGGGAAAAATGACCAGGTCAGCTCCACTGCCAAGGATGAGTGAAGTGCTGAAAGGCTGAACAGAAAACGAGGTGTTTGAAGAGATTTGGTGCCTGATTTAAGGCCTTCCTTGCCTCTGTAGTTCCTGTGCTATTGTATCGCACACGATGGGCCCTGGAGCAGAGGCTGTGCTCCAGCCAGCACATTTGTACCTTCAGCAGGAAAGAAATATGCAAAAAAGGAATTTTTTTTCCTTTTTTGGGGGGTGAGTGACATTTTCCTTTAATAGCCTTTGTCTCCTGTCCTTGTGCAACAAATCTTTCTTGAGCCCAGCTCAGACCTGCCCTCGAACTCTGCAGCCTCTGGGTGTTTCCCAGTGCAGACCCCGGAACAAAAGGGCTCCCTCCAGTTTTATTTGCACATGGAAAAGGGCCTTGCACCTCCCTCCAGAGAGACTGGATGTTCCTTTGAGCAAGAAAACCCTCTCTTTGTGGCAGGAAGGAACCCCAGTCCCCACCAGCTGTGTGCTCTGGTGTTGCTGCACACATGGCATGCCAAGAGCTGGGATCCAGGGCTGGGATCTGGGATCCAGGGCTGGGAGCAGGAGCACTGGGAGCCTGCAGCCCAGTGGCTGTTTGCACAGTCAGATTCTGGTAGCTGAGTTACTGCTGTAATTTCCTAATGGGACGGGGAGCACGCAGGAAATGATAGAAGTGTGTAATTAAACCAAGCCTATCTGAGGATCTTCCATTACACCATGGTAATTTCTGGGTCTCGACATCCCTCTCTCCCTTTTTTAGAAGTGGCAGAGAAGGGAGGTGTGAGAGTGGTGCTTTTCCCTTGAAGCTGTAGGTAGTGCACCTTTATGGTCGTAAATCCCTGCTTATTTATGATCCAGGGAAGTTGACCTTCCAAATCAGATTACACAGATAATTCTATGCCTTGCCTTTACCTGGCTGGCAGGAAGAAGAGCTGCCAGGGAAGAGGCACTAATTCCAGCAGTGGAATCTGTTGTGTATGGGAATTTAGCAACATCTTTCTGAATAAATGGAGAGCTCTCCTTTGGGACTCACTGTTTTTTATTGCAGGAGCTATTAAAACACTATGAGAGCAGCAGGGATCAGGGCAGCAGGTTTGGTCTATTTGCAGAGGGTAGTTAACCTGGTTATTTAGAGTCCAGCTGTAGATGTTCCTCCATATTCCTGAACTGCAAAGAGTAAAAGACTCAGCAGTTTGCAAATTCTGCTTCCAGGACTTGCTGTTCTCTGCCTGCTGCTCAGGAACCTGCTCCTGACACTCAGGGCAGGTCTGCCAGTACCTGCTGTGATCAAACACTGCCAGACCCAGCAAAACCTCACAGCACAGATGCAGGATTCCCACTGAAGCAGGCAGGAGCCAACATTTTAAGGACAAAGCCAGGCAGCCCAGGTTTTGCTCCAGAAAAACCCCACTGGAAGATGCCAGGAGGCCGACAGTAGGTGCTGTGCACAGAACACAGATGTCTCCTTTAGGGTTATTCTGGGCACAAGACCTCTGGTGATTGATGCCTGGCACCTCCAGTGCCAAGATCCTCTTCACTGGGTCTGGTTTTTGACAACGCAGCCCCTTCACTCTCCGTGAGGTGAGCACAGACTTTGCCCATCCAGGCAGCTTGGGATAAAGCACTGAGGAAAGTCCAACAAACAAGATCCTCTAGTGAACTAAGAGCCATTGGGGTGTGGCCCTCCAGAACTGGTAATGGAATCATTTAGGTCAGAAAAAACCTTTCAGACCATCAAGTCTGACCATTAACCCAAGGTGAAGGCCACCACTACCCCATGTCCCCAAGTGCCATTGTCTGTATGTTCTTTTAACACCTCTAGGGATGGCAACTCCACCACTTCCCTGGTAAGGGACAGGAAAGATGGGAATCTGCAAAAACACCTCCCTGCTGCATGAAGTGAGTGTCACTGCATGAAATGGGTGTCACTAGCACTAAGAAGGATGGGAGAAGAAAGAGGAAAACAACCCAAACATGCAGAAGCCTGTGAGGTCTCTGGAATCCCACAGCTGCTTCAGGCCTGCCTGAAATGCTGAGTACTTGGCAAAGACAGGATTCAGGCAAGCAGGATGTTATTCTGCATTCCTATCAGAACATTCAGAGGTTTGTATCCTTAGGTTATTGGCATCCTGGGACTGTGGATTATGGAGATATAAATTACCACCATTACTTGTCACAGAGGTGACTGAAGTGCCCAGCTGGAGACAGCACAGCCCAGTCAGCTACTGCAGCACCCAGGACCTGCTCATCCAACGTAACACACCAGCAACTGGACCCATCTAATCACTTGGGTTAATGGAATAATCCTGGAAGGAGAGGCTTTGGAACAAAGGCTTCTTGGTCTTTCAGCAAAGGGTTCCAGCTGGAGGTTTGGTGGTGGCAGGAATTGTGCAAAGGGCACCTTCCCCACTGCTCAGGTGCCTGTGGATTCACCTGCTGTTGCTCTCCTAGAGATGTGCTGTGGACTCTGCAAGCAAAACAAATCCCCATTTCAGTGCTTGTCCGCACTTGCTCTGCAAAGAGATTACAGGTCCTCGTGGTCTTTGAGCAAAACCCTCCCCTCCCCACAAATATCTCCAAATTGTGCTGGTGCTGAGGAGGTAACGAGTGTGGTTTGTGCTGCAGCCTGGCCCCTGCATCAGCACTATCATTGTGTGGGCTTTAGTGGGCTGTTGGGCAGCAGTGGGGTCAGGGAGCTGCTCAGGGGGTGAAGCTCCTTCATTCCTAAATGCCCAGGGAGGGCTGGCCCGGGCAGCACCACTGCTCCACAACTGCTCCAAGGACAGCAGCCAGGAGAGACCGACAAATCACCCATGAAAATGATACCTTTGCCTTTCCACTCAGGAGAACGTTACCCCTGCACCCTGCTAGAGGTCTGGCTGGTGATAAATGGGTGCTAAAGGGAGGGAAGGAGGGAGGGAGTAGATGTGCCAGTCACGGTTCGTGTTACCCATCCCTTCCCCAGCTGCGCAGGGGAACCTTCGTCCTCTTCATCACCTGGGTAAGGAAAATGAGAAAACGAGAGGCACACCTGGGCATGCACAGGGCTCCCTCTCATTCCCAGGGGGATCCTAGCACCACGGATTTTGCGACCTGCCTTTTGGATGCAGCTCACCTGAGCGTAATTAAACTTGTTAATTAGTAAAAGCTCCCAAGCAGCAGTGAAGGAACACGTCTTTGGCATTTGCTCGTGCCGTGGTTTGTGTGTCTGTGCTTTGCAGCTCAGCCTCACTGGAGTTTTGGTTCCCTTTCTCTGCATGACTGCAGCAGTATCTTTCTGCAAATTAATCTATTTTGGTGCTTTGATTTTTGCTGGAGAAATTCTCAGCATCAAAACAAACCTGGTGCGTGGGTAAGGGAGTGGTGAGGAGTGAGTTCTCTCAGCTGGTCCTCACTGTGAGCAGAAAATGCCTGAATTCTGGTACAGTTTTGATCCAAATCTGCATCTCATTTTGAATGGAATTAGACAAACCAATCCCTCCAGTCTCCAGGGTAGGTTGTAACTCATTGAAAAAATAAAAGAGCATTTTCTTTTTCCCTTTTTCTTTGACTAAATATGCAAACCCCATTCTTTTAACACTTAGTCTCAAACATATTTTTTCTCTTCCCATCTATTTTTCCTTACCTGAGTAATCTCCATCTCTTGTATGGTGCTTCTTAGATCAGACATTAATGTATTTCTCCAAGGTAATCTTTAAATACCCAGGCAGATTTGTAAAGGGGAAGATGTTGTTGGTCTTCTCTAAATAATTTGTTTTGAGGGAGGAAAGGTTATGTGGATTTATTATGAAAATGCAATAACATTTTAATGAGAAAATACAGCGTTAAATATATTTCACATGTATTTATTTCTCAGAAAACTGGTATTGTTCAGCCTTTGGGTGGGAGCCAAGCACTTGTAACAGTTACCTGGCATGATGTGGCCCCGTGACAGAAAGTCTAATGAAGACTTTCTTGATAGGAATGTAATTGTAAAGAAAAAAAATGATTAAAAAATTGGTTCCAGTGCTCTGTGATCCAAGAGTTCATTTGTTTCCTCATTCATGCACTAAACAAGTCCCTAATTAATCTTGAACCTTGGAGAAAGGAGACTAGATTGGCATCTTCTGAATGCGAACGTACTTCTCATTTTGGAAAGTTTGAAGAGGCTCTTAAGCATTCTCTTTTAATGGTATTTTTGCAAGGGTTTAAAGTGGCTTCATTAGCCTGCCAAAGCCACTAATTGCATTACCATATTTTTAAACTTAGGAGATTCCTTAAAAAAAAAAAAAAAAAAAATTCGATTAATTTGCTGGCTGAAAGCTCCTGAAGTGCGCAGTGGCTGTCACGGCCCTCAGCTGGAACCAGCCTGGCACCCAGCAGTGTGGGGCTGCTGGGGCTGCCCCCAGAGGTGCCACCCCTGCTGTCCCCCCTGGGCAATTCAGGCAGCAGGATCTCCCACCTGGACACAGCTCTGCCCATGGAAACCTGCCTGAATTCCTGCCAACCTCAGCGCCAGAGCCAGGCAGGAGCAAACCCTTCTGCAGGGACAAAGCTGTGCTGGACCTGCTTGGGGTGGAAATACAGAACCAGCTGATCCCTCCCACACCAGCTGTAGTAGGGGAATAAAGTGCTGATCGTATTTTGAGCATCTCTTCTCCATCAGTGGGGGATTCCCAGCAAAAGCCCCCCCAGCTCTGGGGGTGCAGCCCATGCTGAGCACTCACCCTTGCACAGCCCTTCCGTGTCCAGCCAGCAAAAGCCTCTGTAATCCCTTCTGGAGGAAGAGTGCTGGTGCTGATTAACTCCAGCTCCTCCATTCCTCTGTGCTCTGAAGTGTGAAAGGGATGGAGTCAAAGCCTCAGATGGAAAGTGCCAGCCAAGTTCAAAGTGTGGCTGTATTAGTCCAGCTGTTCTTATTACAGTAAATAGGCACCTGAACTGTAATGAGGTCACTTCCCTGGATCTTGCTTGTGTGCAGCCCCAGGTGGCTTATCTAAGGTAATATGAATAATAGGAACAAGATAAGATAAGGCTGTTAGCCCCAAACAATATTATCAGCCTGTGATTTTAGCTGCCTACCTACTCCATCCTGACAGCGAGGGATAAAAGAAAACCTAAAACTCCAGCCTTGGAGACTTACAAAAGCCTTGTTAAAGCCTGTACGAGAGAGCTCCGAGAAGAAATATTACCCTGTCTGGGGGAAGGGGGTGGAGGAGAATCAAGGGCACCAAGAAGAAAATACGGCTCACGGTTGAGGGAGTTGGGTTTTTTTCTTCCTTTGCAAATGTGTTCTTGCTCATTTCATTGTGAGCACCACAATATATTATCAGCTTTCACGGAAGTGAAGAGTCGCCGAGGTTTCATTAGTTATGTTTATGCCAATAGAAATAAATCTCTGCAGTCATCAGAACAGGTTTGTTCATACTCCCGCTCCTGGCTGGGGAATTTCACTGGCCACATCCCTGTAGTGCTGGTGGAGCAGATATAGTTTGAGATATACTTTGGCCTTATTGATTTGAAGGCTTCTTCATTACTTCTCCAGCACTGCAGATCAATAGCCGTGCCTAGAGCAGCATAATAGATTTTTTTAAAAAATCAATTAAACAGAATATTTTTAACAGAGCCTAGTGCAAAACTCTGTTGCATTTCGATATGTGTGTTTTAAGGCTTGCTGCATTCACCTGCAGACTCTCATGCCTGGCTAAGGGATGGGAGTCTTTGTTCCAGCATCCCTGTGCTGTGGTGTTCAGCCTCCAAAGGAGGAGGAATGACTCAAGATTAGAAACAAGAACCACCCAGCTTTTCTCCTTTGAAACCCATATTCATCACTGCAGCCTCGCCAGAAAGTGAAATAATGTTTGTGGTCTTGGCTCAATCCCCAGTGGACAATAATTCAGTTAAAATATACCAAAATCTGTCATGCTTTTTCCTTGCTCCATGTCTCTGAACACCAGGAGATGAGATCCTCTTAAATTAGCTTTCATGCTCGAGGGGTTTCCTTGTGCATGCAGAGCCTGATCCTGTCCCTGCTGGGGCTGGTGACAAATTCCCTATTGATTTTGGTGGCCTGGGACTGGGGTCAGGCAGCAGCGTGGCCGAGGGCAGCCCTGGGTCTTGCTGCCATCCTGGAGCTGGGAAAAGCAGCTGCTCCTGTCCTGGGGGACTGTGGAGGTGGTGCCTGGCCCTGGAGTTGGTTGGGAATCTCCTGTGGCAGATTTTTGCAGCAGTGCAAGTGGTTAACACGGTATAACAGAGGCTGGTAAATCCTCATGGGAAGGACAACACTCATTTCAGAAGCTTTTCCCCAGCAGAAGGATGTAGTGAAGGATTCTGGTGATGTTCTGAATGGTGATGCTCAGTAAGACCTTTTCCCACTCACAGATCCCTCAGATGGAGCCACTTAGGGTCATCCCACGGGCAGCCAAAACCAAATTTCCCCACCATTATTCCTCCTTCTCCCTCCTTCCCACCTTTTCCAGCTCCATACCAGCTGCTCTGGGCTGCCTCAGCCACTGACCACTCTCCCACCATTTCTCCCTAAGCCCTGGGTTGAATTATTTCTCTGAATGATTTGCATGGCAAATGGCACAGGTGGGTATTTTCAGAACCTGCCTTGTCACGTCCCAGCACAGCAGCTGCAGCCACGTTGGGCCGGTTTGGTTGGGGCCTTTTTCCTTTGCAAAATGCAAATATTTGTGGCCACGAGCCCTGATGCACTTGGAGATGCAAACTGTGAGGGCTCCTCAGTGACCCAAACCAGGTCTGCACGTTGTGGACCTGACACAGCAAAGCCTTAGGGCAGAGGTGCAGATCCCCCTCCCACTGACTGAGCCCATCACCTCTCCAGGCTGCTCCAGCCCCATTCCCAGGGAGATGCTGTCCCAGGGGATGATTTGGAGGATTCAGACTGCTCTGCTTTGCTGTTACAGGAACAGCTCCTTGGCCAGGCAGGGAGCTGAGAGAGGCTCCTCAGATGTCTGCAGCTGGGAGGTCTGGAAGGCTCCTGCTTTTCTTCTTTCTGTCATCCACGCGTGTGAGGGATGTGAGAACCACTTTCCAGAAAGCCATGTCTTCCCTCTGCTGCCCTGGTTTTAAGTTTAAACATCTCATGCAATCCAAAGAGCTTAAAAACATCCTTTAAACCTGGGTAGGGAAGAGGAGCGAGGCAGAGCCTGAGCGCACAGGTTGGAGCCCACCCAGCCCATCACAGCCAAGTCTGAAGGCCAGTGAGGTGTTTTCTGTGTGGGTGTGAGCTGGGGAGGGGGCAGCACTGACAGGGAGCTGCCAGGCCTGCCTGGGGCNGGGTGGCAGCGCTCACACACGAGCTCTGTTCATTCATTTTTCATGCCTCATTTTCAGGCCTGCCTGATTTATGAAGCTTATTCTTCCTTCCCCTTGGTTTAAATTTATCTCTGGAAAACAAAGCCAGGGTTTAGAGCAGACCCTCCCTTCCCTTGAGACGGAGGAGCCTGAGTTGGTTTAAGGCCACCAGCTTTAACCAGGGCACGAGCGACGTCCTGGGCACCTGGAGCCTCTTGGGTGAGCAGCTGCCCCCAAAAGTGATGATCTCCCTGCTCCAGGTCCTGCCTTCCCCCTGGCCCATCCAGCCCTTGGCAGGAGCTCAGCCAGCAGAAAGCCACCCCGTTTGCCAGCAGCTGGGTTTCCCTGGGAAGCACCAGAGCTGGAATCTGGAGTGGGCTGGGAAACCAGACAAGGAAAGGCAGTGAGACAGGGAACACAGAGACAAAGGGACTGGCTGGGTGTTGTGGGGATGGGAGGTCTCCTGCCCCACCTCTGACGCTGCTCCTGCTGTCCCCCCTTGCCCCTCCCTGACCCAGCAGGGCCATGGCAGGGGCTGCCCCAGCCCTTCCCTCCCAGCAGGGCAGCTCCAGTTCCTCGCTGGGGCCAGCAGCTCACTTTGACACCCTGCACTGGCACAGCTCCTCCGGAATTGTCCCATCTCCCTCTTTGAGAGCAGGCACAAATTACCCACCTTTAGCTCTCATGTGTTTCACACAGACACCCAGGGAGCAGAGTGAGGAGCTGAAAGGCTCTGGGTTAGAGGGAAAACAGCCCGTGGGGCTGGGATGGGACCTGCAGCCCATCCTGCCACGGTGGCACCGCTGGAGCTGAGCTGTCCCCTGGGCAGCCACGCACGAGGCCTTTCCCCGATGGCTCAGGGCCCACCTGGGCTTTGCCCTTTCCGTGCTGCAGGGCTGAGTGAAGCCTCTGGCCCTTCCTCCAAGGGTCACCGTGATCCCACAGCATCCTCCCTCCTCCTCTGCTGCCGGCTGCAGAGGTGCCACAGCTGGGGACAGCAATTCCCGGGGTGGCCCTGCCCTGGCACAGATCCTGGCGTGCCCTGCCCGGGCATCTCCTGCCGGGCATCACTGAGCTCCCCGTGGCTTCTGCAGCGCCAGCACTGGGGGGAATTACTCAGAGGGCTAAGAAAAGACCTTCTTATTAGGAAGCTTTTTTTTCCCCACCCCCTCCCCTCAGTTATCTTTCAGCTGATTTTCCCCCAGTTCTTAATTTGCGCCCGGCTCCTCGGAGCCGATTCAGATCTGTCAAAGTGCTCTCTGTGAAACGCTTGTTTTTGTTTGACTAACACGTTCTGGGGGAGGGGCCTCTCCTCTCTGCAAGAGCCGGTCTGTTTGCTTTGGTGATAGCAGTGATATTTGGGAGAGACAGATGGAAGGCACTTTTTATTTTCTGCAGACACTTTATGATCCAAGCTGCTCATATTGTATAAGAGAGGCCAGATGCCTTGTTAATTCATAGACATGTTTACAGCATGGAGCTTCTAATAGGTGAATATGAATACTAAATAGTGATTAGTGCTTGCCTGACAGACGTCTCCCTCCTGACTGAAATTGGATCTAAGTTTGACCTTTGGTGAGGGAGGAAGGTATTCTGGTGTATTACAAGTCTTTTTAAAAAAATATAAATATCTCTTCCCTGCATGCAGAAAAACAAATCCTTCACAGACAAATCCTTTTTCTTCCCACTGCAGGATGAATCTGCCCTAAAGACATGCCAGCTTGCTGAGCTGGGCTGTGCCCCCTGTCCCCATGTCACTGTGGAACTGGAGGGGGAACCCTCTGTTTGGGTGTTAAGAAACTCTGTTAGTGGGGAGTGTGAGCCCCGTGGTGCTTTAGTGCCCTTGGGTGGCATTTTGGCTTTCTGAGAGGGACAGAGGAGCACCATGGCTTCCCCCCTGCATCACCAGACTTTTCTGGGATGCTCCTGCTTGGACAAAAGGTGGTGCAACCCATTGATGTCTGTGCACCCCGTGCAGGGGAGAGGCTGGAGCACCTCACCAAGCAAGGGTTATAGACAGGAGAAGGGAAGGGCAACGGGCAGAGAAAATAATTAGCCAAGAGACTTAATTTAAGAACAATCCCAGCACTGCTGGTGGAAGGGGCCACCAGCTCTTTCAGAGGATGGACCATGGTGCCAGGACTCTGTTCATCCCATCCATGGGGCTTCACAGCACCTCCCTGCAGGACCCAGAGCTTCGTGCACGTGGAAAACCCTCCGAGGAGCAGAATCCAGTGCGTGTTAAATTGTCCTTGCTGTGATTTAACACCCAAAACCAAGAGGGTGGCCAGCAGCCCAGGGTGGGAGCACTGCTCTGGCTCGTGGCCAGGCTGCTCCAGAGGCAGCAGAGGTGGGGGTTGGTTTGTGGCAGAGAAAGCAAGGAAAGAAGAAACAGGTCTCAAAAGCAGGTATTATTCTAGTAAACTGCTCTTTAAAGACAAGCAAGCAGAGAGTTCTCCTCTTTCCTTAAGGAATCACTCCTGTTTGGGGAATTGCAGACTGTCTTTGGGAGGATGCAAAGCTGAGGGAGAGCTGTAAGGGCTGGCTGGCTGCCAGACAGGTCCCCACACCCTGGGGCTGTGCCACTTCTCCCTGGGGACTGCTTCAGTGGCACTGAGCCCCCGGGAGTGCACCTGCACAGCCCCAGGAGTGCCCCAGGTGTCCCAGTGTCCAGGGCTTCCCAGCAGCACCTCCTCGACCACACTCTCTCTTTTATGGACACCAGGTATTTCCCAGTGCTTTGGCTGGGAGGGTTTTGGGATGCTCAGAAACCTGGTGGGGCTTTGGGAAGAAGTGAGGATGCTGAGGGAAAGCTGAGTGTGCAACAGCCCAACTTCCAGGCTTTATAGCTGTGCTAAGCAGTGGTGGTGAGGGACACTCCTGTGTCACCAGCTGGGCACATCCAGGTGGAGAGGTGGTCCTGAGCCAGCAGGAGAGCAGAGGCAGCCTGGTGTGCAGCCAGAGTGTGGAGGGAGGGAAGAGGGGTCAGGCCCTTTGTCCCCAGCCAGGCTTCCCACCCTCAGCCTGGCTCCCTGCAGCTGCAAGGCAGCAGCACTCAGGATGCCCCTGCATCACCAGAGCATCCTTTCATTGATGTAAAATCACCTCCTGCCCATCCCAGGCACTTCTAAGGCTACTTTGGGACCAAGGGACAGAGTAGGGATTATCATCGAGGAATCACCCCACTAAGCTGAAGGGGGCTGCACCCAGAATAAGGGAGACTGAGCCCTCACCCCCAGCACCCACCGTGCTCCAGCTCCTCCCAGCACCCAGCAGCTCCCAGCTGAGGCTGCTCAGGGTTTTCCATGGTTTCCCAGGTTCTGGTGGTGGCAGGCAGGGGCTCCCACCAGCTGTGGCAGGGAGAGAAGGGCCTGGCTCCTGCCACAGCCCCACTGGCTCGGAGCACATCCAGGCAGAGCTGCTGCTTGCTCTGGAGGTGCAGCCCCAGCCTGCTGCCTGTGATCACGGCTGGGTGCAGCACTTGCCTCCACTCGCTTTCATCCCTTTCCTTTTCACTTCATCCTTAAAATTAGATATTAAGTTTATTCCCCAATTAGACCAGGAAAGGATAAAATGTTTGGTTTGGGGGATTTTTAGCTTTATTTTTTCTTTTAAAGGCTCGCTCTTGCTGTGAATTTATTGGGTATTTCTGACAGCAGAGGAAATCCTGTGGTTTTTGCTTTCCCTGCTCGTAGTTCAGATGTGAGGGTACAGAGGATGCCTCAACCCATGAGTGAGCTCAGCTCTCACACGAGGCAGAGCGAGCACAAGAGACTGAGCAAAACCAGTCCCCCACTCTCCTTTCTGATCTCAGCCTCCTCTCTGCTTGGACTGGGAGCTGAAGAAGGAATGTGGTTTTGGCAAACAACCTTAAAAAGTAAATTGCTTGCTCTGTGGACTGAAAATGACACTCTTTCTCCTCTAACCAGCTCCTCTCTGCAGGGAAACAAGCTGATAAATGAACAAGGAAAGAGATCTGGCCTCGAGAGCTTAGCAAAGCAAGAAGGTGGCAGGTCATGGGGGCTGCCCCTGCAGGTTGCTGGGGCTGATGCTCCTGCCCTGCTCTCACCCTGGAATCAGCCTCTGCCCCTGGAGAGGAGGGGAAAAGGGATTTATCACATAAAACACCACAAAGGACTTTGCTTTAGGCACCAGCTGAGTGCACTTTGGTGGCCAAAAGCCAAATGATGTGTGTATGTTTGTATGTAGGTGTAGAACACAGGTGAGTTTGTTGCAGGTCCTTTCCAGGCAGGCTCTGCCTCCTCCCAGCTGGAAGGGAGGGAGCAAACCCGCAGCCTCTTGCACTGACAGTGGTGTCCTCCCCAGACCAGGCTCCCTGGGCTGGCTCCCGTGCTGGTGTGGGGCTGGTGCTGACAGCTCAGGAAGGTGCTGCTGCCTGCTCCCATCCCAGAGCTGCCTTGAGTCCAGCCCATGTCCCAAAATGGTGTTCCAGCAAATTCCAGCACCCTCGTGTGGAATCACTGGGCTGGGTGGGACGAGGGGGGCTCTGGCTCCAGGGCAGAGGTGGCAGAGGGGCTGCAGGTCTCCCAGTGATGCCCTGCATGTATTTAAACAGTCAGCAGGCAGGAGAAATGTCCTCTGCCTTTCCAAAGCTCAAAGTGACTGCTCCATTCTCTGCCTGTGACATTTCCAGGGGGGCCCTGGCTGCCACGCAGGGCTCTGGCTCTCAGCTCTGCCAGAAAAAAATGATGGTGTTTGGAGCTGGGGTTTTGGCTCAGACCCATCTTGAGCAATATTGTTTCTCTTGTTTTCGAAACCATAATGCACTGCACTTGGTGGTGATGTCAGGTACTTGTGGATTGTAATTACTGTGTAACCCAGCAGCCTGGAGAGGGATGTCTCAGGAGGGGCAGCCGGAGGGGAAGGAAACTTAGTCCTTTATGAAATGCAGATGTTTTTAAAGGGCTGTAATTAACCGGACTGGATGCAGAGTATTGCAGATATAAAAGTTTAACAGGCTTTTGGTTTTAAATGTTTGCTGTGTACTTCCAGGGCTCACTCAGTTCTGTGGTGCACGGTTTCAGCCCTGCCCACGCTGCCCCCAGAGTCACCCTGGTGCTTCAGCTTCAGATCTCACCGTGGTGCTTTTTCTTCTCCATCCGAAAACTGAGGAGCACCTAAACTCTCTGTGCAGGGCTGTGTCCCTCAGCTCTGTCCCTCAGCGTGGCACAGGCTGGAAACTGGCTTCAGGACCATGCGGAGAATGAGGCAAGACGGGCAGCACGGAAAAGAAAAACAAAACCCCCCAGCGCTCGGAGCTGAATAGGAGCGAGCTCTCCAACCCCAAGTTATGAATTTTGTCAATGAAATTAGCCAACAATATTTGGGAAAAGAATAAAAATAAAGCAGTGAGGGCTCAAAGAAAAACCAGGCGAGCCCTGGGAGTGAATGGGGGCTTTGTTCGGGCTCCGGTCCCTTCAATAGGCAGCCTGAAAGCCGGTGAGTCACGGCGCTGCTGCCCGGGCGCGGGGGCCTCCCGGAACGGCCGAGGGGGAAAATCCGCCGCGCTCCCATCCCACAGGCTGCCCAGCGACAGAGCAAAGTTAATTTGCTGTTAAAGTTAATTTGTTGGGTGAGAGAAGGGAAGCGAGAAGCGGGTTGTAATGAAGGCAGCAGCAGAGAGGCTGCGGGAGGGCTGTCGGAGCCAGGGCTGTCCGGGTTAATGGGGTCCCGGGGGGCTTCGGGTCTCACACAGCCCAGGGATCCCAGGGGGGACCCCTGCAGGGAGAAAGCACCTCTGCCTGGCACAGCAGCGGCGTGCTGCCACTGAAGGGAGGTGCATGAGCCCTGCCAGCCCCGAGCCTGGCACCGGAGCCGCAGGTCCGTGCCAGCCCGAGCCTGGCAGGCGAGCCCGGCGCGTGGTTCGGTGGCGCTGGCACCGGCGGGGACAGGCAGCACCTTCGGCCACACCGCCTGCGGGTTTTGCCCACGGGGTGGGAAGGCACAAAGGGGCGCATTCCCAGGCTGTGATTTCATCCCCGTCCCTGGCCACGCACTCCCAACCTTTGGAAAGCCAGGGATTGCTCCCTGCGCAGACCCGCGAGGGTGAGGATAGCACGGGAAGGGGGGGGACAGGGACCATTTTGTGCCAAACCCCTGCACAAAACATGGGGTTCTGCAGTGTGGGGGCCTGTGCTTGGTTTGGGTGGGAGTAGCTGCTGTTTCCAAACAAAGGGCTCCTTTCTTCCCAGCAAGCAGAGGTAGCCGGTGTGAGCGGAATACAACCTGCCTCCAGCCTTTGTTCCGTGCTACCTCGCCCTTCCCAGCACTCGGTGCTCGGCATCGGGCAAATACACAGCAGGAAAGGGACGGTGCATCCCCCACGGGGCTCGGAGGAGCTGCCTGGCTTTGTCCCATCACTTCATCCCTGGCCTTTCCCAGAGCAGGGATGTCCCAGCTGAGGGTGGTGGCTGTGCAGGGTGAAGGATTCCCCGGCTGGCACTGGCTTGGTTTGCCAGCAAGCTCCTGTGCCCAAGCTCCTGCCCCCCGTCCTGGCCCCGGGCACGCTCCGTGCTTTCAGACAGGCACAGCTTGTCTTGGGAGGCGGCTGCTGAGCAGGGGAATTCGGGCATCGCTGGGGCCGTCCGGCTGCAGGCCGGGGCTGCAGCAGGGGGAGCACGGCAGCAGCAATGCTCAGCCCTCGGGGGTGGAAAGCTGGTGCCAAGAGCCAGTGCCACGGACTGGTGTGGATGTCCCTGCTGTGACCCTGTGACACGGACTGCTATGGATGTCCAGGCTGTGACCCCGTGCCATGGTCTGGTGTGGATGTCCAGGCTGTGATTCTAAGCCATGCACTGCTGTGGATGTCCAGGCTGTGACCCCGTGCCATGGTCTGGTGTGGATGTCCAGGCTGTGATTCTAAGCCATGGTCTGGTGTGGATGTCCAGGCTGTGATTCCAAGCCATGGTCTGGTGTGGATGTCCAGGCTGTGACCCCGTGCCACTACCCAGTGCCACGACCCCGTGCAGACATCCAGCCTTGACAGGGCTCTCCTGTGGCCCCAAGTGCAGATGTCCCCATCAGCTCCCTCACCACACCAGCCAGTGTCTAATGAAGCAGAGAGGCACCAAGATAATTTCTGGCTGACACATCACTTGGGAGGAAATTTTAACGATTTGTTACAGTATTTTAAAATCTGGGTTAAACCCAGAAATGGCACAGCAGAGGTAAATGTCAGACAGCAACAGAAACGGTGCCATCTCCCCTTCCCAGCTGCACGAGGCCATGTTGTGACCAAAGCAATCCTCCTTTCTGCTCACATCACCTTTCTGGATTTATCATTTTAATGTTCTCTGGGCCACCAAGCCCCACAGCTGTAAATTAATTTTTAAAGTAATACAGGTTTTAAAACTTCCATCTGCTTTAATGAGCTTGGGGGAATCCTGTTGTATTAAAAAACATGCATGCAATTATTTTTCCATCTTGGGTTTCACCAGTTCCCAGCACCACTCAGTGATGACATCTCCTTCCCCTCTCCAAAGTGTTTTCTTGTGATAATGTGGCATTGTATCCTGATGGTGTGTGTGTTTTGCTGCACGTGGGCAAGGCTAGAGAGGACTTCTCTAAGGACAGAGCAGTATCATTAGCAGGTCCCTGGGTGGCTTCCCAGTCACCTTTCCATTAATCCAGTTCTGCATCACAGAATTACGCGGGGCTAATGAACAGCTCCAGCGCCGGGAGCCTGGAGGTACCGCATTAACCGGACGTCTCTTTGAACTGTCTGATTTCTGGTGGGAAAACTTCATGGAAAAACGAGATTGTGTTTGTTTTCGCAGCCTTCTGCATCTGTTTTTCAATATTTGCTCACAGTAGTCCTGGGCTTTTCTACTCTTCCTTTTTTTTTTTTTTTTTTTTTTTTTAATTTTTTTTTTTAATTAGCAATTAGCCTAATAAGGCACCTTTTCGTTGCTTTGCATGTAGATTAACCACTTCAGAGAGTGCAAAATAAACATTTTGCAATGCATGCATGTATCTTCTGGAAAAGATAAGTAACTTGCTTCCACTGAGACAAGGTCCTCTTAACATCAGGGTTTTCCTCTAATCATCAATGACCAAGATTTTTTTTTTTTTTTTTTTNNNNTTTTTTTTCCCTTTTATTTCCCCTAAGACAACTCCTTACAGCGTTTGTTAACCTGAATATTTAACACAATTAATTCTTATGTAGCCAGTGCATTGGAAATTATGATCTTTATAAGTAACAAGTAAATAGCCTGAGATTGTGCAACTTCCTTCTGGTATTTGAGCATTTGGAAGATGCATCTCGATCAGCCTGGCTGGCTCTCAGTCAAACCAGAAGCACAGCCAGTGAGTTGTTGTGCACTTGGTGGAGATCCTCCTCTAGTTTTCCCCTCCATATTTGCAGCATCTAAACCTTTTCCTGGCTTCTCTGTAGATGTGTCCCCCAGGATGTGTCCCCCAGGATGTGTCCCCCAGGATGTACCCTTGAGGATGTGTCCCCCCAAGATGCTCTCCCAAGGAGGTGCTCCTGAGGATGCACCCCCAAGGATGTGACCCCGAGGATGTGTCCCCCAAGATGTGTCCCCAGGGTGTGTCCCCAGCGTGTCCCCCCAAGGATGTCCCCCCAGGATGTCCCCTCAAGGATGTACCCCCAGGATGTGCTCCCCAGGATGTGTCCCCAAGATGTCCCCCTAGGATGTTCCCCCAAGGATGTCCCCCCAAAGATGTGTGCCCCGGATGTCCCCTCAAGGATGTACTCCCAGGATGTTTCCCCCAGGATGTGTCCCCAGGATTTCCCCCTAGGATGTCCCCCCAAGGATGTCCCCCCAGGAT